>UESW01004907.1:217774-321284 GCA_900491605.1 Calamus simplicifolius
TTTGGGTGTTTGCATCAGGTATCTTTGGTGCAGGATTATTCAGAATATATAGAATCCTCTCATGCTCAAGGACGATCTTAAGTTTTCTGAACCAGCTATTGAAATTGGAACCATTCAATTTGTCACTATCCAATAGGGACCTTAATGATAAATTAGTGGCCATGTTCTGCATAAGGAAAAACTAAAGTTTATTAGTATATAAATTGATTCAGTCTAAAGACTTGGACTTTAGTCTAAAGATTCTCCCACTATTTTGTTCAAATTGGCAGCCTCTACACCCAATTCGAAGAATTATTCTTAATTCTTTAGTGGGCACTAAGATCTACATAAACTACATACAGGCCCAAGTGAAGCTTGGCTAACCCATATGCATCTAAGAGTAGGTTCAAAACCAATTGTTTCCCCAAATAATTCTTAGTGTTCAGTTTTGCCCCATGTACCTCTTCAGCAGGCATGAAGTGCCTCCACTGAAAGTTCTGGTTGGTCCAACCATTAAATGATATAATCAGTGTAACCTATCAATAGACAACCAAGCCCGAGTGAAGCTCGGCTCACCTGACTGTTATTTAATAGTTACGCTGACTTATCATATAATGAATGATAATTCCGATGGTTGACAAGCACCAGGCATGGAGTGCCTCCAATGATTATCAAGACATCGGACTCATTATCACCCACCTTAATGGGAGGCTATGATCTAGTTATCATATAACTATTTCATTTTAAGGACCTAATAATTTTAGAGGATTTTAATAATATGAAGATAAATTGACTAATCAAGTTCTCCCACTGAATCTATGAAATCGGTAGAATGAAACAAGATTAAGTCAGGTTAAGTGGCACCTAAATCAGTCATACTGATATCCTTACAGGCATGGGTCAACCCGAATCAGGTAAATGATCTGAATCATAAATGGTTCACCACAATGACCAGGTGAGAGAGATCGATGGAGGGATATGTCATTAACTCGTTAAAGACGCATCAATACGAGTAGCTCCCAATTAAAAACCATTCGATCGTTGATCCTAGAGCAACTTGCCATCCCACCTTGATCATATGGTTAACCAATTCTGATTTGACCATCTAATAGATTCATGCTCAACCACAGAGCCTAATCTACTTTCATTTGGTTTAATCAAAGAGAAGGATTTGATCAACTACAACTATTGTTTGATTTAGAGCATTCTTAACCTAATCTAATTAGATTTGAACAAATACTCTTTTAGTCTAGTTGATTTAAACCTGAGAGTCTAACCCTTTATGGACCCGATTTAGCTAACCCAAATGATTAAATATATTCATGTTAACATGTCATATATTCCAATCAAGCATAATGTTACTACTCATAATTCCTATATTTAGATCATATCTAAAAAAAATTATGAACTAATATTTGACATTCAAATAAAACTCTCATAAATATTTGTATGTTTTATAACATAGACATCATGCCATCATATCATATCTATATTTTTATACTAAACATGCAAATATTATGGTTTTATACAACATCAATATGTATCAAATATAAATATCTTTTGAGAGTGTGTGTAATCTATGTTTTGATGTCAAAGCACAATTTAAATTTTCTTTAAACAAAGCATCAACGATTAAAACAATCACACAACAATATGTCACAGAATACATCATTGAATGGGTAATTCGGATTTTCAATCCACCTGTGACCATATGGCCTTGTGATAAGTTTTAGCCATAATTACACAATTAATGAGAATATTAATTTACATGCAATAAATTAGATTATTAACGAAACCATGGCTCTGATACCATTTGTAGGGAGAAATGTCTCCGAGGCATGTATATTTTTAAAAATTGATAACTATTATCATTGCGGAAATTAAAAGATTACATATTAATCTATCTAATATGCATCAAGATCATATCTTTGCCTATATATTCAGGGTCGTTTGATCTAAAATATGCATATAAAAACATCAAGATCATATCTTGATCTTCAAGATGACTAGTCACACTATTATCTTGAAGCCTGCCTTAAGATCTAGGGATCAAATCACTTACCTTAAGAACAGTAGGTAAATCCTTTATTGCTCTGCAGCCGTTCAATCGTCCGGCCTCTAGTATCGTCCACGCGAAGCCCCGAATGATCAGATTTTGGAAGTGCTAGCTCGCAAAAAATAGCTTTGCTGATCTTGAATCCTCTCACTTGAATCTTCCTTCAAGATCCACCAGGCTTTTGCTAACACCAGAATCACCAGGATTTTCTATTCTAACATTTTAGAATTACAATCCACGATAATTTAGAATTACAATCCGCGACAAATCGTGTATTGTTGTTCTATTTTTTGTTCTATGTTCTCTGGTGAGGGAATGCCCTCTATTTATAGTCTAGATTTAGTCTTGACATTTAATTCTGACATTTAAGAATCCGTGTTTGGCAAAAGTGAAGAGACGCCGAAGGCGCGGCGCTGGTTTAATTCCGATGTTCGGAGAAAACCAAGGAGTCACGGCGTTTGGTTTAGTTCCGTCGTTCGAAGAAAACCAAAGAGACGATGGATAAATCCGACGTTCGGTAAATAAATGTCATGCATTAAATTCTATCTCATAAGATAATTTTAGCCATCTCATCATATGAGATCCATATTCGAGAGGTTTGGGTTCTGATCTGAATTTATTTGACTTAACCCACATAGATCATGGTCCAAGCCTAAATCAAATTTGGCTAGTCCTGAATCTATTTAAATTCAAATCAAGTCTAATTTCAAATCAATATTTGAAATTGACTTGTCCTTCTAATAGACTTAAACCAAATTGAATCTTATTCAATTGTACTTAACCCAATTGAGATAATTCAATCAATCAAATTGATTAATTAAATCATATACGATTCTCAATCGTTGATCAGCAAATAGATCATCCTAGGAAACTTCTATGCGTGTGACTCTCTAGGTTCGAACCTAAGCCGGTAGCATAGAAACAACTTTCTATACTAATCGATGTGCCCATCTAGCAATGGAACCCGACGTCCGGATAGGTCGAAGAGTTGCCGAGCAAACTCCAAGAACCCTAAGAAACAGTTACCGTATAATTTATCCTCTTGACCACAAATACTAAGGATGGCTTGAGAGCATGTCAACTCTAAATAGCAAATCCATAAAGTTATTTCAACTTTAGTGATCATGTGACTTTCACATGAAGTGCCTTGGCCAAGGTCTTGCTAAATTGAAACACAAGCATTTCTCCTTTTAATGGGATAGGTCAAATTCCATCTTGATCCATAACTGACTACCACAAGTACTTGACTGCACCCAGTAACATTTCGTAGCTGGATTAGAAATTTAGGTGGTCTGGCACCTAAGTACAATGAGTTGCTTGTAAGCCACTGGTTGTGATGTTCAGGTCTGAAGGATACTTATACCTATATCTTCTCGAATTAACTCTTGACAGCAGAGTATCCGGAAATGAGTCACGTTCGGTGAAATGTACTCCTACACTTTCACCTGTATGTCATACCAGTGTCTCTACACTCCTTGGTTAAGAGGATAACCAACAAATATGATATACAACGTCCTATAATTGATAGTACTATGGCCCTGTCATAGTATATCATTTGGTCGCGAACTCTTTTAAGGACCTTCTAAGATAAATCCTCCTTTATCGTGAGGAAGATCCTAAGGGCTTCATCACTTTCAGGAGTATTAAGAAGATGTTCTTGTAATGAATAAACTGTCAAATAACTTTTATTAAAATATCAATTTATATACAATTTACATCAGCACAATCATCAAATGATTGGCTTTAGGATACAATTCCCAATAGAAAGAGCTTATGATAGACTGAGGTGGGACTTTCTTTGTAGCACTCTGCATGAGTTTGGATTCCATGGGACTTTTGTTGACTGGGTGATGGAGTGTGTCCAGAGACCGTTGTTCTCTCTTCTGATTAATAGGGATCGAACGTAGTTCTTCCATTCCGCGATTGGTCTGAGGCAGGGATGTCCTCTTTCTCCATTCTTGTTCATCCTCTCTGCTGATGCTCTATCCCAGGAGCTTGCTATGGTGACGTAGACTTCTGCTATTGACCCATATGCTGCGAGCCCCCATGGACCTTCACTGTCTCATTTACTTTTGCTGATGACTGTCTCCTGCTGGGGAAGGCCTCTACCAGTAATGCCACCATCTTTGCATCCATTCTTCTCTTCTATTGCCGGGCTTTGGGTCAGTGTGTCAATCTCAGCAAGTCACTGATTTGCTTCAGCCCAAAGACGACCTCTGTTATGAAGAGCTCTATATCTCAGATTATGGGGATACATGCTCAGTCTGATCGGATGTCCTACTTGGGTATACCGATTACTGGGAGATGGCCACGGTGCTCGGACTTTAGCTTTCTGGTGAGACGGATACATGATCGTTTGAATGGCTGGCAGGTGTCTGACCTTTCTATGATGGCACGGATTACATTGATCCGTTCTATGCTTTCCTCGATGCCTTGCTATCTCTTATCTAATACTGCCATTTCGATGGCATGCCTATGGAAGATTGAGAGATACTTTTGGGATTTTCTCTGGGCATCGATGCAGGATGGCCATGGTATTCATCTCTTAGCTTGGGACACTGTTTGTTTGCCATTGGCTGAGGGTGGTCTCGGCATCTAGTCGCTGTTGGTCAGAAGAGAGGCTCTGACAACAAGGCATGCCTCCCGGTTCCTGCTCGATCCGCATTGCCTGTGGAGTTCCTTCATGCGGGCCAAGTACGGTAGTTAGAATTCTTCTACTCTTTCTCAGTCTAATTGGGGGCATTCCTTTTATTGGAAAGAGGTCTGTCGATATGCTCTGACTATCTTGAACTGTACCTCTTGGATGATTGGTGACGGTACCTCTGTGGACGCCATTCAGGATTCGTGGATTGCCGACCTCCCCCTGTCTCGGTGGCCGACCTTTGTTTGCCCAGACATTCCTTATGGTATGTGTGTTAGTGGCCTTATTTCATCGGATTGCTCTACCTGGTCGCATTCTCGAGTGTCCAGCTTTTTTGGTACTGAGCTTTGTTGGCGCATTCTCTCTATCCCTCTTTCTCCAGGTGCTAGTACTGATACCAGGGTGTGGAGGAGATCTTGCTTACCTCGTGCTCTCATGAGGGACCTTCTGTCTATGTTCAGAGACTACCCTCAGGATTCGATGGCTGGGGACTGGATTTGGCATCTGCTTGTTCACCCTAGAGTGAGACTATTCATCTGGAAGCTGGCTTGGGAAATTCTTACTACATGCTCCGTTCTATCGCGTTGTAGTCTGAGTATATTGCCCACTTGTCCAGTGTGTGGTAGTGAGGAGGAAACGGTTGATCATACTATATTCTATTGTACCAGGGTTAGATAGATTTGGCAACTCTCTGGTGCTTGTCCCTGGATGGACTATTCTGACTCCCACCGTATTTCTTTCTTGAGACTATTGAAGCAGTGAATTGGGAGGGGTACTCACCAACGGGGTCCTTTATGGGCTTATATTGCTTATCAGATATGTTTATCCCGGAATCAGATTTTGTTCTCGGACATGGTTCTTCCTGCTCGTAGGGTTCTCAGGACTGCGACTTCTCTTTATGCTGAGTATACTTCCATCAGGGGTCCTTTGATTTTGCGAACTTTGGTCACTGGGGCTCCCCTGCTGCTGCGGCAGCGAACCGATGTACGGTTTTTATTTCTTGCGAGCCCCCTCCACTAGGGTTTGTCAAAATTAACTTTGATGGGAGTGTCCGTGGCAGAAGTGCTGGATCAGCTTATGTTATTCGGGATGCGGATGGTAGGATGCTGGTGGCAGGGGGTTTTGGTATTCTTGATTCCTCAGTGCCTATGACCGAGCTCTATGCGGCATGGCCGGGTATATCTTATGTTGTTCGAACCCTGGGCGTCCGTAGTCTCATCATTGAAGGTGATTCCAGTACTGTTATTCGATGGATCCGTCAGGAGTACAGTTCCCATCTGCCTTCTATCCTTTTATTATATGTCATCCGCTCTATGACTTTGGAGGTATCTAACATCCAGATTCGCCATGTCTACCGAGAAGCTAATGCTGTTGCAGATTGGATTGCAGCAAGAGTGGCCTTTCACTCCGGTTATTGGAGATGGGAACCGGGAGATGTTTGCCTTTTGATTTTGTCTCAGTTATTAGCTTTTGATATATCGGGTCTAACCCGACCTAGGGTGGTGTGAATCACCGTTTGTACAAAAAAAAAAAAAACACGCCTCAAATCCATTTTTTTTTTACCAACCATTCAACAGATGATCGCAAATGCAGCCAATGCCATTGTATAGCGACGCTTTTACTCCAAATTAACATGTGGACTGAAATTTTGAAAGTTGGGTTCTTTCAAAGTTTAATGCTGGCAATTAGGTATTGGTTGTGGTTTTAAATTCCTGATATTGTGGATTTGTGTTCTATTACCAATGCTCATACAGAATCGGGTTGGTTTTAATGTAATTATTATCATATTTTAGGTGGATTTTGTCCCATTAGATTGCGTAATTGGAATTTTTCGTCTAGCTATTGAGATTGCTGCCAAGGATTCAGTTGGATTAAATTTTATGCAATTATAATCAGATTTTGGATAGCTGCTATTTGGCATCCAGCTCTACATTATCTGTATGAAATATCGGCTTTGTTTTTGTGTTGTTGGTATCAGATCGTGTGCATTTAATGGAAAAGATGATATCAATATCAATAGGGTAAGAAACATAGTGCTACTTTTGTTGCATGATAAAAGCATTTGTTAAGCAAAAAAAGGGTGCCTTTTTTTTTGGTACAAATAGGCGATCACACTAGTCTAGTGCGACTCAGTCCAGATAGATCTGAGTACAAGATTAGCTGTAATAGAGAAGGGCATAGATCCTCCGGCTGCCAAGATCATGATCCAGCATGCTGCGCTACAAAAGTAACCATCCAATCCATCGCCGAATTTGCTTCACGGTAGATATGACGAATCTGGACACCTTTCACCTCCCGCAGAATAAACCAAATATCCCCAAGGATCGGATTACTAAAACCCGGAGGGTAATTCTCCTTCTTCAGCCAAGAAATGACCGCCGAAGAATCACCCTCAATGAAGAGCCTCTGAGCCTGAAGATACCGGACAGCATAAGAAATACCTACCCAGGCCGCATAAAGCTCGGTCATGGGGACAGAAGAGTCGAGAGTTCCAAAACCTCCTACAGAAAAAGGGTGCCTTTGAGAGCCCGTGTCAGCATGTACCACAATGGTTATATATTATGAAAACCTTGGATAACAATATAGGATAAAAAAAATGTAAATAGTATCCCAAAAAGATTTGTCCTATAACATATATGGATTAGAAAACATTATAGCACTGACCCATTTAAAGCTAACTTTGAAATGGTTACGATATTTATGATTAGATTTAAACCCTCGACAAGTACATTAGAGCCTAAAAAGAGTGTATCAAAACTCATATAGGCATGTATTTTGTACTAAGACATGTATTAGTACTACATTGATTGTATATTGAAAAGATCGTAAATACTCATAGGAGGATAAGGAACCAAAATAATACCCTTTAATTAACTTTTTTAATCATATTCTGAGTCATTACAATCTAGTCTCATCATATTTTAATTTGTATAAATAAAATAGATTTATGGTATATCAAAGAAACTCTAGGGCAGGGGTTAGTCTTAGAATAGGTTATGATCACAATGCTTCCACAAAGAAATTAAGATCCTATAGGTTGCTAGATATAGATGTTAATCAACTTATTATTAATTAAGTGTTACTGGCTTAGGTTGCACAGTTTGGTTTGGATTTTTTTTGCATATTAGAGGTAAGCATCCCTCCTACTTGCTCACATTTATTTTATATAAACCTATATATGTGGAACTATGCTATAAAAATGGAGAAAAAAACAACTAATTTTTATAATTGTGAATTAAGTATGCAAATTGTTTAAGGATAATTATAATAATATTGAAATGTGAATGAAAGTTTTTATATGTCATAAATATTCATGAAAAATAAAATTTTATTTTCTATGTCTATATTACAATTTACATTTATATTACCTATATTTATATTTATACATATTCAAATATAAATATTTTTATTTATCAATTTATAAATACATTCATAAATATTTACATCTACAAATATTAATGAAAAATGTGCTTTTATTTTCTATGTCTACTTTATGAATTTAAATATAATCTGTGTGCACATGATTGGCCCTAGTTCTCTGGTAATTGCAAATTGGTCACCTTCAAGGTAAGTTAGCAACCCTCAACAAATGCAAGAGGTAACATAATATGTGAAATAGCTTATTATTTGGCAAGGTTAAGAATTGAGTCCAGTAATAGATCTCAAAAAGCTCTATTTTGCACGTGCTATTACTTTAAATACCTATCTATGTGACACATATTCCTAGTACTACTATTCACTTAGGAGATTACCCACCTCAAGAAAAGCAAATAAGTATGAGAGTAAGGAATCAAATGACAACTTGTCTAATTCCTTTAGAACCCAATTAGCTCTTCTAAGAAGATAGCTGATTTCATATTCTTTGGATATTAAATGAAAAAAAAAAAAACTTGAATTATCCAATTTCATTTCATGAAATGTGATGGAAACAAAATACACTACTTAGGGCAAGTATATTCCCATTCAAAATGAGGAATACTTCTTTTAGTATATCACTTTCCAATCTAAAGTAAGGAACCAGATGGAACATAAATTACCATAGAATTTATTTGCAAATAAAATGAATCCTATGATGAAATTCATTAGTTAATCAACTCTCATATTTGGTCACTATATATAAAATAATAGAATTAAAATGAATTCTCATGTTTGGAACAAATAAAAATTAAATTCATGTTTCATTTTCCTAAATTATCCTTATTTAATAATTAGTTAAAAATGATGATTTAAGAATTATTGTGTCAATTATATTCTCAAATCATGTTTAATTATATTAAATATATATAATTATATTAAATTGTAATTAATAATCTTAATTTGTTAAAAGAATGATTAATTTAACTAAAACATAATTAAATGTAATTAATATTATAACTTAATAATTATAATAATTATTGTTGTATAATAATAAATTATTAATCCATAATTTATGATTATATTTGATTATACTATTAAAATAGTATTATTAGTTATAATATAAGTAATTTATACTATTAATATAATTAATATTGCAATTATATTAGTATATATTATAGAAATGATATATAATTATAATTTATAATTTATAATATTATCATATTATAATATTATTATATACATAGTTTATCATATTACTATAATATCATAATATAAATATATAATATATTTTATTTAATAAATATAAATTATATATATAATAATTATTAATATAACAATAATTGATCGTAATATAATATCATAAATATCATTATTTTTGTCAAAAAATAAATTTGTCTAAACAATTTTGTTTCCTGCACTCCATGGATTTTATTTGTAAATCCTATCAAAATTGATAGGATTTCAATAAGATAAATCAATTTCATGATTTAGTAGTTAAGATTTAAAACCATGATTTGTTACGTTCTCAAACATGGCAAATTATGGATTTGTAAATGAATTCTACAAGAATTATGAGATTCATTTATTCCAAATAGAGTGTAAAAGTACGAAGAGATAGCTAAATAATGGTAGCTCAAGTTAAAGCTTATCTTTCCTATGCCTTTAATTTCAAGCTGAATGTCATTAAATTAGGCATAAGAACTTGAGAATCATTTGACCTTAGTCAGAAAATTAATCAAGTTAAGAAAATTAATCAAGTTAAGTAGAAGTAGTGGTAGGCTTAGTTACATTCGAATATAGTCGAGCCTAAATCCAATTGTCTCTTCTATCGTAGAAAATAAAATAAAATAAAATAAAATAAAGGAAAAAAGTATTATTGAAAACATTTGAATTCTCCTGTAGAGTTGTTAAGTATTGTATGCCAACATAAAGTGCTCCAAATTTGGGCTTTGTTATGAAACTAGGAAGTACCTCCCCCAAATATGCCAATTAGGAGAGATCTCTTGGTTGGCTAAAATTTAAATTGGATGAAGCAATTATTCCTCATATTCAAAATACAGGAATTGTACCAGGGAATTCAAAAGCATCTATATTTTCCTATATATAGGCACATTGATGAAGGTGTCTCACGTAGACTATTGAGCTTAAGGGTGTCATTGGTGGATCTAAAATATGTCATATCAAGTACTTGGTGCATATTTAAAGATGTAGCTAGATCAATTCATTAAAATATTTGGGTTGGGTTACAATAAAAATAAATCTAGTAGTGAACATTTGGTACCAAGTTCTGCAAAATTAATATTGAGAACCATACTAATATATTACTTATCAATACAGTACAATTGGCACAGTATGGGGCATATCTCATATAGATATAGAATATTTTTTCTCGCTTTCAACCCGAAACCAGACTATGTAGATCAATAACGGATAGTACAAGACTGCTCTGCTTGATTTGAATCAGTTTTGTTCATGCCGAATCAAACTTCAATAGCATACTAATATCTTATCAGCACAGTAAGTGTAGTACAAGCTAGCAAACAAAAGTTCCTCAAATCTAGGTAGAATATCAACAGATTGCAAATTTTCTTGCAAAGACAGCTTTCCAAAATACATTATTAGTGTGCGCATTCGTTGTTGAATGTTAAACATGATTCTAGCATGAATGAACAACATGGAATCCAACAAGCATAGAATTTTCTCCTTGACTTTTGTGTCATTCAATGTCTCACATATCTCCTTAATTGATTGACAATAGTTATGAAGTAATCCAACATGGACTCAAACTACTACATATGTAGGATTTCAAATTTGCCTCGAAGGGCTCAAAGGTGATCTTCCTTCACTTTCTCAACACCTTTGAAGGGATATTTGAAAATGTCCCAAACTTGCTTGGACATGATGATACCCATAAACTTCTCAAAGGTGACCTTATCTAACCTCATACTATAAGCCTACAAAGTATCTCTTTCAAGCTTGGTATAACAATGCTTCACCCACAGCTTGATGTGGCCCTTCACCAAATCCCAAATATTTCAGGAACCCAGCAATGCCTTCACTAAGATAGTTCAATTTTCAAAATTATTATTGGCAAGACAAGGTATAGCCAGTTGTCCATTTGCCATCACTGGATGGCTAGCTCTAATAACACTACATTAGGGGCAGTAGAAAGTAGAAACACTCGTGTCCCTTTGATAGGTGGAGAAAACACTCAATATCCTATTTTTCATTTGTTGTTCTCTTACATTAAAAATGATTCCATACAAAAACATACAGGCATGTAGCAAGTAGTGCCCCTTTGCATCCCCTTATATTAATAGAATATATCACATCAAAAGACACAAGCAATAAATACTTACAAGAATACTAAGAGGCACTATTTGGAAACTCCAAGAGATATTCATGAACATTCACTTCATTGAAAGCCTTCTTTCTTTTGCAAGAGCTGTGACAATTTTAAGCTTACCATGATCTTTCGCTAAATTTCATTGCTAATACAAATGCATGAATCTTTTGACATACATTTGGTTTACATGCTATTAATCAATGCATGCGATATGAAGTGCTTCATTGGCAGCATTTGACTCTTGGTTCATGCTTAGGTAAAATCAAGACTGGCACAAGGGGAATCTTGTTTAGCGTTTAGAAACCCCGATATGATCAACTTGGTAGAACCATCAGACCTACCATCTGTTACCTACAATAAAAGATGCATATATGAGGAATAAAATGGTTGGAACCGTGAAAATACATAAATCAATTTCAGGAAAGATTATTCTCACTCCTTTTCTTTGTCTCACTCAAATACCTTTAAGCCTCTCCTACCAACCTATACAAGAAAAACACAGCCATGTAAAGATATAAAGGCTTCTTTAAGGAAAATTATAACTCCTACTGAGTGAAATTGATCAAAACGGGGTTCAGTTACAGATTTTGAGAGGCTAAAAAGGGAATAAAAGAAGTTCAATTGGTTAAATTAAAACTGGGCCTTAGTCAGCAATTTAGCTTTAAAAATTTTCCAAATTGAATTAATCCAGTTTGTTGATAGGTTGCTGACTAAACTAAATAAGAAGCTGTTATGATCAGATGCTGGCAGTGAATTTTTGATTTTTACATGAATTTATTTGAAAGAAACATGAGGCTGCAGACTGCTTGTTCTCTTATTTCTCTTCTCTCTTCTACTCTTCTTCTTATTGTACTAGTTCTGACTGATATTCTCCTTCCATTTTCACTTCTACTTGTTATATTGCTCTGCTGAAATTTATTAGTACAGTTATGCAGCAGAGTATTGTTTTGTTGTATTAGATCTGGCATGGATTTGCTAGAACTGCTGGACAGGTCATCTTAGAAGCTTTTTGGTGTTTCAGTTATCCTTCAAAACAGTTCTGGATCGACCAAAACAATTGCAGCAGAATCATATTACGTGCATCTTAAGTCTCTAGACGGCTAACGTCACCTAATCCACCTATAATTCTATTTATATGCCGTGATGCATTTCCTTAAACTAAAGCATGGATTTATCATAAGCAGGTTCCAGCATTAAGTACACTCAGAAGCAGAAAACTGTACAACATGATAAGAGTGAAGAGCTAAAGAATATACCATATGATGAAAGTCACTCTCAGATTCTTTTGTATGGCAGATTATTTGTTCAATATAGAAAAAGATACTCAAACCACGAACATAAAGGGGGAATTTTTGTTAAAAAAGGATGTAATAAACATATACGTTTCCAATGTCAGCAGCAAATATACATTTAAGTATTCATGAATACTTTCAGTTCTTAATTGCCGATACCAAACATTAAACCTGAGACCTCTCCTATGGCTTTCAGCTTGGCAGCATAATCATATGCAAGTGGCTGGAAAACAAACAGGAGAGATACCACAAACCCTTTAATAATTTAGGGTTCTAGAACATGATGGGAAAAAAACATTATTGATAATAAAAAGTAAAATAAAAATGAAAGGCATGCTTTCAGAGATACCTGCTGCTTAAGATCATAAGGGTCAGCACCTTTCTCCTTCATGTTTGCAGTTTTTGCAGCCTCTTTCTCATTAGAATGAAGCTCCTTAAGGATGCATTTGCAAGTCGCTGTCTTGATTTTCATATTTCTAAGGGTAGCCATATTGGACTGCATCAAAGAAAAAATGATTCTCACTGACACTGAGCTTTTGAAATTCATGACAGAATTTTTAAAGAATTTCAGCAAATGATATAATTTATCATGTGAAATCCAGTTTATATACAAATATCCTTTCTAAATGGAAACAAGTAATGTAGGATGAGTAAGCCCAACCTCCAATGTAGAACTTAAGGGCGAAAATCACTTTCACCCATTTCTCCAAGATTAATCAACAACAATGGCCCTTCAAAAGATCCACATATTTCAAGAGCCTAATTCCCTTTCTTTGTTTATTATTCATGCACCTATCTCCGCATTGAGTTTATAAGCAATAAATTTGTGAAGTTTCTGGTTTTCCTCCCTCGCTTTCCCACAAACATGTAAGTGTTTTCCAAAAAATAAGCACGCCCAAATAGATGGAACATGTCTTCTGAATAGCATACGCTACAAATCCAATAAATTAGGTATTCTATCCACAAACTCATGTTCTAAGTTTCATGGCAGGATCTCCATTTTGTCTGGTGCTAACTCCGCTAGGAATCCAACAAAAATTTGGAGGGTTTACGTCAGGTCGACGGCCAGTAGTAACAATATTGAAAATTTTGACAGATCATACCATGATCCATCGAAGCCAATCCTATAGAGATGTTAAATTAATGATCGGTAGAAAGGAAGCAACGGCTAATGTAGCCCCCAACAATTCATCGGCCTTCCAAAGCGAGCATTCAAGAGCAACCAAAACTTAAACTTGTCGCTAGCAACAAGAAAACAGAAGCCTTCTTAGAATTACTCAAAAAAAAAATTTGCAAGACAAAACACTTCCCGACTGGTAGATTCTTAGGTTAATTGATGATCAATGGTTTGTACCATAAACGATCCTAAATGACAACAAATTACCCCATTCAAGCATAACATTTAAATGAGGATGGAAAAAATTGGCCCAAAAAATCATCATCCTACGAATCATGATCATCATAACTAAGATTCTAAAAACACAAACAGCACCGAAAATGCATGTAAGAAAACTATTAACAATCTACACAATATTGCATAGAGTTAATAGTTAAGATCTTTTTTATTACCTTCAGCCATTGCTTTCAATGTACCTCTAGAAGATCTGAATCAGGATCTCGATCTTCCTCTCGATGAATCTTGATCTTCCTCCTCTCTATGGATCTTGATCTTCTTCTTGAGGAACCTTGATGAGTGCTTCCAATCAATGAGCCATCGCACTCTGATGGTGTATGCCCTCAGGATATGCTCTTAATCAGGGACCCAATGCCTCCGCTTGTTTTTAGTTTTTCTTTCGATAACATTGTGTTATTGAAAGCCTTAGAAGGGATCTCTATTTAAAGAGATTCCTCAAATCCCTTCCACCGCCTGCTCCCATCAAATCAGGCGTTCAACATTTAATTAAGGGGCTATCGTTATCACTTATTAATTAGTAAAAATGATCGTAATAAAAATAGGACCATCTATTGCGACAGGTTATTACATTCTCCCACTTGGTCCGTATATTTTATCAATACTGAACAAGAAACTAAATATATGAATCATAGCGATAGGTCCTCTATAATTGAGTATTATCTTCTATGTATTACAATGCATTCAATTTCTTTACCACTATTCCAAATGTGACAACATAACATAATGAATAAACCATATGTTTATTCAGAGTCCAAAGAAAAGTTTGTCATTTCTCGAAAGTCAAATAATGTGTACACCTGAATGAGAAATAAATAAATAATTGAAATAAGAGTTTCTTTGTACAAATTATTATCCATACAATTATATCATGGAACCAACTCCCATTCTTATCACATGATCGTTAAAATTCTTAATTGGCATGCCTTTAGTCAAAGGATCAGCTATTATCAATTTAGTGCTAACGTGTTCTATGACCACTTTATTTTCTTTAACACATTCTCTTATGGCTAAATACTTAATATCGATATGTTTACTTCGACTACCACTCTTATGGTTTTTAGCCAAAAATACAGCAGCTGAATTGTCACAGTACAGTTTAATTGGCCTAGCAATAGAGTCAACAATTCTAAGCCCTGAGATGAAACTCTTCAACCATACACCTTGCGATGTAGCCTCAAAACAAGCAACGAACTCCGATTCCATAGTAGAGATAGCAGTCAAAGTCTGCTTTGCACTCCTCCATGATATGGCTCCACCAGCTAACATAAATATAAATCCTGATGTTGATTTCCGAGAATCAACGCAGCCAGCAAAGTCTGAATCTGAGTAGCCCTCTATCTCCAAATGATCAGTTCGTCTATACATGAGCATGTAGTCCTTGGTCCCTTGAAGAGACCCATGACCTTTTTAGCAGCTCTCCAGTGGTCTAAACCTGGATTACTCTGATATCTTCCCAACATTCCTACTGCAAATGCAATGTCAGGTCTTGTGCAAACCTGAGCATACATTAGGCTTCCGACAGCTGAAGCATATGGAATGTTGTGTATCTATTCCCGTTCAAGTTCATTTTTAGGGCACTGGTTCAAAGCAACTTGTCACCCTTCACTATAGGTGCAACACTTGGTGAATAATTTTTTATTTGAAATCTCTCCAAGACTTTATTGATGTAAGTTTCTTGAGACAATCCTAAAATGCCTCGAGATCTTTCTCTATGATCTTAATGCCAATGACATAAGATGCCTCACTCATATCTTTCATATCAAAATTTTTGGAGAGAAATGTTTCACCTCATATAGCAACCCTTTATCATTGGTTGCAAGTAGAATGTCATCCACATATAGGACCAAGAAATAAATTTTGTTCCCACTAACCTTCTGATATATACATTGATCCATGATGTTCTCTTCAAGGGTTGTTTCAATCCATATATGGATTTTTTAAGCTTGCAAACCAAATGCTCACCATCACCAGAGAAAATCCTTCAGGCTATTTTATGTAAACCCTTCCTCTAGATCTCCATTAAGGAATGCAGTTTTCACATCCATTTGATGTAACTCAAAATCAAAATGAGCTACCAATGCCATAATTATTCGGAGAGAATCTTTCTTGGATACAGGAGAAAATGTCTCCGTGTAGTCGATTCCTTCCCTCTGAGTGAATCCTTTGGCAACGAGTCTTACTTTATATCTCTCAATATTGCCTTGTGAGTCTTTCTTTATTTTAAAGACCCATCTACATCCAATGGTTTTACACCATCAGGCAACTCAACAAGATTCCAGACTCGATTAGATGCCATAGATTCCATCTCGTCCTTCATGGCATTGTACCACAAGTTTGATTCCTTAGAACTCATGGCTTGTGAAAATGTTTCAGGATCATTTTCGGCTCCAATGTTATAGTCAGATTCATGTAGATACACAATATAATCACCAGGAATTGCTGATTTCTTTATTCTAGTTGATCTTCTTAATGTTGTATCAATGACCTCTTGAGGAGTATCTTGCACAACTGATTGTTGATGATCTTCTAGATTACCATCAACTTGTGAAATCTCAATGACTGGTTGTTGAGCACTTATTTGAGTTTGAGGAGTGCTATAAATAACAACCAATCCTCACTTGAAGTGGAAGATGAATATCTGAATGATCTTTCTCAGAAGAAGCTAAATACTGAGATTGATCACTCCCCCTGATCAAGTCAATCTCAAGAAATTTTGCATTTCTTGATTCCACAATCCTAGTGTTGTGAGATGGACAATAAAATCTATAACCCTTGGACTTCTCAGCATATCCAATAAAATATCCACTAATAGTCCTTGGGTCTAGTTTCTTTTCTTGTGGATTATAAACTCTTACTTCAGATGGGCATCCCCAAACACGTATATGTTGCAAACTTGGTTTCCAACCTTTAAATAACTCAAATGGCATTTTGGAAATAGCCTTGGTTGGAATCCGATTTAATATATACGTAGCATTTTTAAGAGCTTCAGTCTACAAGGATTTAGGTAGGTTAGAGCTGACAATCATGCTCCTTACCATGTCCAATAATATCTGGTTTCTCCTTTCAGCTACACCATTTTGGTTAAGAGACCCTAGCATGGTGTATTGTGCAACAATTCCATTTTCTTTAAGAAACCAAGCAAACGGACCAGGTGCTTGTCCATTCTCAGTGTATCTACCATAATATTCTCCACCTCTATCTGACCTCATGATTTTAATTTGCTTGCCGCATTGTTTCTCTTAAATACCTTAAAGGCATCTAATGCTTCGTTCTTATTATGAAGCAGGTAGAGATATATATATCGTCAATAGTCATCAATAAATGAGATGAAGTATCTCTGACCATACGAGTCCATATCTGGGCTACAGATATCCGTATGTATGATCTCCAGTATTTCCGAACTTCTCTTGGCATCTTTCTTGGACTTGTTGGTTTGCTTTCCCTTTATGTAGTTCACACAAGTGCCAAAATCAGTAAAATCAAGAGTATCAAGTACTCCATCTTTTACTAATCTTTTAATTCTCTCAATGGAGATATAACCTAATCTCCGATGCCATAAAATAGAGGAATTCTCATTCATAACACATCTTTTCATACCAGTTTGGGCGTGCATCACATTATAGGTGATATTATTTTTCAAATTAATTTGAAAAAGATTATCGGACAATGTACCATTCCCAATAAGCTTATTTATAAAATAA
The DNA here is from genome assembly GCA_900491605.1 of Calamus simplicifolius. Lineage (NCBI taxonomy): Eukaryota > Viridiplantae > Streptophyta > Magnoliopsida > Arecales > Arecaceae > Calamus > Calamus simplicifolius. The sequence goes on from UESW01004907.1 coordinate 235,561, forward strand.
ATCAATAAAGCTTTTATTAAAATTAAAGGAGTATCCTGTTGGTACAAGCCTTGACACTGAAATCAAATTTCTAGAGAAACTTGGAATATAAAATGTCTTTTCCAAATCTAAAACAAAACCAGAGTGTAAAATAAGTCTGCACGTCTCAATTGCTTCCACATGTAACTCATCTTATTTCCTGAATAGATGCTTTGTTCACTTCCCAATGGTTTCCTTTGATTTAGAAAACCCTGTAAGGTATTTGAAACATGGATTGTAGAACCAGAATCAATCCACCATGTGTTATGACATATAACCAAATTGGATTCATGACATACGAATGAGGTTAGAGTATTTCTTGTCAAGCCAAGCTTTGAATTTGAGACAATCTTTCTTTATATGCCCTTTCTTCTTGCAAAAGAAGCACTTGGACTCCTTCTTGTCTTCTGTATGGATGGATACTTTACCCTTTCCTTTGTGTTTGGCTTTGGGAGCTTTAGACTTTCTCTGAGTGACTAAATGTGCACTTTCTTCCATTTCTAAAATCAGTCTCCCTTCCTCTTGAACACACATGGTCAGAAGTTCATTAATTGACCATTTGTCCTTATGTGTGTTGTAAGATATTTTGAAGGGACTATACTGCTGTGGGAGTGAGCTTAAAATAAAGTGCACCAAGAAGGATTATGACATCTCAACCTCTAGGGATTTCAACTGAGCCGCAATGTCCCTCATCTTCATGATGTGCTCATGCACACCTCCAACCATAGTGAGCTTCATTGATGACAATTTTGTCATTATGGTGCTAGCCAGTGCCTTATCTGAAGACTCAAATTGTGCATCAATAGCCTTCAGAAGTTCCTTGACATTTTTGCACTCAGGAATTGAACCATGTATACTAGCAGAAATCTTAGTACGTATGAACATCATACTGAGGCGATTGGATCGCTCCCATCGTTCATACGCAAAAATCTCAGCCTGAGTGCTAGTAGATATAACCGAATATGGTTCATCCTTCCTGATAGCATAGTCAATATCCATGCACCCTAATTGAAGAAGAATTTTCTCCTTCCATAATTTATAATTATCACCACTTAAATCGGGAACATCACATTTCATATCAGAAATATTAACAAGTAAAATAGCTGCATAAAAAAATGATGTTCATGTAACTGAATTTGAGGCATATAACTTGATGTTATGTCTTACCAATGTAAACATGCAATAACATGAATCAATAACATACAATAACTACCTGTGGGCTAAGTTATTATACTCAAATAGACTCATTAACTTAATGATGTGACTAACAAATTATATTCCTTTCTTAATTCCTATGGGTAATTAAGAAAATAATTTGTTATCGCATCCTAATTAATTATATTAGTGCAATAAAAATTCCTGTGGGATAAGATTCATTACATTAATATAATTAGTCACAATTAATGTCATCTAACCTTATGTGATCTTTGCAACTCAAATATAATTTTGATTAATCAAAGATGTTGTGGCTACTCCTTAATTAATCAAAATCATATTGATCACATGACATTTGAATTCCATTATATGCATATAGATTAATCAATTTAGCATAATTATTAGGTAGTGATCTTAATCAACGTAACATTTCCAAATCAAGATCTGAGTTAATCAAATTGGCCTGGCCAGTGAAAGAGAAGTGGGGTCCCCCATTGCTTTCCTTAGGTCAGTCAACGGAACCAATTAAGTAACCACAATCTCTTTACTTTTCTAGACACCCCTTGAAAGGATTTGCACTGTGATTTTACACTACCACCAAATTCATGCATAGAATAAATCTAGTATGCAAAACAGAAGACAACATTTTAATTATCTATTTAATGAATTTTAAAATTATCATCTTAAGAAAATTTTTTGTTAATTAACACACGTCCGACCGTAGCTCATTATTCCCTCGAGCCAGTCTATGAAAAACACCGTAGGCATAGAAACTTAGGAGTGTATTTTAATGCAAAAATTTTAAACTTAAGAAATAAATGATAAAATCAATCAATTTGATTTTAAATCTCTTGAGAAAACCGAAAGACCCATAGGCGAGAAAATCGAAACCGCAACAGACGTTTTCTCTCTTAATAGGTCACCGCATGTAGTTATGAAAGCCACTTTTTTCTCTTACGTTACCGCTCCGCTCGTGAGCAAAAATCGAAACCTGATGGAAGAAAATCAGGACGGCCAAGAAAAAAAAAACAGAACAGAGGAAAAAATGGCCACTGTAGATGTGAACCTGAGAGCGGCCAAGAAAAATATGTGGCGCGACAAAACCGAAAATGCACGGAATTCTTTCCTTTTGAACAAAATATGTTTCCGAACAGGCAATGTTTTCTAATATCAAGCTATAAATTTGGTTGCTCAAAATTCTGAAACAATAAATCAAAATGAAGAACCGAGAAGCAAAAATCGGAACCATAAATGTAGGATTAAAAAAAAAAAAACCGCAAACAAACTTCATGGTGCGTCCCGATATGTAGGTAGTTAGGTAAAATGCACCAAGGTACTACCAATAGCCTTCCTTTGGTGCGTCCCTATTATCCCTACCACACTCGTTGGTCAAATAATCCAGGGTACTACCAGTAGCCTCCCTTGGATTATCCCTATGTGAGAGAAATAGAGACCAAAAAGCCTACAAACAATAAAATAATCAAGTCTCCAATGATGGAAACACTCACAATAAAAAAACAAGGCAGAGATATAAAGCTCTGATACCAACTGTAAGAAAACTATTAACAATCTACACAATATTGCATAGAGTTAATAGTTATGATCTTTTTTATTACCTCCGGCCATTGCTTTCGATCTTCCTATAGAAGATCTGAATCAGGATCTCGATCTTCCTCTCGATGGATCTTGATCTTCCTCCTCTCTATGGATCTTGATCTTCTTCTCGATGGATCCTGATCTTCCTCCTCTCGATGGATTTTGATCTTCCTCTCTCGATGGATCTTGATCTTCCTCCTCTCGATGGATCTTGATCTTCTTCTCGAGGAACCTTGATTGAGTGCTTCCAATCAATGAGCCATCGCACTCTGATGGTGTATGCCCTTAGGATATGCTCTTGATCAGGGACCCAATGACTCCGCTTGTTTTTTATTTTTCTTTCGATAACATTGTGTTATTGAAAGCTTTAGAAGGGATCTCTATTTAAAGAGATTCCTCAAATCCCTTTTACCGTTCAACATTTAAGGGGCTATCATTATCACTTATTAATTAGTGGAAACGGTCGTAATAAAAATAGGACCATCTATTGCGACGGGTTATTACAATGCATTCACTCCTCAAACTCTCTCGTTCTGAGAAGATGACACATTCATCAAAATTATGCATCTCCCTTCACAAATTTGATGTATATCACATTGCACAGAGAAATCCCAACATCTTTCTCAAAATCACAAGCAAACACAGGCACTCTCACAAAAGGAAAAGAAAATCGAAGAAAGATCGGGCCTGGATACCTTCGAAGAAAGCAAGTACATGAGAGGTGAAGGAGCTGGACAAGGCCGCCGGAAGAGGTTGTCATCGATGAAGGACGGTGGTTCCCGGAGAAGCCCGCACGTGGGAGTCGGAGGAGATCAGAGAGGAGAGGAAAGTTCCCTTCCCAAGTTAGGTCGAGAATTCAAAGTATCAGATCGAATCGGGTCTAGCAGACCCGAAATCGATCCAACCAAGGCGAGGTGCCACAGTGTCGGATTGAGCTCGGTTCTTTAGGTTAGGTTACAGTCGACGTGTTGGATTTATTATTTCAGATTCGGGGCATAAAAAGTAAAATATTTTTTTTGATCGATCCAAATCAGATTCATGGATCATGCTAAGTGCCCACCACATCTATCCTGTGAAGGTATCAATTACAAGATCCAAGCTCTCTAATCCTCTCATCGGCTTTCCGCCTTAATTTTCAATCTGATGGCTCACTACCCTATTCTAGTTCGAACTAAATATTAGCATAAGGATAAGGCACGTCTCTGAAGCATGCCTGACATTAACTTGATCAAGCTCATTCATTTAGGCAAGGCTTAGTTAAAAAGATCGGCAATCCTAACCTTATCTTCGGACCATATTCAAAAATTCAACATAAAATTTGAATAGGACACATCTGAGTTCATACAATAAATCAGGTCAATCCCACTATATTTTATGAAATGTGCTAGGTTCAAGGTTAGCAACTTGACTTCTTAATCTTGATCGAATCATTTAATAAGCTAATAGGTTCAATGATTATGGCCTGATAATAACCCAGTGTGGCCCAATAAATATTTAATTTATGTGACATGCCAATTTTGCACTTAAAAGTATTATATAAAGCATGCTAATAAATATAGATTAGCAATAATTATTATATTCTCAATTTCTTTCTCACCTTCAAAGGTTACGGCATACATTCATTGAACATCAATTTAGCTTGACAAACAAAACGACGCATGGAAGGACTTCAACAAATCCGTCAAAAAAAGGCATCACATTGCAGGGTTGAAATAGTCTTTGGCAAAAGAAACTCTCTATCACCTACAAACTAACTCAAATTGACTCATTGTAGTAGAGTATGTTGTCAATCAGTCCATTCTAAAAATCAAATTAAATATTTATTAGATTTTTTTTATTTTTCTAAAAGAGATCTAATACCTTATTTCTAGATGAGAACACATTTTTTTCTTTTTTTGCAAAAGTCATTGGCTGCCTTTTGTGCAATCAATCATCCATAGAAACTAAAATCATTCTCAATCTATTTTAAATCACAACTCTTGAGCATGAGTCACTCTTCAAAATCTAATACCTCCTCTCTCTCTTTTATTAAATAAACTTTTACTTTTTTTAGTACAGACGGGCGATCACACTAGCCTCGTGCGAGTCAACCCAGAAATGTCGGAATACAAAATCTGCTTAAGAGCAAGGGACAGGGGTTGTCACGCCCCAGACCCAAAAATTTGGGCTAGGGTGACAACCCGCCGCATGCCGGGCATGCAAGGCGTCTTGAACTTATCACATAAATCAATATAAAGCAAATTCCATATCCATGATTTGTTACAAACCAGAATTATCAGTCTTGGGCTATCTGCCCTACAAATAAATCTGAACTAAATCAAAATGATAAACTAAGTCTTCTTAATGGAAAACTCCTTCTATCTCAATTATCCATCTTCATTCCTGAGGCTCTGAAAAACATTATGAGAATTTTATGAGCTCACACTCAATAAGTAAGCCTAATATAATTTCAAAATTTCATTTATCAGGCTATCATTAGGTTCATGTCATCAGATCAATTAGCTTAATTCAATAACAATTACATTGTTTATACTGTCATTATTTATGTATCTCTACATTACATATCATGTGTAGCCCTCTTAAACATCCCCTAAGAGGAAGGGTCCTGGTACCAGTGTCTGTCATCTGTCATCTGTCATGTACACATCATGTGTAGCCCTCTTAAACATCCCCTAAGAGGAAGGGTTCTGGTACCAGTGTCTGTCATATGTCATCTGTCATGTACACATCATGTGTAGCCCTCTTAAACATCCCCTAAGAGGAAGGGTCCTGGTACCAGTGTCTGTCATCTGTCATGTACACATCATGTGTAGCCCTCTTAAACATCCCCTAAGAGGAAGGGTTCTGGTACCAGTGTCTGTCATCTGTCATCTGTCATGTACACATCATGTGTAGCCCTCTTAAACATCCCCTAAGAGAAAGGGTCCTGGTACCAGTGTCTGTCATCATCTGTCATGTGATAATGTGTTAATCTGTCATGTGAGAATCTGTCATATGGAAATCTATCATGTGAGAACCGAGGTGACACATAAAGTTTTACTGTCATTATCATGATTACATATTATCATAGTAATAACATGATTTTGCCAAATTAACATAATTACATTTAACTGTAATTTCACAGTTCAATAATTAATAAAATATAATACTTGACTTACTTACCACAGTACACGAATTTCACTTGATAACCCAGCTAATTGGACTCCTGGGAACCTACATAATCATTTTCCATTATTAAATTTCTAAAATCTGAATTATAAAATAATTCCTAAATTCTACCCAAACCACTTCACGGGCCCAACTTTGGGCTTGAATATCTCTCAATGTATACACCCAAATAGGGAAATAAAATTATTCCCAGAAACTAGAATAAATCCTGATTCGGGCCATATATTTATTTTATCATTCTCGGCCCGATACAAGGCCCAAAACGCTGCTCAAACTGGGCTCAGAAACGGCCCAACAAGGCCCAAACATCCAACGGCCCAGCGGCCCATTAATACTTTTTAACCCAGCTCCTCTGTTTCAAAAGAAACAGAGGAGTCGGATGCCATGCCGGCGGCCAGGGCCGCCGCCGGCCAAATTGGAGGCGGTCCGGCCGCCGTTGGCCGGACCGTGGCCGGCCGCCGCCGCGGCCAACCTCTCCCACCCTCTCTCTCTCTACAATTTTATCAATTTAAAGCTTTCTTTCTTTTTCTTCCGCATGTCTTCCACGGTGCCGCGCCAATTCCGGCCAAATTGGCGTCGGTCCGGCCGCCATTGGCCGGACCAAAGCCGGCCATTGCTGCAGGAGACCTTCCCTTCCTCTCTCTCTCTCTAATTCTCTCTGATCCCTCTCTTTCTCTCTCACTTTTCCGCGGCTTACGGATTACGCCGGCGGCACGGCCGGCCACCATGGCCGGCCGGACCTCCACCGGACGCACGCCCGGCGCCGGTGGAGGTCTCCGACCAAGGCCCAGGCCCGGCGAGGCGGCGAGCACACCGCCGGGCCCGAACCAAGGATCGGACCGCGGTCGTTTCTTCACAGATTCTTCTTTCTCCCTCCTCCGCCCACTCTCTCTCTCATTTCTCCGGCACCCCACCGGACGCCGCCCCCGGTGCCGGTGGGGTCGTCGGCCGGGGCTCAGGCCCGGCGAGGCGGCGGGCACGCCGCCGGGCCTGAACCAACATCACGGAGAAGGGAAGGGGAGAGCTGGGTTCTGTAACCCGGCTCCTCCCTCCTCTTCGTTTTTTTTTTTTTAACTTTCTCTCTCTCTCAATTCTCTCTCTCATGCATGGTTAGAGGACTTACCAGAGACAAGCACGCTGGGGAAGAAGTCCGCACGAGGAGATGATGAGAAGGGGGCCCACGTATGGTGGGAAGGAGGGTTCTACACCATCTTTTATAGGCATTGCAGAGTCCCCAAATCAAGGGACTCTGTAATTAGATATACTTGAAATTAAATATCTTATCATCTGATCGTGATAACTTTCATGAGCAATCAAGATATACCTGGAATTCAAATATCTGGAGTCTATCATCTGACCTCATGATAACTCTCACGAGCAATTAGATATACCTGGAATTCAAATATCTGGAGTCTATCATCTGATCTCGTGATAACTCTCACGAGCATTAAGATATACCTGGAATTCAAATATCTAGAGTCTATCATCTGAACGTGATAACTCACGAGCAATTGAGAAATCTAGGGGATTACATTCTCCCCTCCTTATAAAAATTTCGGCCTCGAAATTGATAACTTTTATTAGAAAATTAAAGGTCCAAATTTCTGTCCCAAGGACTAACAATCAACTAAAGTTAACAGTTTTCAATCATTAACTATTTTAAGATACAAATAGTCGTGGATACTTTTCTTTCATTTCTTCTTCCAGTTCCCAAGTAGCCTCTCTTTCAGAATGATTATTCCATTGCACCTTGACATAGGGAATGGTACGCCGTCTTAGAACTTGATCTTTGCGGTCTACTATACGCAAAGGATGCTCTTCATATGATAAATCTTTCTTCAACTGTATAGGCTCATATGCTATGACATGGCTGGGGTCAGAGTCAGCATAGATACATGAAAAACATTGTGTACCCCAGATAGAATCGGAGGCAGTGCCAGGCTGTAAGCAACCTCTCCAACTCTACTCAAGATCTCAAAAGGTCCAATATAACGTGGACTCAGCTTTCCTTTAATCCCAAATCTCATCACATCTTTGGTTGGTGATACCTTTAAGAAGACATGATCCCCAACCTGGAATTCCAATTCCCTTCTTCTGACATCAGCATAACTCTTTTGCCTGCTCTGAGCTGTACGAAGACGCTCCCTGATCAAATGCACCTTATCTACTGTTTGCTGAATCAGCTCAGGGCCTAGCAACTTTCTTTCCCCCACGTCATCCCAACATATAGGAGATCTGCACCTCCTACCATACAGAGCTTCAAATGGAGCCATCTGGATGCTGGCTTGGTAACTATTATTATATGCAAACTCCACCAAAGGTAAGTGGTTATCCCAAGCTCCACCCAAGTCCATCACACAGGCTCGCAACATGTCCTCCAGAATCTGTATGGTCCTCTCTGATTGTCCATCTGACTGGGGATGATAGGCTGTACTAAAGTTTAGTTTGGTTCCCATGGCCTTATGAAGGCTCTTCCAAAACTGGGACACAAACCTGGTATCTCTATCTGATACAATAGATACCGGAACACCATGGAGTCTCACAATCTGTTCAATATATAAATTAGCCAATCTTTCACTAGAGACCCCAACTCTGAAAGGTAGGAAATGAGCTGATTTTGTTAGTCTGTCCACAATGACCCAAACTGCATCGTTGCTTTTAGGAGTTTTGGGCAGACCAGTCACAAAGTCCATTGTAATCTTTTCCCATTTCCACTGTGGAATCATTAGAGACTGAAGAGGCCCTGCAGGCCTTTGATGCTCGGCTTTCACTTGCTGACACACCAAGCACTTGGCCACATACTGAGCAATCTCCCTCTTCATGCCTTTCCACCAAAAATTTTCCTTTAAGTCTCTGTACATCTTAGTGCCACCTGGATGTACAGTATAGGGGAGTAGTGAGCCTCTTTCAAAATTTCAGCCTTTAGCTCTTCACTGTTTGGCACACAAAGTCTTCCTTCAAATTTCAGGGATCCATCTTCCATTATATAAAATTCATTCTGAACTCCTGATTGTACCACTTCTTTAATCCTTTGTAGATCTGGATCTTTCATCTGGGAGGACTTGATTCTGTCAACTAAGGTCGGCTGGAGTACAAGTGCTGCAATAAGTCCATCAGACTGCTGTACTCTCAGACCAACCTCCCACTTCTCAGATCTCTCAATACGTGAGGCTGGGAGGTAATCATAGCAGCTAACTCAGAAGAGGATTTTCTGCTCAAGGCATCAGCTACTACATTGGCCTTCCCAGGATGATACTGTAGATTCAGGTCATAATCCTTCAATAGTTCCAACCACCTCCTCTGCCTTAAATTCAGCTCCTTCTGTGTGAAAATGTATTTTAAACTCTTATGATCTGTATACACATCACACGACACTCCATATAGATAATGCCGCCAAATCTTAAGAGCAAAAACCACAGCAGCCAATTCCAAGTCATGAGTAGGATAATTTTGCTCATAAGGTTTCAGTTGTCTGGAGGCATAAGCTATCACTCTTTCATTCTGCATCAAAACACATCCCAATCCTTTTCGAGAGGCATCAGTGTATATAGTGAAACCTTCAGATCCCGTTGGAAGAACAAGAATGGGAGCTGACACCAGGCGCTGCTTTAACTCCTGAAAACTTTCCTCACACTCTACTGTCCAGTCAAACTTCACTCGCTTTTGGGTTAAGCGAGTTAGGGGTAGAGCAATGCGAGAAAAATTCTCCACAAATTTTCGGTAATACCCGGCTAATCCCAAGAAGCTTCTGATTTCTGCCACATTGGTAGGTCGGCTCCAGTTAGTGATAGCTTCAATCTTTTTCGGGTCCACAGATACACCATCTTTAGAGATTATATGACCCAAGAAAGCTACTTGATCCAACCAAAATTCACACTTCTTCAGCTTGGCATAAAGCTTCTTCTCTTGCAGAATCTGTAGCACAATTCTCAGGTGGTCCTCATGCTCCTTATGGCTCTTGGAATATATCAGAATATCATCAATGAAAACCACCACAAACTGATCCAGATATGGTTTAAAAATTCTGTTCATTAAGTCCATGAATGCTGCTGGGGCATTAGTTAACCCAAACGGCATCACCAAGAACTCATAGTGGCCATATCTGGTTCTAAATGCTGTCTTTGGTACATCCCCTTCTTTGACTTTAAGCTGATGGTACCCGGACCTAAGATCAATCTTTGAGAATATCCGGGCTCCTTGAAGTTGATCAAACAAGTCGTCAATCCTTGGCAGAGGATACTTATTTCGCACTGTTACTTTATTGATTCCCCGGTAATCAATGCAGAGTCGAAGACTGCATCCTTCTTCTTAACAAATAGAACTGGAGCACCCCAAGGAGAAGCACTGGGTCTAATAAATCCTCGATCTAGGAGCTCTTGTAGTTGATTCTTCAGTTCTTTTAGCTCAGCCGGGGCCATACGGTAAGGGGCCTTTGATATAGCCCAGTTCCAGGAACTAGATCAATAGAGAACTCGACTTCCCGATCAGGAGGTAAATTAGTCAAATCCTCAGGGAAGACATCTGGAAATTCTCGAGCTATGGGAATATCCTCCAACTTGGTCTCTTCTTGCTGAAGGTCCTTGACTACAGCAAGAAATCCTTGACCATCACTCATCAAATACTTTCCAGCTTGCATTACTGATATGAACATTGAGGCTAGGTGTTTTTGACCACCAATAAAACTGAACTCAGGCTGAGCGGACTAAGCCTGCAGAATCTGGTGCTGCAAGTCCTGTATCGACTGCGCCATACCCGAGAGAACCTGAAGCATCTCGGTCTGGAGTTGCTGCTGATCAGTCCCAACTGAATTGGCAGGGGCAGCAGCTACAGTGGCTTCTAGATCTCCTGGTTGGCAGCATTACCAACCTGGGAACTCTCATCATTTTGTCGACTTCTAGTGCGACGTGCCATTCTTATCTCCTGATAAATTAGTTGTAATTAATATCACTGTAAACATTATTTGTTAGGCTTTCAAAGCATAATTTCTGAGATTCCTTTAAATTTATAATTTGTCTCTATGTCACTCTAGTGTTTTGCCTAAAGTGTCATCATGTATATGTCCCTAATGTCATAACTTCGCTCTGATACCACTAAAGCTGTCACGCCCCAGACCCAAAAATTTGAGCTAGGGTGACAACCCGCCGCATGCCGGGCATGCAAGGCGTCTTGAACTTATCACATAAATCAATATAAAGCAAATTTCATATCCATGATTTGTTACAAACCAGAATTATCAGTCTTGGGCTATCTGCCCTACAAATAAATCTGAACTAAATCAAAATGATAAAACTAAGTCTTCTTAATAGAAAACTCCTTCTATCTCAATTATCCATCTTCATTCCTGAGGCTCTGAAAAACATTATGAGAATTTTATGAGCTCACACTCAATAAGTAAGCCTAATATAATTTCAAAATTTCATTTATCAGGCTATCATTAGGTTCATGTCATCAGATCAATTAGCTTAATTCAATAACAATTACATTGTTTATACTGTCATTATTTATGTATCTCTACATTACATATCATGTGTAGCCCTCTTAAACATCCCTAAGAGGAAGGGTCCTGGTACCATGTCATCTGTCATGTACACATCATGTGTAGCCCTCTTAAACATCCCCTAAGAGGAAGGGTTCTGGTACCAGTGTCTGTCATATGTCATCTGTCATGTACACATCATGTGTAGCCCTCTTAAACATCCCCTAAGAGGAAGGGTCCTGGTACCAGTGTCTGTCATCTGTCATCTGTCATGTACACATCATGTGTAGCCCTCTTAAACATCCCCTAAGAGGAAGGGTTCTGGTACCAGTGTCTGTCATGTCATCTGTCATGTACACATCATGTGTAGCCCTCTTAAACATCCCCTAAGAGGAAGGGTCCTGGTACCAGTGTCTGTCATCTGTCATCTGTCATCTGTCTGTCATGTGAGAACCGAGGTGACACATAAAGTTTTACTGTCATTATCATGATTACATATTATCATAGTAATAACATGATTTTGCCAAATTAACATAATTACATTTAACTGTAATTTCACAGTTCAATAATTAATAAAATATAATACTTGACTTACTTACCACAGTACACGAATTTCACTTGATAACCCAGCTAATTGGACTCCTGGGCACCTACATAATCATTTTCATTATTAAATTTCTAAAATCTGAATTATAAAATAATTCCTAAATTCTACCCAAACCACTTCACGGGCCCAACTTTGGGCTTGAATATCTCTCAATGTATACACCCAAATAGGGAAATAAAATTATTCCCAGAAACTAGAATAAATCCTGATTCGGGCCATATATTTATTTTATCATTCTCGGCCCGATACAAGGCCCAAAACGCTGCTCAAACTGGGCTCAGAAACGGCCCAACAAGGCCCAAACATCCAACGGCCCAGCGGCCCATTAATTTTTTAACCCAGCTCCTCTGTTTCAAAAGAAACAGAGGAGTCGGATGCCATGCCGGCGGCCAGGGCCGCCGCCGGCCAAATTGGAGGCGGTCCGGCCGCCGTTGGCCGGACCGTGGCCGGCCGCCGCCGCGGCCAACCTCCCCACCCTCTCTCTCTCTACAATTTTATCAATTTAAAGCTTTCTTTCTATTTTTCTTCCGCGTGTCTTCCACGGTGCCGGCGCCAATTCCGGCCAAATTGGCGTCGGTCCGGCCGCCATTGGCCGGACCAAAGCCGGCCATTGCCGCGGACCTTCCCTTCTCCTCTCTCTCTCTCTAATTTCTCTGATCCCTCTCTTTCTCTCTCACCCGCGGCTTACGGATTACGCCGGCGGCACGGCCGGCCACCATGGCCGGCCGGACCTCCACCGGACGCACGCCCGGCGCCGGTGGAGGTCTCCGACCAAGGCCCAGGCCCGGCGAGGCGGCGAGCACACCGCCGGGCCCGAACCAAGGATCGGACCGGCGGTCGTTTCTTCACAGATTCTTCTTTCTCCCTCCTCCGCCCACTCTCTCTCTCATTTCTCCGGCACCCCACCGGACGCCGCCCCCGGTGCCGGTGGGGTCGTCGGCCGGGGCTCAGGCCCGGCGAGGCGGCGGGCACGCCGCCGGGCCTGAACCAACATCACGGAGAAGGGAAGGGGAGAGAGCTGGGTTCTGTAACCCGGCTCCTCCCTCCTCTTCGTTTCCCTTTTTTTTTTTACTTTCTCTCTCTCTCAATTCTTCTCTCTCTCATGCATGGTTAGAGGACTTACCAGAGACAGGCACGCTGGGGAAGAAGTCCGCACGAGGAGATGATGAGAAGGGGCGCCCACGTATGGTGGGAAGGAGGGTTCTACACCATCTTTTATAGGCATTGCAGAGTCCCCAAATCAAGGGACTCTGTAATTAGATATACTTGAAATTTAAATATCTAGAGTCTATCATCTGATCTCGTGATAACTCTCACGAGCAATAAGATATACCTGAATTCAAATATCTGGAGTCTATCATCTGACCTCGTGATAACTCTCACGAGCAATTAAGATATACCTGGAATTCAAATATCTGGAGTCTATCATCTGATCTCGTGATAACTCTCACGAGCCATTAAGATATACCTGGAATTCAAATATCTAGAGTCTATCATATCATCTGATCACGTGATAACCCTCACGAGCAATTGAGAAATCTAGGGGATTACAGGGGTCACCCTGCTTCCATATCCAATCTACCGCAGAATTAGCTTTTCGATAGATGTACCGGATGTGGATACTGTGAGCACCTCGCAGAACAGCCTGAATATCACTGAGTAGAGGGTTAATGGGGATATGATCGCAGAATCCTGTACGGAGCCACCGAATAACAGAAAGTGAATCCCCCTCAATGAATAGGCATTGGGCATGAAGCTGTCGAGCAGCATGAGAGATACCAGCCCATACTGCATAAAGCTCGGCCATGGGAACAGAATAATCAAGGAAACCAAAACCATCCACCGCCAACAAAGCTCCATCAGTCCTCCGAATAATGAAAGCAGACTCAGCAAGTCTACCACGAACACTTTCATCAAAGTTGATTTTTACAAACCCTGGAGGGAGGGCTCCCAAGATATATAAATCGTACGATGGTTCGCTGCCGAAACAGCAGGGGAGCCCCAGTGGCCAAGGTTATAAAAATCAGAACCAGTGAGAAGAAGTGCACTTTCAGCAACCATAGTTTTGACCTTCCACTCTAATCTATGAAGGGAGATGGTCTCATTAGTAAAGATAAGCAGATTTCGCGACAGCCAGATTTGATAGGCAGTAATAGCCCAAAGAACACTGCACTGTCTAGTGGACCTTCGGAGAGCATCAAGGAAAGGAGAACATGAGGAACCAAAATCATCCACTCTGCAGTCATAACTCATCCTCGTCCAAATCTCACTCAATATGGGGCAGGTAAAAATGGCATGATCAATAGTCTCCTCCTCCTGCCCACACAGCGAACATGTCGCCTCAATATGAATACCCCTTCTCGACAGCATAAAGCAAGAAGGAAGGCAGTCCCACAAGATCTTCCATATAAATAATTGGACCCTGGGATGAACAGAAAGCTTCCATATCCAATCTGCATCCCGCGAATCCTGGGGCTGAGGTCTCAATACCTCAATGAGGTCCCTAGTGGGGGCCCTGGAGAGACAAGATCTCCTCCATAACCACATATCAGGAATGTGTCCCAAGGTAAGAGGAATAGAAAGAATTCGCCGAGCAAGCTCATCCCCAAATAAGCTAGTCACCACCGGGTTATTCCATGAGGAGAGATCCTGAATGATGAGATCTTGCACCCTCATATAATGCGAAACATTCATGCTAATAAATGATGGCCACCAAGAAAGGGGGAGATCAGAGATCCAACTATCCTGAACAACATCGACCGAAGAGCCATCACCAATCATCCACGATATATTGCTCAGAATAGACGGAGCATGACGACACACCTCCTTTCAAAGGAAAGAATGTCATCGAGTAGGCTGAGGATCCATAACAGAAGACCAATCACCATATTTAGCTCGCATAAAGGAACTCTAGAGATAGTGAGGATCAAGAATAAACCTCAAAGCATGTCTTGCCAGCAAAGCGTCTCTCCTCACAAGAAGGGACTGAATACCAAGACCACCTTCATGCAAGGGCATACAAATCAACTCCCAAGCCTTAAGATGAATGTCGTGACCATCTTGCATAGAAGCCCAAAGAAAGTTCCTGAACCATTGCTCTATCCTTCGCAAACAAGTGATAGGGACCGCAGCATTAGAGAGAAGATGCATAGGAAGGGACGTGAGGACAGAGCAGATGAGAGTGATCCTAGCCATCATGGATAAACCGGTGACCTGCCAACCATCAATCCGATCTCGAATGCGTTGCTCAAAACTAGCAAAGTCACTAATGCGAGGACACCTCCCCAACACAGGGATCCCAAATATGAAAGCCCATCAACCTTGGTAAAAATACCCAGAGCTTGGTGAATAGCTTCCCTGGTAGACCTGGAAGTCTTGGGGCTGAAGCAAATTGTGGACTTTTCTAAATTGACCTTCTACCCCGAAGCACAACAGTACCATTGTATAAGAGAAGCATAACTAACAGCATTATGAAGAGATGCCTTGTTGGCCCAGATGGCAACCCAAGAGGGGGGGGTGAAATGGATTCTAAAAAATTTTAACCTTTTTAAAACTATTGGCTTTGAAATAATTAAGTGCAGAATAAATTTTAATCACAAATGAAGAGATAGAGAGAGAGACAATTAAAGCACGGCAAACACAAGAATTTATAATGGTTCGGTGTATCCAACACCTACGTCCACTCCCAAGTTCCACTTGGGTCCACACTATAATCAACTCGATTACAGCCAAGTTGTTTTACAAGATCACAACTCAAAACTTGTTGTTTTTCAGGGATCACAACGAACCCAGCTGGTTTTCCGGGCTCACCAGCACAAAATCCAAACACAAGCTAATCTAGCTTGTCCCGAGGTATACCACCTCCACTAATTCAATCCCCCTAATTGAACTAGCAAAAAAGAAGGAATAATGTTTACAATATCACACAGTTCCTTAAATGAGCAAATATTCAAAGTAAATAAACAAGTTTAGAAAAGCCTGATTTGAAGATGATTGGATTTAAGCTTTTCTTCTTTTCTTCTTTTCCTCTTCTCTTTTGAGATGTTGAATCAAACCTCAGCTCCGATTCTTCACAGATGTTGTAGATGAGAAGTTGGGAAATCACAAAAACAGAGCTTTTGAAAAATCCTCCAATTTTTCAAGTTGAACGCCTTGGATTTTTCTTTGAGCTTTTTGGAATGGAAGAATTTGAACGTTGATTCTTTTCTCTTGATTTCTAGCTCAAGACCTCTTGGATTTTTCACTATGATTTCTCTATTTTTTCGTTTTTCTTTTCTATTTCTCATTTTTCAAAACGAACGCTCTTCTTCCTTTTTATAGATTTCATTTAATCCATTTTTGGGTATGAAACTAGCCGTTGGAATGTACCTGAAAAGTTTTTCCATACATGAAATATAGCCGTTAGGGGTTAGGTAAAGAAAATATTACCGTTTGAGCTGATCTGGCAATTTAAAAATTCGTTTCTGATAGGTTGGAGTCGGCTCCAACTTTTCAAGTGTTGGCTCCAAGTCGTGTATCCAAAAATAGAAAGTTCTGAGCTCGTTGAGGAGTCGGCTCCGAAAAAATAAAGTGTTGGCTCGCCATGTTCAGGTGTCGCTCCAAGAGACTGTAAGTGTCGGCTCCAAGGTAGTCAAAAATCATGCGTTCTGTCCCCGTGTTGGAGTCAGCTCCAGACACTGTAAGTGTTGACTCCGAAACTCTGGGTGTCGGCTCCAAAACTCTGGGTGTCGGCTCCGAACCGTATCAAAAATCAGAAAGATATTTGATTGGCCATGGGGTCGGCTCCAGACTTCCTAGGTGTCGACTTAGGCTCTGAATTTTGAGACTTACCTTTGGCACTTGATTCAAAACACGTTTCATGATGCCTTTTGATTAAACAAATATTTTTAAGCCCTGAAACACTTGTTAAATTTATTAGTAACATGATGAATATACTCAATTCCTTTATTAATCATCAAAATCAATAATTGGATCAACACGCTTGGCCCAAAAGAATACAGTCGTCCATAAAAAGAAGGTGGGAGATAGGGGGTCCCAAAGGTCCAGCCAAAAAAGCGATGCGGCAGTCTTGCTGAGCCTGATGAAACACACAGGAGAGGTCGTCTACAGCCAAGACGAACAGAAACAGGGATAAAGAGCATCCCTGTCTCAGATCCATAGTAGAATGAAAGAAACTGGTCTGCATTCCATTAATAATCAGAGAGAAGGATGGCTTCTGAATGCAGGCCATAATCCAATCAATGAACAGGTCATGAAAATCGAACTCAATCAGAGTTTGGTGCAGAAAGACCCAGCTAAGCCTATCATAGGCACGCTCCATATCAAGCTTGACTGCCATAAGACACTGTCTGACCGAGGCTCTCTAAAGATCATGCATAAACTCCTGCGCAATGAGAACATTATCGAAATACTCCGACCTCTAATGAAAGCCCCTTGTTCAGCAGATATGAGTTGAGGAATCACCACATGCATCCAGGAGACAAGAAGGCGGGCACAGACCTTATACAGGGTGGTACACAGACTGATCGGTCGAAAGTGATGAGAGGTAGAAGCATCAGAGCGCTTTGGCACAAAAGTGACAAGAGTCCGATTCCAATCAGTAGGAATAAATTTGGAAAGAAAAGCACTCTGAATAGATTGAGTAACCTCACGACCAACAATATCCCAGTAATGACGGTAAAATAAAGGCGGAAAACCATCAGGGCCAGGCGCCTTATCAGGCCCAAGGTCCCAAAGGGCCATACGAATCCTCAGCTATGATCGATCTGATCAAGAGGTCATTCTGAAGATCAGAGACCTTCTTAGTAGGAGGAACCCGAAAAACGGGAGCCCCAACACCAGATAAGTCAGTCCATCTAGACTGGAAAAACTGAAGTAACTGATCTCGGATAACGACAGAATCATCCTGGGGATTGTCCTCCTCATCAACTAACCATCGGATCCTATAAGCTGCCCGACGCTTCAAAGTAGCTTGATGGAAAAACCTGGTATTACGGTCTCCCTCCCAGATCCACCGAACCCTAAATCGTTGTCTCCAATAAGACTCCTGCTGCAGAAGTAGGGAGTGGTGAAGAGCAAGCTTAGAGCGAAGAGAGGAGAGGTCAAGATCAGAGAGACAGCCATCTCGATCCTCCCTTTTCTGGATAATAGTAATATTAGCTTCAACTTGCTCAATCTGTCTCACTAAATTGCCAACCTCAAGTCTATTCCATCTAGAAAGCCGACGCCTAACCAACTCCAGCCATCTAGAGAGATGATAAATAGCATTACCTCTCATTGGTAAGTGCCAGACCTGGGTAATGATAGCTCGAGCCGAAGGGTAGGACGTCAAAAATTGCTCAAATCTAAACTGTCGCTGCTGATGAAGAACAGAATCAGTAGATATCAAAATGGGATAGTGATCGGACGCAATCCGGGACAGGTGAGTGACAGTGGCAGAGGAAAACATCTGGGTCCACTGAGCAGTAGCCAGGGCTCTATCCAACCTTTCCTAGACACGAGCCGAACCCTGGCGATTGTTACACCATATGAATTGGGATCCAGAAAATCCCAGATCCAACAAACCAGCTGAGGAGATAAATGATCTAAACTCAGAGATGTTTGCTGAATCAGTGACCCGTTTACCACCTTTCTTTTCGTTAGCAGCAACAATACAATTAAAGTCACCAACCAAAATGGACGGGATACCCTGATCAAGAAGGGAGAGAATCTCAGCCCAAAGAACACGCCTTTCCCTAAAGTCAGTGTTGGCATAAATCCTCGAGAGGAGCTAGGGGTTAGAGGACCCTTCCGAGACAAGAAGAGCAATCTGCTGATTACACGGGTGAAAGGCATTCACTGACACCAAGGAGTGGCACCAAAAAGCAACAATCCTACCTGATAGACCCTCAGACTCCACAGCATATGAAGACCAAGAATTGGAAGCCTGTCTCCGAAATCGGACCAAACTGTCTCCCGATAACCGGGTTTCCATAAGAATACATATATCAAAATTATGAATATGCAACAGTCTACCAAAAGAGGATCGAAAAGACGGTTTTCGAGCTCCTCTCACATTCCATATAAGGATTTTCATTTACAATTTGGGGGAAGGGTGGAGGCAACCCTGATCTTCCATCATAATCGAATCAGAAAGGTACCCCGAAGATAGGGTACCACCCACTTTCGACTGCATAGTACACTCCATCCTAAGATTATCATCCCGCTGGATAGCAGCCTCAGGTACAGTGTCAGCAGATCGAGAGCCATCAACAGGGAGGGCGGAATCCTTTGGTTGACCTTGAATTGCCAATTTGAGGCATGATAGAACCGAATCATGATTACAATTCACAGCCTTTGGAGACTGACCCCCACTCTCAGCACAGTCAGTATCTTGACCAGAGAAAACCTTATCGGGCCTACTAAGAAAAGTGGTAGGACCCCGACCAGGGTTTAGACTAGCAGTCAGATTAAACTTCTCCTTAGACCCCTTAGCCAAAGAAGCAATGCCTTTACCTTTCCATTTCTTACTTTTGGAGGACGTTTGCAAGGGGTGGGACTCCTCAGGCCTGGCACGCTTAGAAGGACTCGGATTGGCATCTGACCGGGCTGTGGGCCTACCTTCCCAATTTTCCGCATCCAAAAGGGCAAATGGGTTGTTAGACTTCAACTTATGGATTACGGTGAGCTGAAGATCAGAACCCACTGTCTGAACTTCATTCTTCTCAGACTCCTCTGGACTGTTGGAACCGGCACAGGCCCCCTTAACCGGCACGCCGCTTTTATCACTGGATCCCTCGATAGTTAGCCCAGGAGCCATCTTCAAGCTGGCCGAAGCAAGAATAGGAACCGCCCCCACACTGGCAGAGGACTTGCCGGACTTGGGGGATCGCCGACGAGCCAACTTGGCAGGTGTTACCCAGCCCTCATTCAGCGGGTCCGTCTTCAAAGAAATAGTATAGGGAGAATCAGAAGCAGCTTTGAAGGACCCATGAGACATTGAATATTTCCTCTGCACTGAACCGAAAGGATGTCGACGGCGGGTAGCCGACATCCAAGGCCCAAAGCTAGGCCCGACCGATAGCTGCTCTGAAGCCAAGACGGAGATGACAGAGTACAGGGGCCCATGAGATGGATCGATCCACAGCAAGGGAAAATGCCTTCCAGGTGCTCAAACAGGAACTGCTGCCAAAGGGAGAGCCCGTTCCCTAAATTCTAACACCCGGCCAGAGAGGACGCCAGAGATCCACTCGAACACAAGCTCTAGCGAATCCCCCCTGGACAACAGCCGAGTAGCAGAGTCGGCGAACATGAACTGGCCCGCCGGCGCCAAGATGTCACCCAACATTGCTTCATTCCAAAATTCCGTAGGGAGAGAGGGCAGACGGACCCAGAGGAGGGCGGAGGACACTGCATTTGGAGCCGGAACAAACTCCGGACACCAATCCTCAATGGCAACAGGCTGCCCGTTGACCACCACGGATGGTCGAGCACCATTTCCTTCATTCCTAAATCCTCAAATCGGAAGATGTGGCAGCGATGAGCAAGGCTAAGCAGTTGAATGACTCCATAAATGCCCGTTCGTCGGAACTCCCTGATGAAAGCATCAGGCGGTACCCAACGCTGGAATGTACGGGCCAAGATGGCCTTCTCCTTCCAACAGACGCTAGCCTCCTCCAGCATCGCAGCAGGGATACGAACCACCTCTGGGAAGTGGCCCTCCAACTCAATCACCTCAGCCGGCGACGAGAAAGATGAAACCCAGACAAAGCGAACGCTTGGCCCCTGTTCCACGCCATTGGGGCATAGACTCCCCATTCGCAGCCATTGGAGCAAAGGAACCCAAAAAGGCGAGTAGCCGGAGAGGAAGGACCACATGAAACCACTTGACACACCGGAGATTAGACAACCAACCATCGAAAGCAAGAATCTTAAAGCAACCTAAGCCGAAGACGCTGGAGCCTGCGCTTCACGAAACTTAAAGCACCAACCGCCTTTTCTTTGCTTCTTTAAATAGATGAGTGAGTGCTATTTGCTAAGGAAAAACAAGAAAATCTATTGCTGAAAATATATTACTGGTCTTAAATGATTAGAAAATTATCAAATACATATTATTAAACATATAGTTAGTGGATAAGTAACGAGGCTTCTCTTTCTTATAGTTCTTTTTTCCTTCTTTCTTGTTCTCCCTTCTTCCTTTTTTTTTTTTCTTTTTAACTCTCAATCTTCATCTTTTTTATGTATATATATTCTGATCTTCTAAATTTTTAATAGATCATTGGTGGAGTCTCTGATTTTTATTTTTCCATTTAAAATAAAATAAATGGCTAGGTGGTACCCCTTGAACCTAGAAAAAAGAAAATAATGTCAACATCAAACAATAAAATAAATAGAGGAGAAAAAAAGCAGGAAAAAAATCAGATCAAAACCTATTTTGAGAAATCCACCCCAACTTCTCTCTAAAGGCTCTGTACTTTCAAAGACCAATTCAGGTAAATCTTTTAGGGGTGCCTTCACTCTAAGATTGCCGATGGATGTCAAAGGTTTCACACTTATGATGTTTAAAGAATTAATCATGATAAGACTGTCGAGACAAATCTCAAAAGATAGAAATAACTTATATACAAACTTTTAATATAACAAATACAAGTGTTGATGCTAGCTTAGGACCTAGTTGTGCCATTTGATAATCAATTCTGGTTGGAACTATAATATCAATAATCAAGAAAATTATATTTCTACTCAAGAAAGTTAGTGACTATAATGCAAAAGAAGGATCTTAGCAGCTAAGGCGGAGATGGGTTCTATTGAGGGGAACAAAAGTAGGATGCTTAGTCTCGGAAGGAATCAAAATGGAAGGGAGGAGTTGAGGGGTGTGCAGCTTGGTGGCGTGGAAGGGATAGGGGTATAATTTGGACCGGGTTCAATTTGAATTTGACCTATCGAATCCGATTTACAACAGTACTTAAACTCATGTTTGTCCAACCGAACTGAAGGACCCAGGTTTAATCCGAACCAATTTGCAATTGATTCGATCTCAAATTTTGACCAATCTAAACCCGTAACTCGAACCGAGGTCGGCCTTGAACCATTTAGGATAGCGGACGAGGTCTTCGGCGATGAAGCGCATGAGGCGGTCTCCGGATTTCATGCCCTCCGAGATGATGCGAACCTTGCCGAAGACGATGTAGACCTACTGGTCGACGTGCCAGTCCCAGGGGAGGTGGCAGCAGCTGGTCTTCCACATCGACCACCGGTCGACGCCCAACTCCTCTAGCCGCTCCTTGGACACCGCGCTTCACCCGCACGTTGTACACCTCCTCCAGCGGCCGCTCGAATCGGCCGTAGATCCCCTTCGATGGAGGGCATGTGCGTCGGATTCGCAGCAGCATCATAGACGTGGAGAGAGGCCGGAGGGAAGTGGAGAAGCCGATGATGGCCGTGGCCGCCATATGCTCGTTTTTTCATCAATTTGGTCAGCTGTCTTCTTAAACCCCTTATCCCCTTCGCTCGTCCGTATCAACGAATGAAAAAATAAGAAAAGTAAACTCGACGTTGCTCGAAATTAGTATTTTTTATGACTAATCATTTAAAAAATTTAAAATATATTTTTTACAATATATTTTTATTCATAAATTTTTAAAATTTTATTTTTATCCATAAAATTTTAATTGTTATGATATAATATTTAATTGTTAGAGTATAATCCTTTACCTCCTAAAAATGTTGCGCATTACTGAATTTTTCTAGCATCCATAAGTTTGTAGAACAAAATAAATTTAAATAAAATTTTAAAAATTTAAAATATTTTTATTTTTAAAATATAATATTTTTAATGTATTTATTAGATATTATTTTATTATTATTATTATACTTCCGGTTGAAAGATGTTATAAATAATTAAAAATAATTATAGCCTACGAATATTCAGATGGTGCCATAAATAGTAAAAATAAAAAAATACTAAATAAAGATTCAAAGGTATTAAATGATGTATTCTACAATGGGATTGAAGCATGGGTTTTAATATATATATATATATATATAAAGTATAATATATAAAGTATAATACTCGGACGCTTCGTTCGGACCTTTGAGGTTCGTGCGAGTGAGTGCTCCGGCGTCTGTCTGTTTCCTACTTTAAGATTCATGCTCGGAAGTCTTTCTTCCCCGATCTCCTTGCTACAGTGCTGCCTTCCTTGATCCTTCGCTTCTGGTTATGGAGAATATCAAATCCTCGTCTCCGTCAGTGTTGGATGGTCCCAACCGTGGCGGCACGGCGTGGCGGCACGGGATTTTGGGGCGTTTTGAGTGGGTTGCTCCTGCTCCTTCCCCGGTGGTCGTGACTGAATTGGAGCGGCTTTATCCGGATGTAATCCAAGTTTCAGTGCAATCACTGGAAGAAGAGGAAGCTAGATGGCGAAATTCCTCAATTATCGTCCGAAGCCTCACTCGATGGATTCCTCCAGAGGCAATTTCAAGGGAATTCCAGCGTGCGGGGATAGCAGGGGACATTGAAGCGGTTTCACTGGCTAATCGGCATTTTCTCTTCAGATTCTCCGATCCCAGTGCTGTGGAGACTGCTCTTGGAAAACCCTGGGTGGCCAATGGTCAGCCGCTTGCTGTTGCAATGTGGCACCCAGATTTTGTGCCGGCTGAGAGCTCGATCCACAATGCTCTGCTGTGGATTCGTCTTCCTCAACTCCCTATTGAGTATTGGACGGATGAGGTGCTCTCTTCGATCCTTTCGGTCGCTGGGCAATTCCTCTTCGTTGATGCTTCCACCAGAGATCGGAGTCGAGGAGGTTTTGCGCGTGCTTGCGTCCGCGTAGATTTGAGTAAGCCCCTGCGGCCTGGAGCAAGGATTTGAGGCAGTAGAACTCCATTCTGGCAGCAGTTCTCTTACGAGAACTTGGAAGGCATTTGTGGCTCGTGTGGCGCCCTGCATTTTGATGGTGTCTGTGGGGCAGAGTGGTTGTTTCGTCTTCCTCTGTGCCCTCTTCCGAACCTCGCTTTGGTTCATGGATGGTTGCTCTCAGACACAGGAAGTCTCCTCCAACTCAGAAGCCAGCGGCTGGACCTTCTCCCCCGGGAGGAAATGCTGGAGCTTCTTCCTCTGCTCCCTTGGATGGTTGGTCTCTCCCGAAGAAGGTGGCGCATCGATCGGGAGGCAGAGCATCTGGGAACCAGGGAATTGAGCCTCAGAGGATTGCTACAGTGCATGAGCATTCAGCGTGCCGGTCTCCTCTCATTACTGTGCCGGTTTGTTCTGAAGCTGAGAAGCAGATGTTACTTTCCAATCCGTTTGCTAAGTTGGCTTCAGATCAATCTGCAGATGCTGAGCAAGATAATTTGATGCATAATGTGGAAGCTCAGATGGGTCAGTCCAAGAGGGCCAGGCCAATTGAGACAATTCAGCATAGAGGGGTTTCTAAAACTTTAAAAGGAAAAGGAAAAGCCCTTCTTCGTGGAAAGGGTAAGGCCCTGGACCTTTTCAAATTTGAAGCTTCTGCAGACTCCCTTCAGGGATCTACTGGCCTTAATGGGCCAGGAGCCAAGAAGTCCCGCCGTAAGGATGGGCCTGCTCGGGAGATCTGTTTAGGGCCCTCCTTGCCAATTCAAATTGGGGGTTTGGATCATGATTCGGCAGTCTCCCTCATCTAGAATGCCATTCAGAGGGGGGATTCAGAGGTGATCATGGAAGTATCTCATCCTGATAGCCAGGTTATGGAGGGATACGCTGCTAAGGGGCTTTCGGGTACCCTTTCTTCTAGTAATCTGACAGATCAGGAGTTGACTGGGGACATGGATGAAGTCCCCTCTCTAAAGGTTCTGAATGAAGATTCTTATCTGGAACGTGCGAGGTGCTCTTAAACCCTCGTTTCGATCCTCGTTTGGGAGATTATTACAGCTTCATGCTTTTGACATATGTGTCCTTTTGGAGACCCGCCTATCGGGGATAGTCTGGCTCGCATTCAGAGACAGTTTTCTAGATTTGGTCTACTTATGCGGTTGAGTCGGCTGGTCTCTCCGGGGGTATTCTGGCGCTTTGGAGACATGATAACATCAGAGTTGACGCTTTCCATGGCTGCGGTCAGCAAGTAGCTCTGGTTATATCTGAGGGATCCTCTGCTCCTTGGCTCCTATCGGGCATCTATGCTAGCACTGACTTTCGTATGCGCCGAATGCTTTGGGATGAGATCCTCTCCCTTCTTGATCAGAGTCTTCCCTCCCTTATTGCTGGTGACTTTAATTGCATTGTGGAGGCCAAGGAGAAAAGGGGGGTAGGAAATTTGTGGATTCACCGGGTGTTGCTGAGTTTAGATCCTTCATTTCTTCGGCTGAGCTGTTAGATTTGGGGTTCTCTGGACACCAGTACACCTGGTGTAACAATCGCCAGGGTGCAGCTAGGGTGTCTGAAAGGCTGGACAGGGCTATGGTCTCTTCCTCTTGGCATCAGCTTTTTCCTTCTGTCACTGTTACTCATCTTCCCAGAATTGGTTCCGATCACTGCCCCATCCTCATCTCCACTGATCATTCTCAGCAGCGTAGTCGGCAGTTTAGATTTGAAAAGTTCTGGACTTTTTATTCTTCAGCGAGAACCATTATCTCTCAGATCTGGCGTTTACCTGTTAGAGGGAGTGCTACTTATCGACTATCTCGTCGATTAATCATTGCCAGGCGCCGGCTCTCAAGTTGGAACAGAAGAGAGGTTGGGGACATTGTCAGGCAAGTTGAGAAGGTTGAATCTACTATTTCTTCCTTGCAGATGAAGGAGGATCAGGTGGGCTTCCTCCTGGATTCCGATCTTGCATCTCTCAGGGCCTGCCTGGCTTTGCATCACTCCCTTATGCTGCAGCAGGAGACTTATTGGAGGCAAAGGTCCAGAATTCAGTGGATTAGGGAGGGTGATCGAAATACTAGATTTTTTCATCAGTCCACCTTGAAACGCCGTGCGATGAATCGCATCAGGCATGTTGTTGATGATGAAGGTAATCTTCAGGAAGACGTTCAATCAATCAGGGATCAGTTTTTTCAGTTCTTTCAGTCCAGATGGTCTGAGCATTCAGGGGTTGGATCCCCTGTTTTCCCTGTCCAGCCCCTCTATAGACTCTCTACGGCGAGAATGATTGTCTATCAGAGCAGTCACGGAGGAGGAGATTCATCGTGCTTTATGGGATCTTGGTGCTGATAAGGCCCCTGGGCCTGACGGATTCCCTCCTTTTTTCTTCCGCCACTACTGGGATATTGTGGGTCCATAATTGGTTCAGGCTATTCATCTTGTCTTTCAGTTCCACACTATTCCTCCTGATTGGAACGGACCCTTATCACCCTGGTGCCAAAGCGTCCAGATGCTTCTTCCCCCCAGCACTATCGGCCTATCAGTCTCTACACCACCTTATATAAGGTTTGTGCTCGCCTTTTGGTTTCTCGAATGGAGTCAGTTATTCCTCGGCTTGTCTCCCCGGAGCAGGGTGCTTTTATTAGGGGACGGAGTATTACTGATAACGCTCTCTTAGCCCAGGAGTTTATGCATGATCTGCAGCGTGCCTCTAGTCGTCAGCGTCTTATGGCGGTCAAGCTTGATATGGAGAGAGCTTATGACAGATTGAGTTGGGACTTTCTGCGATGCACCCTCCAGGAGTTTGGCTTTCATGATCTCTTTATCACCTGGATTTGGCATATGTCCACCGGCCATCTTTCTCTCTCCTTATCAATGGAGGGCAAAGTGATTACTTCCATTCGGAGGTTGGCTTGAGGCAGGGATGTCCTCTTTCCCCCTTCCTTTTTATTCTATCTACTGATGCTCTGTCCCGGGCTCTCTCTCAGGCTCAGATGGACTCATCTTTGGAGCCCTATTCTGCTGGTCCTTTTGGGCCCTCTCTTTCCCATCTAATGTTTGCGGATGACTGCATTCTTCTAGGGAAGGCTTCTACCCGTAATGCTTCCATTTTGGCGACCATTCTGCAAGATTATTGTAGGGCATCGGGTCAGAGAATTAATCTCAACAAGTCCTTGATCTACTTTAGCCCAAAGATGCCTCCCATGATCAGGGGTTCTATATTGCAAACTATGGGGATTTCTACTCAGGCTGATCAGCTGTCTTACCTTGGGATTCCCATCACGGGTAGAAGGCCTCGGATTTCCGACTTCAGTATCCTGGAAAGGAGGGTCCGCGATCGCCTTGAAGGGTGGCAGGTTACTGGGCTCTCTATAATGGCTCGGATTACTCTTATTCGCTCAGTCCTGTCTTCTCTTCCTCTCTATCTGTTATCTAATGCGGCCATCCCTCTTACTTGTTTGCGAAAGATTGAGAGATGCTTTCGGGACTTCCTTTGGGCCTCTATGCAGGAAGGTCATGGTGTTCATCTTCTTGCTTGGATATTGTCTGCATGCCGACTGCAGAGGGAGGGCTCGGGATCCAGTCTCTTATGGCCAGGCGGAAGCTCTTATTGCTAGGCATGCTTCGCGATTCTTGCTTGATCCGCATTGTTTGTGGAGCTCCTTCATGCGTGCCAAATATGGTGACTGGAATCACTCTGCTCCCCTCAATCCTCCCACCGGCACTCCTTCTTCTGGAAAGAGGTTTGTCGTCACGCTCCGGCTGTTCTTGATGGCATTTCTTGGATTATTGGCGATGGTTCCTCTGTGGATGTTCTTCAGAATGCCTGGATTTCTGACCTTCCACTTTCTCGATGGCCTACTTTTGTTACCACTGATATCCCTAATGGAATGAGAGTCTCTGATCTTATTTCTCATGATCATTCTGCCTGGCTTTCCTCATCGATATCGTGCTTCTTCGGGGATGAGCTCTACCATTGTGTTACTTCTCTTCCTCTCATTCCGGGCCACACTAATGACTCTAGGGTTTGGAGGAGAACTTGTTCGCCCCGGGCTTCTATGAGGGACCTCGTCGATATCTATCGGCCTCGGCCCCATCAAGTGATGGATTTGGCTTGGATCTGGCATCTTCCCATTCACCCTAGAGTGCATCTTTTCGTATGGAAGCTCGCTTGGAGTATTCTTCCAACCTGTTCCCTGCTCTCGCGGAGAGGTTTGAGCATCATGCCTATATGCCCGTTGTATGGTCTCGAGGAGGAAACAATGGATCATGCTATCTTCTTATGCAGTAGAGCAAGACAGATCTGGCATCGTTCGGGGATGTGTCCTTGGGAGCATGATTCGGACTCCCAATGTTTATCTTTCTTTCGGCTGATTAGGCAGGCTATGCGGAATGGTGTCTATTAGATGGTTCCGAGATGGGTTTATATTGCATACCAGATCTGGTTATCCCGGAACCATATTGTTTTCACTGAGGAGGCTCCTACCTCTATTCGGGTCATTAGGTCCGCTGTCTCCTCAGCTGCTGAGTATACTTTCCATCAGAGTTCTCTGGATTCTGCTTGCCCTGGCCACTGGGACTCTCATGCTACTTCGGTAGCGCACCGGCGTACGGTCTTTGTTTCTTGGGAGCCCCCACCCCTAGGGTTTATTAAAATCAACTTTGATGGGAGTGTTCGCGTAGACATGCGGGTTCAGCTTTTGTGATCAGAGGGTCGGACGGAATGATGATTGCGGCTGGCGGATTTGGATTGCTTGACTCTACTGTCCCCTATGCTGAACTGTATGCGGCGTGGGCTGGTATTTCTTATGCCTTTCGGACCCTGGGCGTCCAAAGGCTTATTATTGAAGGTAACTCTGCTACAGTTATTAGCTGGATCCGTCAGAATTCCACTGACTATCGGTTGTCCATCCCCATGATCAGTGATATCAGATCTCTTCTTTCAGGAGCAGCGAGTGCCCAGATTCGGCATATCTACAGGGAAGCCAATGGAGCTGCGGATTGGATTGCTGCCCGAGTGGCTTATCACTCTGGCTTTTGGAGCTGGCAGCGGGGTGACCCTTGTCCTACTATTCTAGGTCAGATATTATATTCCGATATTTAGGTTTGATTCACTCTAAATTGATGTGATCATCCATCTGTACAAAAAAAAAAAAAAAAAAAAAAAAAAAAAAAAAACATCACAATCCATTTGCTCTCGCGCTTTTCATGGCCACGTCTGGAAAGCTGAAGTCCTGCTAGCTGCTTTTTGTTTTTATTAGATGTACTTTAGATTAAGCGGTCAATTATTTATTATTGATGGTGGAATAGCTAAGATTTTATTAATTATTTTATAGAATGATCCCCGGTGCATGCACTAATGTCATAATAGTTAATTCGGTGGTAGATCAAAACTTTTCAACTAGTTTTTGTTACTCTTACTTAACCATACAATAAATCCTAAATTATGTTTATTTTGTAATTAAAAATAGAAACCATACATTAGAAAATATTGTTTGGTGCCAACTTTTGACACTGATTGATGCTATATTGTCTAGTAATAATATTTTTCACCTTTATTTACTAAAATTATTTTTTATATTGATTTTGTAATTATCAAAAGATTATATTTTCATCATCCTTGTTTAGTCTTATATAAAATATGTATATTTTTAAATATGTAATTTGGAATGTGAAGTTTGTTTGTTTCAAACTTCAGTTGTTTGTGCAATGTGAAGGTTGTTTGTTTCAAACTTCAGCTTGTTTATGCAATGTGAAGCTTATTTGTTTTTAATTTCAGCTTGTTTGTGCAATATGAAACTTGTTTGCTTTAGATTGTCATATTTATTATTTTTTATCCATCTAAATTTTAATGTGAAACTTAATTTAAATTTAATTTTTAAAAATAAATAAAATAAAAATTTTATAAATAAAATTAATATTAATATTAATATTTTACAAATAAAATTAGTATTAGGGTTAAAAAAAATTTAAGTTTTATGAGCCCAGGTTGGACCCTAAGAAGGGAGAAGTTGAATGGCGTACCGGCGGCTTGAAACCACACCCTCAGGTCATTACCGTGGACCTTAAAAGAAAAAACAAAGAAAAAAAACTGTACCAGAAAAGAGAAAACGTCCCCGACACGTAACCTTGCAGAAAATGCGAAGATTTTCATTTTCACAAATGTTGCCGGCCATTTATTGCTCATCAATTATTCCCACTCTCTCTGTATCCTCTCTCTCTCTCATCTCCTTCTTTCTCTCATCTTTCCTCGTTTTCTTCCGATCCCCCCTCTCGCCCATCTACTCCCTTCTTCCTCTCTCTATCTCTTGTTCACGCCCTTCCTCATCTTATCGGTTGCTAGAAAGGAGATACGAGAGGAAAAATTTTCACTCACCCTCTTCTTCTTCTTTCTCTCTCTCTCTCTCACACACACACACACCGTGGAGAAGAAAAGGAGATAATAAAGACCTTATTTCTTCTTTTTTTTCTCCTCTTGTTGGATTCATGCTGCTCTTCATCCCAACCAAGGAAGAAAAGAAAATAGGTGAGTAAACTGACCTTTGGGATGGTATTTCTTGCTTTGGATGATGGTTATTTAGGAAAACAAATTTTAGAGAATTTTAGAAAATTATTTAAAAATATTATCCTGATGAATACCTTCATGCTTTTGGATTATTTGCTCCCTTAAATTTTTAAAGGAATCAATATATTGTATACCTAATTATTGTTCATATAAATTGGATATTCAAATGAAATTATCCTTGTAATATTTATTACTAAAATTATTACTTTAAATTGAGATAGAGTTTTAGTTTGGAATTGATATCTTAATTGTGTTATGAATCTATTCTTATATAATTGTTGATTGGTATGATTATGTTAAGCTGGTAATAACATGTGCATGTTTATTGATAACTAGCTTCATTAAATGCTCTATTATTGGATAAAAAAATATAACATAAGATGTTGCTCCATCATAAGCTAGAATGTGACAAAAGAGACCTTTTTCATGAGATGAAACATGATAGCCTAGTCATGAGGTAGGCACCATCGATACTGGGTTAGCAAAATAGATTTTATATTGCAAAAAGTAAAACGGTTGAATTAAAATCGAATAAAATTTGTGGTCAATTAATTGTTTACAGTTAGATTGATAATGTGTACATGATTGTATTATTGGAAACTTTAGACATTTATGAAATTTACTATGTTTCTTTATATAATTGGATTTAAATTAACTTATGGGTGGGTATATTAATACTTGCTAGGCATTTTTGCTTATTCAATTATTTTTCTTATTTTTACAAATATGATGACTTAGAGGATGATGGGTTGACATTTTGGGGAAATGTGCTTTAAGGAAAAGGCTTTTGATCATAGAAGAGTTTGTAAATTAGAGTGATTGTAAATTAATATAGTCTGCTCGTAATAATCGATAGTTTGATCTAGAATGAAAGTTATGGTAACCTAATGTTATTTAGATAGTTATGCATATGGGATTTTTATTTATTGAGAAGTTGAAGTGCTATCTTTTAATTCAATGCTTAGAAAAAATTTAGTGGTGGTTTTGATGACATTTACGGTTGGTAAATTTTGAGGTGAATATATATCTTTATAAAATGCATCCATATGAATTGGTTATAGGTATTTTTGAATGCCTGGTACATTACAAGAAATTCACCCTTAAGGATTATTAGCTGTCATATTCCTGATTTTTGACTAGGATTGTGGCATGATAGATAAAATGAAACATATTACATCTATTATGTCAAAGGCATCCAAGGGACAAAAGTTCAATGAGAAAAACAAAAGAGTAAAACTAAACAAAAAAAGCAAACATAGAGAGATTTACATGCTTGGGCCCACTAGGCTATGTCCATGAGTGAAGGAAGAGTAAAACTAAACAAAAAAAGCAAACATAGAGAGATTTACATGCTTGGACCCACTAGGCTATGTCCATGAGTGAAGGAAGAGTAGAAAATTCTACTATCAAAATATTTAGATATTACAAGGATTGTTTTTCACTAAACTATAGAATTATGAGGATCACTTCCCCATCAGAGACTCTCTCACAAATCCTTAGATCCTCTAACATCCAATAGGACTCCCTCTTGAACTCTTATAATAATTCTCTGAGTTATTCAGGATACCCTAAAAGCCATAGTTACATGTGCTCATAAAGAAGAGGGATATATAGTATACTACATGGATTAGGACTAGAGTTTCATAAGGATATGAAAACATGTCCTTTATCTTCTGAATTCTAAGACTACATGTAATAGGACTGAAGTCCTACATTGATATGAAAAGCATATCCTTTTTAAGCTTGTGAATTTCAAAACAAACTCTAAGAAATCTCCATATTGTCTTAAATTCATAAGTGATACTAAAAAGATAGTTGAGATCTCTCTCGACCTTCTTCACATACCTCTAATGAAGTGTATCTCTTGTGCTGTATATGGCAATCAAATGTAAGCAATCCTTGAACTTGACTATCAAAAGAGACTTATCAAAATCAATTGTTTCTTATATTGTTATCAAAGCATAAGGTACCAAGTCTTTATAATCATATTTTTGTGATGGCCTTATTTCTTTTCTTGGCCTATCCCTACTAATACTAAACTACTCAACCATAGAAGTACCTAGAGTTTTAACTAAAGAAGTGTGCTACAATGAATCTAACATGAAGGACGAGGATACAGTTAGGAATGGCAATTCATGTTTCTATATTGTGTTCGTATTATATTAAAGCTAAGGTATAATAGTATATGAGTCAATACAAACATGACACAATTAATTAATCATATCAAAAATTTAAATACAAATATAACATAATTATTACACAAGTAATATGACATGACACGCATAACTCATTCAATAAACAAATTATATTGGATTGGTACAACATGACTCACTCAACATGAATAGGCACGACTTGACCCACTTAATATGTCATCAACTAAATAGTTCCTAAACTGATCACTTTTGAGTTGGTGGGTTAATCTGTGACATGACACAATGATTTCGTGACATAATTGTGTTGGCACATTTGTGATATGAACCACTTAAGATCAACTCAAACTCACTTATTTTGTGTTGGGTTTGAGTTGTATTCACATGTCATGTTCAGTTCTATCACCCCTAGATACAGTACCCATAATGGTAGAACCCTACAACACATATAGCTTCTTGGACTACTTGACTTTCATCATAATAAGAGTATACCTGCTGATTTTTATAGTTTTATTCTCAACCAAATATATAAATTCTTGTTAAGATTCAAAACATGCCAAACATCTAACAAAGTTTTAACTATTCAATCAAACATCTTAATTCAAACTGTTGCAATTCCAACAATAGGGCATTTGGTATTATTGCCCACCAGCACAACTTTGCTTTAAATGGACTTAAATGTAGAGAACCAATCCCTATTAATATATCTGTCATCGGAACAAGCCAAATCCATAATTTAGTCATCCTTTAATTTAGCTTCTCTAGTCATAGAGAGAACATGATCAAAATCATCACAATATCTTTCTACCAAACTAGCCTTGGTACTCTTATTAGCTTTCTTCTGACCCTAACTATCACTATTCTACTACTTATTCTTTAGCTTATAAT
This sequence comes from Calamus simplicifolius, assembly GCA_900491605.1. Lineage (NCBI taxonomy): Eukaryota > Viridiplantae > Streptophyta > Magnoliopsida > Arecales > Arecaceae > Calamus > Calamus simplicifolius. Next base: position 269,005 of record UESW01004907.1, read on the forward strand.
AGTCGGCCATAATGTGCCCTTTCATCTTACAAGAGTTGTAGGTCAAATTTCCATGCTTTGACTTTGATTTGGACTTGTCTCCACCATTAGTTCCTTTTATTCGATCATCCTTTGACTAGCAAGCCTTGTCCCTAGCTATCACTTACATTACCCATTATCCGCCTCTCAATTAAGTCTTTAGAGAACAAGGCTGCTTTAACCTCTTCTACAAAGATAAATTTTTTAATAAAGCAAAGTACCTCTGAAATATCTATATGATTGAAGAGTGCTTCATCTTCCTCCTCCACTTTAACATCAATTGATCCCAAATCCATGATAATTGAATTAAATTCATTCAGATGAGACTTAATAGATGCACTTTTGGCCATGCCTAATGTGAACAACCGAAGCTTCAGATATAATTTCTTTAGTAGAGATTTTTTCAAATATAGTGACTCTATTTTTGCCATAACAAAGCAATCGTCTTCTCATCCATATCTTTGTGCAATAGTTAATTGGATAAGTACAATTGTATTGTAGTTAAAGCCTTAGCATCCATCTCTTCCTTCTTTTGCTTCTTCAGTTTAGGAGGTATACGCTTCTTTAAGAGTAGCACCTTTTGCAATTTTTATTGCATCAAGATAGCATGTATCTTAACTTGTCATAAGCTAAAGCTATTAGTATAGTCAAACTTCTCAATCTTAAATTTTTTCATTATCTCTAACGAAGAACTAAGTCTTTCATCAAAATAATAGGAGAATTCTAAGTTCATCAAATAAGTCTTTCAACCAACTAAACTTTACCAAATAAGTCTTACAACTAATTGAGCTCACCAAATAGGCTTTTGAAATAATTAAACTCATTAAATAAGGCTCTAAACTGATCAAATAAACTTTCAACTTACTGAGCTCACTAAATTGGCCTCTTAACCAAATAGGCTTTCAAATAAGTCTCTCAACCAACTGGGCTTTCCAAATAAGCCTTTCAACTAACTGGATACCCACCAAATCAATTGAGATCACCAAAATAGCCTTTCTGAAATGATTACTTTTCTTATTTCAAAGTTATTCTAACCCTATCCCAAGCTTATTCCAAACTTATTGAAGCTGGAATAGCACACTTTTCTCAACAAAATGGGACCAAAAAGCTCTTTTTTTCCCTTCTTCCTCACCCCCTAAAGTAGCACATCAATGATGACTACCAATGTCTCACTAATGCCTGATAGTCTCATGTCGATGCTCTTCTCTCTAACTCGAGCACGGTCGCCTATGACGAAGCCACCATCGATCCTCCTCCTATGGTCACTACCGAGGGAACCAAGTTGAAGGCTTGCTCAAAAGCTCATGGATGAATTATGGTAGGGGAAGAAACACCCCTGTTTGATTGAAAAAATAAGGGATTAAAGAAGGGCTGATCGAAGCTCCATTGGCCACCATAGAGGGCACTGCAGGCCACCTTTGCTGCTCCTGCTTGAATACTAGCACTCTATTGGCATGATGAAGGAGAGATCATGACATGCTCTCCCCTTCATCGAGGCCACAAGCGGCCTTTGGTCTCGCCATAAATGAGATCACCTTGAAGCTGCAATGGCCAGGATGTGATGGACCTTACCACACTACACGGCCACCTATGACCTTTTTCTCTTCCAACACACCTAGCACCAGCAAGACATGAAGATCTAGTAGTCAAATTTATTGGTCATAAGGCAACAACTATGATTCTGCCTTATCACATGGTTGCAAAGCCGTCTTTTTTTATGACCTCTAACCCTCGATTCCTTGTCATTCCCCTCTTCCTACCATTGAAAAAAAGGGTCTCTATCATTAAAGCCAAGACTCCAGCTAAGATCATTGATGTCCTTATTAGATCTTAACTTAATTGGGTGTTGGATCCGTAACGGGCTGATCCCAGATTTGATGCCTTTCGGTGGCTTCAACTGATGGAGTGAGGATGATGTTGACTCCTCCATCACCCATCAGCTTCCTCTATTGCTTAGCTTTCGTCGTTCACTTGTGTCGAATTCCCTTGGCAGTCCGAAAGGAGTCCCTAAGAGAACCTCAAGGCCTCCTTACCTTCGCCTTCACTGATGATTGTCGGTTGAATTTGAGATAGGCCCCTATTTGTGGGCAACGAACCAGATTACGGATAAAGTATGCTAAGATTTGTGCTAATCTTAGATTTGTGCTGCTTCAAGCTTAGTGAAGCCTCATGGTTCATGCAAATCAACTGCACTCCTTCAAGATCCATATTGTAGCTATCTACCAAGGGTCAACTCCCAGCACATGCTCTAAAATCGAGCTCTGATAACACTTATTATGATAAAGGCATGCAAGGAACGAAAGATCAGCAAGGAAGATAAGAGAGTAGTAAATTCTACTATCAAAATTTTTGAAAATTCTGAAATTATAAGGATTGTTTCCCTACTAGAAACTCTCTTTGACAAATCCCTAATATTGCTTATGCCTAATAGGACTCTTAAACTCTTACAATAACTCTCTAAGTTATCCAAGAAGCCCTGAAACTAAGGCTAGATGCGCTTATACAGAAAAGGGATATATAATGCATTATATGAATTAAGACTTAAGTTATATAAGGATATGAAAATATGTTCTTTTTTGTCTTCTGAATTCTAAGATTATACAGAGTAGGCTTAAAGTTCTGTATGGATATGGAAAAAATATCCTTCTTGAGCTTGTGGATTCTAAAACAAACTCTAACGATATCTTTATTGAGTCAAACCATGGATGGTCCCAACTTCTGAATGTGATACAAAAGTTGGGTGATGGAATGTTTAGATACAATTTTAGCTTAATATTGCTCTCACTATGATGAAGATAAACTTTATTTTACTCAATGTAATGAGGCAAAAAGAAAGATCCTTCTCAAATCAGGATGGCACATAAAAATCGTGGAAGGAATCGATATGGCCTAATTTGCTTGGATTAACTCTTATGGCATTTTAAAGCTTTACAATAGTAGAGCTCACAAAACAAAATAAAAGAGTTCAAGAAACAAGCAAATTGGTTTTATTTGGCTATTCTATTTGCACATATACAAGCAAAGCTTTTGAAGGCAAATTTAAAGGAGAAAGTTGAAAAAAAAAGAGAAAAAAATCAGCATAGTCATAGTTAATATGGCTGAATAAAGGGTTGAGCCTACAACCTAATAACTTTGTATAAGAAAGTTTGTATATATAATTCTTGTGTATTGTATGATGATGGTAAATTTTATAACCTGTACGATGATAGTAAGTAATAAATTTTGTGACTTCATGTCAAAATGTGTATTTATTGATTATAAATTTTAAAGCATTTCTCTCCGAACAACCTAGTTTTTGTTCTTCTCTAACTCAGTTTATATGTAATCTTATGGGAGTCTTGGCTACTATGTCAGAAAGTGCCGATAACATGGTTGATGAATTGCAACAATCCAGGGCTTCATTCAAACAGGCTAAGCAAAAAAGTTATTATCTGAGCTCCTTTATGCTATATAAGTATATAAGATTTTTGCAGTACATATCCGATATAGAACTAAACAATCTCTAGCATGAGTTTTCACATAGGCATTTGGATATTACAGATATGTTTTAAATACTCCTAATAGAATATTGCACTAAATCTAGTTTGATAACAAGTGCCGGGCAACTCTAATAGCCTTTGGATATTATAGCCTACTAATGAGTTGTTTAAATCATGACTTGGCATTATTAGTGCTTTATATTTACTGACTTTTTAAGTTACCCACAGATCAACACCAGGTAAAATTCAATCAACAAATGTGGTTGCCCTTCCATGTTTTCTATGGTAATTCCACTGGCCAAGATTTTCTGTACTGAGTAACTCATTAACTTCAGTGGATTGGGACATTGCAGCTACCAAAAGTGTAGGGTCCTTCAGCCTTATACATAAGCTTGCGAGGTTTCTTTGCATGTCAAATTGAGCAATCTATTCTCTGGGAAGCCAAAGATACCCCCTTGTTTTCTACTTTTCCGTAGAAATGGGGATGATCCTACAAGACTTTGTGCCAGGGTTGATTAACAAGCTAACAGGGTTTGTTGAGGAAGAGGTATGCAAGGTACTGGGTGTAAAAGATGAACTAAAAAGCCTTCAAAGGAGGCTGGTGGTCATAAAAGCAGTGCTTGAAGATGCAGAACGCAAAATGTTTGAAAGTCAAGTGATTGGCACATGGGTGAGAGAGCTCAAAGATGTGATGTATGATGCTGATGATATCTTGGACGTCTGCAAGATTGAGGGTAAGAAATTGTCGCTACCCAATCCCCTTTCTTTGAGCTCTAGCTATAGCAATATAAATTTGTGTCATGATTTAGCTAATAGAATTAAAGATATCAACGTAAGATTAGATGAAATTAAAGAGGATAGATCAATAATGTCTATGCTACAAAAGTCTTGTCCACATGATGAAGGGACTAGAGAAAATACCCGTGAAACAACATCTTTGTTAGTTAAGTCTGACATTGTTGGAACACAAATTGAGGAAGGTACCCAGTGTCTCATCGAGTCATTAGTCATAGAAGATGGACAAAAATGTAAAGTTTTTGGGATTACTGGAATGGGTGGAATTGGCAAGAGCACTCTTGCTCTTAGGATATACAATGATGAAAGGATGATTGAAAACTTCCCGATACGAATATGGACTTTTGTCTCTGAAAATTTTTCACAGAAAGAGTTATTGAAAGTGATAATTAGAAAGGCAGGAAAAGACTATGGGAAGGCTGAGAGTAAGGATGAGCTTGTATCCATACTTGTCTCTGTCCTTTGCAGAAGGTTCCTTATTGTATTAGATGATGTATGGAAGGCAAATGTGTGGGAGGACCTACTAAGAAATGTTTTATTGAGTGCAAGTGCTAGTGGTAAAGTCCTAGTGACTACTCGAAATGAAAGCATTGCAAGGAACATGGGAGCAAATATCTACCGTGTCAACAAAATGGATGATGATGATGGTTGGACATTGCTTTGCAAAAATGTGTTCAGAGATGGGGAAGAAGTGATCCATGCTTTAAGAGAAGCCGGTATGAAAATTGTCAAAAAATGTGATGGTCTTCCTCTCGCAATCAAGGCTATTGCTGGGCTTTTAAGATCAAAGGTAAGAAGCAAGGCAGAATGGGACAAGGTTCTTCAGAGCGATGCATGGTCCATGACTGAGCTACATGAAGAGCTCCCTGGAGCCCTATTCTTGAGTTATGCTGATTTACGGCCTGAACTGAAACAATGCTTCCTTTATTGCTCATTGTACCCGGTAGGCCACAGTATGCTTCGTTCAGATCTCATTCCACTTTGGGTAGCAGAAGGCTTCATAAGAAATCGAGGAAATATGTTGCTGGAAGACATAGCCGAAGATTATTTTTTTGAGCTATTATGGAGGACCCTTTTGCAACCAGATCCCCTTTATGGAGATGAGATTTTATGCACAATGCATAGTAGTTTCCATTCCCTAGCTCAGTTTTTGATAGGAGATGAAAGCATTTCTATCTGCTCTGGGCAAATGTTAGATACAAACCCAATAACAAAAATTCGCGCTTGTCTATTACAAACCTTGAGGAGAGAGTTGTGATTCCTGATGAAATAATAGCACAAGGGTGTCTGAGGACACTATTTGCCTTCCTTCATACACCAGTGGAGGTTCCAATTGATGATATTTTCCGAAAATTTGGCTGGTTACGTGTCTTGGATCTGACTGGAGCTCCGATAGATACTCTTCCAAATTCCTTGGGAAATCTTGTACACCTAAGGCACTTAAATCTTAATTATACAAAAATAAGAGAAATACCAGAATCTATAGGGTTCCTCTCAAACCTGCAGAACTTGTGTCTCGTGGGCTGTAAATTCTTGCACACCCTACCCAATAGCATTACAAGATTGTGCAAACTAAGATGCCTCAGCCTTCATGGAACCTCTTTACAATACTTGCCAAAAGGAATAGGGAAACTGAAACTGCTTAACCATCTTAATGGATTTGTGGTGGGTAGCGATGGCCATGGTGGCCAGCACAATGTGGGATGCGACCTGGAAGAGTTGCAGTCTCTGTCAGAGATCAGATATCTGACCATCGACAAGTTGGAGAGGGCACTGACAGGGGATTCAGCAATTGCGAACAAAACCTTCCTTAGGTGCTGTCATTGTCAAGCTCAATGCCGATGAATGCTGCAGGCAGTAATCCACCATATTATGCCGAGGAGACAATCCAAAGAATTGAGCAGATACATGACGAACTCTCGCCTCCATCAAGCCTTCAACGTCTGTTCTTGGAGCATTTCTTTGGTCGCAGACTTCCAAGGTGGATGATGACTTCTTCATTGGGTTCTTCCTTACCGGAGCTAAGAATTGTGGGATTATTCGGTTGTTATTCCTTCCTGCAACTTCCCCTGCTGGGCCAGCTGCCCCAGCTGAAACTAATTAAGACTTGCCGAGCAGATGCAATCGTGACTATCGGTCCTGAATTTCTGGGTCACCCTGCATTAGAAGCGACATTATTTCCTGAGCTTCAACATTTGCGACTCTGCCACATGTTCAACTGGGAAGAGTGGTCTTTAGGGCAGTGGGATCAGGTTGCTCCTGAGCATGGAAGAAGAGCATCGTCTAGGTTGATGCCTCGTCTCCAAACCTTGACGCTGTTGGAATGTCCCAAGCTGAGAGCACTTCCAGCAGGCTTATGGCATGCCTCCAACTTGCAGAACATTTCAATCAAAGGAGCCCACAGCCTCAGAGAAATCAAGAACCTTCCATCTTTTAGTGGTACTCTTATTGTCGAGGACAATCAGAGCTTGGAAGCAATCTCAAATCTTCCAGCACTCAGGCATTTGATTGTTGAGGATTGTCATAGTTTGCAGTACGTGGAGAATCTAAATGAGCTGCGACATCTAGATCTAAAATTAAATCAATTGGAAATGTCCACTGATGCTTCATCGTCAGTGCAGCAGCATGTAGTAGAATGCCTTCCGGATTGGTTAAGGAGACTTGTGGATCAGCATCAATCGCCTCCCCGGAATTTTCAGCAATTTCATCTGACTTGCAGCCAAACTGTGCTTCTGAGATGCCTTGAGGGCTCCCCAGACTGGCCCATAATTCAACAGATCCCTGATGTGAGAGTACAGAACTACGATGGAACCACAGCTTTATGTTATACCAGGAACCCTTACAGTTACAGAACCAACGCAAGCATTGATGCTCGGAGGGAAATCTGTCCACGTCCTCTTGTCTTCAGCAAGGCCATTTTAAACCATCGTATGTTTTCCAGCCATGTCCCTATTTTCCTTCATATTGTTGTTGTTTTGCTAGGCTTACTCTTGATTCTTTCTCGCAGTTGAGGTGGTTGGCGACGGAAATAAGCCTTGCTTTAGGTATTGCATCTTTTGTATTCACTGTTTTTGGTGTCTGTTTGATTTAAGTTCCATTTCCCTTTTTTTATTTTGCCCTTTAGTGCTGGTTTAGTGGAATCTTCCGTGCTGATAATTTACCTGCTGTATCCTCATGCATTACAACAATGCACACCAGATTGAGAAGGAAGAAGAGAGTATCGTATAAGCCAAATCTCTCTCTCTCTCTCTCTAAGCCCAATCTTCTCCGTCTGATCAATTCTACTTGCTATAACGCAGGCATCGTTGAAGTGGAAGATCATGGACAGTGGATAAGGAGAGAACTTTACAAGGAAGAGGATGGAGCATCAAATTCCAATATGATCCAACGAGAGAGGAAGATTATGCAAGCAGTGGACAAGGAGAACTTTATGATGAAGGGGATTGAGCTTTTTTTTCTAAAGGTCTTTGTTTATATATTTTCCCATTTCTACTGGATTGTATTATAATTTACCTTTCGGATGACATATCTTCATTTATGACTAACTCATGATCCTTCTATAAGTATTAACTATCATGTATCTTGTGGGTCAGTGGATGATAAAGGATATGGTAGATTGTTTCGGTTATTATGCTCTACTTTTATAATGGGATGTCTAGACTTCACAATTGAATTATTGTCTCAGGCTTTGGTTGTTAGTCCATGAAGAATGGTCCGCAAATACTGGCATTCAATGTATAAAAACAATTGATATACTCTTGTGCCCGACAAGTACGTTGCAGCAGTTATGCGTGACTAAATTTTTAGAAGGGTAATTGAAAGTTTAACAGAAGCAGAAGCCTTGTACCACATAACTTGATAGTTTTCTGGCCAAGCTTGTGAGCTTCAAGAGCCAACCAATGCATAGATCTAAATAACTGGCAAAATAAGATAATATAAAAATACTATAAATTATAATATAGTATTAAAAATATAATATTATTATACTATATAATGGTATAATTTTATAATATTACTATTATATGCCACAATAATATGATATTATATTATTAAGTAATAATGATCATATTTTAATAATATATTATGATATAATTATTAAAAAATAGTAAAATAATATATTATAATAATTTTGTGTTAAATTATTATTTATTTTATTATGCTATACTATAATGTACTATAATATGATATATTTTAATTTTATTATATATGATATTATTATATTATAATATTTTAGAATAATTTATAAAAAAAAGAACTCACACTCAACAAGTTCGGCGCTCTCAAAAAAAAAAAAAAAAACCCGTCAAACGAAAGGATCAAAAGTTGAAGCAAAAGCTAACGAAATATAAGGGTTTATTGTGTTCAGTTTAAATTGTCATGGCTTGACAGTGTTCCATGGGAGGTTTATTGTGTTCCCCTAGGGGTTTATGTGTTCAGTTTAAATTGGACAGAAGCAGGCCAGATATTTGTGTACGACAAGAAGTCTACTCTACTCCAATGCAGCTTTACTGTGTTCAGTTCAAATTGGATAGAAGGGGAGTCCAAAGATAACCATGTATCATGGGAGATTTACTCTGTTCCAATGCGGGTTTATTGTGTTCTACTCAAATTGGATATAAGGGGTTCAGAGATAACTACATTCCATGGGAGGTTTACTGTGTTCCCCTGGGGGTTTACTGCATCGAACTCAAATTGGACAGGAGAGGCCAGAATAACTTCGTTCAAGGCAGGTTTACTGTGTTCCACAATGTGTTACTGTGTTCAGCTCATTTTAGATAAGAGGAGCCAGAGATGAGGTTTTCTGTGTTGTACTGCGGATTTACTGTGTTCATTTCAATAATCAAGTGCATGCCCAGTGTATCTAAGCATGTGCATAGAGTATTGAAGTGTCCGTTGAGGGGTTTTATGTGCCAAGGGTATCTAAGTGTCCTTTGCTAAGGGTATCTTGCTGAGAATCTTTTAGCGGAGGATTTATGTTGGTGCATCAAGAAACTTTGTTTGTCCGCGCCACCAATACTTTGAGCTTTGTACACCACCTTTCGTACCAGATGATATGTATGGAATGTGCTGATTCGTTTATGCATGGATCCACACCGAAGGGCACGCCCATGAATCCTGCATTGCAGATGTATGAGTCCATTGATGGATAAATTATCGTGCTTGATGCAGGCCATTCTGTATCGAAGCAATATGTACAAAAACTTTTCTCTAGGATCAATGGGGGGGGGGGGGACCAAGAATAAATTGGGTTGAGACACCGTTTTATGATTTTGGATCAATTTTGGGCTGGTCCATCCATTGACAACTTGAGTGACAACATTCAAGCCCAAGGAATCGTTGTGGTGTGAGCACTCGTTATAAGGACAACTTGTAACTCACTGAAGCTTTTTAAGTTCAATTTTCAAATTAAGCTATGAACGATACAAGTCGATCGCAATAGTACACAGCAAACGATGGACAACATTTTACCTTCTCACACTCATGGTGATTGTCACATCGTTATGGGTAAAAGCTTCAAAAGATTTTTGTTTGAAGCCCTTAGCCACTAATCTAGCTTTATACTTATCAATTGATCCATCAGCCTTTAGCTTTGTCTTAAAAATTCACTTGCACCCTAAAGGTTTCATACTATATGGTAAGTCCACCAACTCCTAGGTATGATTGTGCATGATGGACTTAATTTCACTATTAACAGCTTCTTTCCAAAAGGATGCTTCTGGATTAGACATTGCCTCTTTGAATGTCCGAGGTTCATCTTGTGACATATAAGTTACATAATCATGACCAAAAGACTTTGCAACTCTTGGTCTCTTATTGCGTCTGGGTTCATCTTCAGATATTCTTCCTGATGACTACTACTAGCAGTATTATCATAAGTTCTTTTATTTGAACTTATTTCTAATTTCCTTTTACTTGAAATATATCTTCAAAGAGTGTTGCATTCTTTGATTCCATGATTGTATTTTTCTGTATGTCATATATATCTGATTTATACACAAGAAAGCGATATGCACTACTATTATGTGCATAACCGATAAATATACAATCAACAGTTTTAGGCCCTATTTTGACCTTTTTGGGTCCAGAATAGCTACTTTAGCTAGACACCCCACACTCTTAAGTAATTGTAAGAAGGCTTCTTTCCTTTCCATAACTCATATGGAGTAACTTCTTCTTCTTAAGAGGTATCTTATTAAGAATATGATTTGCTGAGAGAATTGCTTCTCCCCATAAATTCTGTGGTGTACCAGAATTTATTAACATAGCATTCATCATTTCTTTTAATGTGCGTTTTTACGTTCTGCAATTCCATTAGATTGAGGGGAATAAGGAGCAGTAGTTTGATGAATAATGTCATACTCTTGACAGAATTCATCAAAAGGTGCATCGTATTCACCACCTCTATCACTCCTTATAGCCTTAATCTTTTTGCCAAGTTGATTTTCAACTTCATTCTTATAACATTTAAACATTTCTAAAGCCTCATCTTTAGACTTTAGTAGATACACATAGCAGTATCTTGTTGATCATCTATAAATGTTATAAAATACTTTTTACCTTCTCTAGTTTGAATTGACTTTAAGTCACATAGATCACTATGAATTAAGTCAAGAGGTTCAGTATTTCTTTCTACTGATGGAAATGGTGTTTTTGCTAATTTAGCTTCAACACACACTTCACACTTGTAATGTGGATCGATTCACGATTAGGTAATAATTCTAATTTCATTAATTTTTGTAATGAATTAAAATTCACATGTCCTAATCTATCATGCCATAGACAAGAAGAGTCAACCATATAAGCAGAAGAGAAGCTTTATTTATTTCAAGGTTTCTGTGTACAGTCATTATATTCACCTTGAATAATTCATTATTCAAGTAACCCCTTCCAATAAATATCCCCCCTTAGTGAGTACAAATTTATCAGACTCAAAGACCATCCTAAAGCATGTTTGCTTAGGAGGGAGCCTGATATAAGATTCTTCCGGATGTCAGGGACATGTAGCACATCATTAAGTAGAAGCTCCTTGCAGATGTCATCTTCATAACAATGCGGCCAAGTCCTTCTATCTTGGAAGTAGCGGAGTTACCCATGACCAAATTTCTACCATTGATAGGAGTATATGATGAGAACATACTCTTATCAGAGCAGACATGTCTAGTAGCTCCAGTTTCGATGTACCACTCATTTGCTTTGTCAACCATGTTTGCTTCAAATACAACAGCTGACAGCATCATCTCGGATACCTCTTGGATAGGGTTTCAGTAATGTTGACCTCTTTCTTTTCTTTATCCTTGAAACGACAGTCCTTAGATTTGTGTCCTTGCTTTCCACAAACAAAGCACTTTCCTTAAACTTATATTTCTTTGGATTGCCTTCTTCTGTTTAAAGCCTTCGCCTGGAAACTTGTTCTTTCTTCCTTCTATGAGGTTGGCCTTTGGCTCAGCAGGTTGTCCTCCTATCTTTTGTCTTGGCTCTTATTGTCCTCCTTGATCCTCAGGCAGACAATTAGGTCTTCAAGTCCCATCTCCTTCCGCTTATGCTTCAGGTAGTTCTTGAAGTCCTTCCATAATGGTGGTAGCTTCTCTATGATAGCAGCTACCTGGAATGACTCACTGAGAGATATTCTCTCTGCATGTATCTCATGCAGATGATCTGGAGCTCTTGGACTTGCTCCATAACTGTTTTGTGGTCGACCATTTTGTAGTCTAAGAACCTTCCAACCACAAACTTCTTGTGTCCAGCATCCTCAATCTTGTACTTTTTATCCAGGGATGCCCATACTCCTTAGCAGTAGCAATACTTGTACACATTGTACAGGGTATTGTCCAGTCCATTATGTAGTTCTTGCAAGGAAGTCTGAGTGCTTCCATGCCTCCACCGCAGCAATACTTGCTTGTCGGTCTCCCCTTCCTTCAGGACAGGCGGATCTTCATTCAGTACTCTGATCAGATTCAGAGTTGTGAGGTAGAACAGCATCTTCTGTTGCCACCTCTTGAAGTTCGTGCCAGAGAATTTCTCTGGTCTCTCGGCTTGAACGGATGTCGTCATAGTAGCCATCTGCAGCAGCACTTCCGTGGTAGCAGGAATTGTCTTAAGATTGTTGGTGGTGGCAGATGGTGGCTACCTAATTGATTAGACTAAGGCTAGAGTTATACTCTATGTCCTTAAGATAATTTCGTCCGCAATGGTGCTTACGGTCAGTATGACGATTGTCTCCCAGGATACAACAGTCTTCTTTTGATGAAAGCAGCACTACAATTCATCAAAAATATCGAACCAAGAATGCTACTCTCTTTTTAATGCACTATTGCTATACTACCCTTAGGAAAGTATGCAAATGCCTTAGAATTGAGATTGAACTCAATTCGGAATGGTTTGGAATGAATGAAATGAAAGGGTCTAGGGTCCTATTTATAGGTTTTTAGGTGCCCCTTGGAAGCAACCCTACGAATTTAATTTAATTTGAATTCTTTGATCGGATTTGATCAAAGGATGTGAGGGTTAAAGGCTTATCACCCTTGATATGCCTATTAACATCGTGATCTTCAGATCAGGCGATCGATAAGCCTTTTCATTGTGAAAGGTCCGATCATATAAGGATCAAGTCATATATGATATTTCTTATCACAATGATGTCGTTCATGCCTTATCACCAACGGTCCTGTTGACCGGTCAACCGATGGGTGTGAGCCGTTGGATCGCGATCGCGATCATGATTTGATCACCGCATCTCGACCCTTCATCCGATCGATCAACGATCAATTGATCTTAGCCCCTTATCTTGATCCGATCAGTCTCCACCGTCGGATCCTCATGATCTAGGAAAATTTAAAGCCCCTCAAGCTCCTTGCGACGATGCGAAGTGCAAAGTGTCCATTGCGCCCTTCGCACATGCGCAAACTCTCCACTTATGGTGAACCTAAGGAACTTAAGCTTCAAGGAAGTGGTTTCCATATAAGTGAACCTTTCTTTCTTGATTTTTTGATGTGGGACTAAATGTCTCCGTAATTTCTCATTCACACACATAAGGAGTAATGGGCTTTCAAAGGGTTTGACCCATTGTTCAGTTTAAATTGGACAGAAGCAGGCCAGTTATATTTGTGTACGACAAGAAGTCTACTCTACTCCAATGCAGCTTTACTGTGTTCAGTTCAAATTGGATAGAAGGGGAGTCCAAAGATAACCATGTATCATGGGAGTTTTACTCTGTTCCAATGCGGGTTTATTGTGTTCTACTCAAATTGGATACAAGGGGTTCAGAGATAACTACATTCCATGGGAGGTTTACTGTGTTCCCCTGGGGGTTTACTGCATCGAACTCAAATTGGACAGGAGAGGCCAGAATAACTTCGTTCAAGGCAGGTTTACTGTGTTCCACAATGTGTTTACTGTGTTCAGCTTATTTTAGATAAGAGGAGCCAGAGATGAGGTTTTCTGTGTTGTACTGCGGATTTACTGTGTTCATTTCAATAATCAAGTGCATGCCCAGTGTATCTAAGCATGTGCATAGAGTATTTAAGTGTCCGTTGAGGGGTTTTATTGTGTGCCAAGGGTATCTAAGTGTCCAAAAGAAGTGTTTGCTAAGGGTATCTAAGAGCGTGCTGAGAATCTTTTAGGTAGTGTTTGAAATAGGGGATAAGAGGGGATATCCCCTCTTATTCTCAAAAGCCATAACTATAAGGGATAGCTGGGAATAAAATTAATCAAAGGGATAATCCATGGTTAACCATGATTAATCATGGGATATCCCCTCAATTTATTCCCTAGAGAATGCAGGAATAGCTGGTTATCTCTCCAAATAAGAGTAAAAAAAAAGTTATCCTATGAATTTACCTTTTTGCATTTGATATGATCAATAGGATAGCCAAGGGATATTCCTAGGGATAGCTAAGGGACAAACTCTATCCCGTACACTTATCCACGGATAATATTTTTTCTATCAAACACTACCTTAGCGGAGGATTTATGTTGGTGCATCAAGAAACTTTTGTTTGCCCGCGCCACCAATACTTTGAGCTTTGTACACCACCTTTCGTACCAGATGATATGTATGGAATGTGCTGATTCGTTTATGCATGGATCCACACCGAAGGGCACGCCCATAAATCCTTGCAGATACGTGAGTCTATTGATGGATAAATTATCGTGCTCGATGCAGGCCATTCTGTATCGAAGCAATATGTACAAAAACTTTTCTCTATGATCAATGGGGGGGGGGGGGACCAAGAATAAATTGGGCTCAGGCACCGTTATTTGATGATTTTGGGTCAATTTTGGGCCGGTCCATCCATTGACAACTTGAGTGACATTCAAGCCCAAGGAATCATTGTGGTGTGAGCACTCATTATAAGGACATTTATTGACACTCGCCTTGTAACTCACTGAAGCTTTTTAAGTTCAATTTTCAAATTAAGCTATGAACGATACAAGTCGATCGCAATAGTTATTTATACACAGCAAACGATGGACAACATTTACCTTCTCACACTCATGGTGATTGTCACATCATTATGGGTAAAAGCTTCAAAAGATATTCATCGCTGAGTCAAAATCACTGCAGCTTTTCTCCTGTCGTAAAAAGTTGGGTTGTTTTGGTATAAATATTAAATACTAGACTCATGACTCCCTAGCAATAGAACTATAGATGACATATATAGTTGGCCTATCAGCTGCAAGGTCTTGAATGCACAGAAGCCTAACATGTCTGCATCTTAATTAATGCTTCATGCGTTGAATGAGAATCCCTTACTGATAGATCCATCAGCTCCAATTTCCTCCACTTCGTGGTTGCCATGCCTACAACAAATGCACAACAAGATGTTGGAGGAACGTGCTCAAATGAGCATTTGGTATTCTTTATTTCATAGTAAATTACTACTTAATTAGTCAACAATATGTGGAACTTGGGGAAATGACAATGTTATCATCTTTGTGTTTGCGAAGTCTAAGAGATTTTGGGATGTTTCATAATCGTAGTACTCCAAAGTTATAAATATCAGATTTCAAGGGGAACAAGCCTTGCACTGCATACTCAAGACATAAAGCCATTCTTTTTGTGTTCCAGGAGGGCTTTTTTTGTGTTCCACTGTGGGTCATGCATGTTCAATTCGAGCAGATCTTTTCTGTGCGTTCCATGAGGCATTATTTTCTATGCTCCACTGTTGGCCATCTGTGCTCAGTTCAACCCATTGGAGACGGAGATAGAAAATTCGAGACAAAAATTTCTTATCTTTTATGGGGAAAAAATGAATGCAAAAATTATTTTTGTCCCTATCAACGAAAATGAAACAAAAATAAAAATAAATGTATTTTTATCTCATCTCGCTCTGTTTCCATCTCATAAACTTTATATTTAAATAATATAAAATATTTTTATATCTCTAAAATTATTTTTATAAATTTTATTAAATAATATATATATTATTAAAGACAGGATAGCAAGGAAATGAAGATGAGAAAAAAAATTGTTTACAAAAATAAAATAAAAATCTTTTTTAATAAAAATAAATATTGATGCTTTCAATCTCATCTTGTCTTATTTGTCGTTTCTAGGAATATGTTTTCAATCTCATCTCTCCCTATTTCCACCCCATAGGCTCTATACTTAAATACTACAAAATATTTTTATATCTATAAAATTATTTATATAAATTTTATTATTTATATATGTTATTAGGGGTAGGATAAGGATAAGAAGGAAATGGAAAAAAAAAAATTTGTTTACAGAAACAAAATGAGGATTTTTTTTTTAATGAGGATGAAGATTGGTGTTTTCAGTCCCATCTTTCCCTAGTGTTATTCTTATGAACATGCCTTTTTTTTTTTTTTTATAGGCCAATTGGTTTTTTCTATGCCTCAGGGCAAGTCATGTGCATGTAGGTCAAATCAGGTGAATTATAGTAAAGGAGAAGTTAAGAGTAGTTTCAAGGAGGAGTAATTTTATTTCCAACGTTGGAGGTGAATTTAAGGGGGTAAAAAAAATATATATATATATATATATATATATATATATAGAGAGAGAGAGAGGATACATATGCTTTTCTCATAAAAGAAATTGGTGTATTCAAATTATAAATTTTGAACAATCAAGTAAGCACATATCTATAAGCATATCTATAAGCTTGTTAGTTACAAATGCCATTGGGAATCTTGAAAGTTCTATGTTCCAAAAATTTCACAAAAGAAAGGAAGAGAAAGATTTGAAAATATTTCAAGGAACCATCTAATAAGAAATGTGGAAACATGTTGAAGATCTAAGGATTTATTTGGTTTGTGAGAATAGTCTTCTAGAATCAGAATTGAAATCATCTGATTCCAAGCATTTGTTTGGATGGAATTAGAATCAAATTTTGACTCAATTTGAAATCTAAATAATATATTAGGATATTTGAAATCCTAAACTCATACCTAAGATTATAAATCTATTCTAGCCAACTGTATCCTAACTTTATTCTCCTCCTGCTCTCTTCTTTATTGACATCCTTCTTCCTACTTCTCACCAATGCTCCCTCCCTTCCCAAGTTCTTCAACCATGCATATTATGGCTAGAGATGAGCCGGTTCTTGTACTAATATTACTTTAATACTTCTTATTAGATTCTATATATTGAGTTATGATAAGATCTAGTTGGTATTTTTTACAAAATTATTTTTTTTCTCATAATAAATTTTATTTTGCAGATATCCTCTATAATTTTCATGTATTTTTGGCTTTCCTATCTAAAATATTGTCCTACTAAGCTTCTAATTATGGTTTCAATTCCTATGTGAATTAAATAGGAGGTGAAATGAGCGATTTTGCTTTCTATTCCAGTGAAATTTGATTATGATTTCTATTTTGATTATGATGCCAAATCAAATGAACCTTAAAACTTTTTAAGTTAGTTATGCAAAAATCTTGAACTTATATATTTTGATCACAAGAATCAAGAATTGCTAATAGAATAATGGTTAATTGATTTTATTAGAAATTAATAGTGAAAAGTTAATTGAAGCTAAAAAAATTGAGGATGATATATAAGAAGAAAAAAAAAGAGTATGATGAAGAGGAAAAGGAAAAAATAAAAAAATAATAAAGAAAACTTAAAAAGACAAGAATTTATGCAAGCAAAAGATAGAGAAACAGAAAAGCTAAAGAGAATGAATGAAGTTAAACATATAAATATTGACAGAAAAATAGGAAAAAAAAAAGAATGTGCGGTAACTTATGAAGTCACGCATTTAAGAGCTCAAGAAAATCAATTTCTACCTGAAGCCAAAATGGCTCAACATATAAAACATTTTAGAGTTGAGAAATTTTGCTATAATACAAGTTGGATAAGCATGAAGTCCTTCGAATGGAGCAAGCACAAACATTATGGAAGAAAAACTACAATTGATGGCTTACATTAGCAAGGAAAAGTAAAAATAAAATTAGGTACATGGTCTGGTAAAGATACTGGAAAAGTAAAAATAAAATTAGGTACATGGTCCAGTAAAGATACTTTCCAAGTATTGCCTGGCAAAGATCCGTTCAAGAAAGTTCATGTTAACGTTTTCTAGGAGAACTGTTGGAAGAAGGAAATATTGAATAGTTTTTCTATTTTGCTTTACAACGGAAGGATTACATATATTTATAGAATGGAAACCAGTAACAATAAATAAACATAATTCCTAGATAACAATTTCCAAAACACCAAGTCCCAAGATGAGCTTGGGATACGAAGAGTCTCTTCAATTTCTAACAGCTTGGGATACGAAGAGTCTTTTCAATTTCCAACAGCCTCCCTGACTTCAACGGCTTAGTGAACATATCAGCCACTTGGTCTTCCGTCTTGCAATACTGCAGCACAATCTCCTCAGATTTCAGATCTCGAATGAAGTGGTACTTTATATCAATGTGCTTGCTTCTTCCATGGAAGACTGGATTCTTTGCAAGGGCAATTGCTGACTTGTTATCACAATAAATCATCGTCGAATGCTTCTGCTTATGCTAACTCAGCAAGCATCGAACGCAACCAAACTGCTTGAGTAGCACAATAAGCCGCTGCTATATATTCCGCTTCAGTGCTGGACAAGCAACCACCTGCTGCTTCTTTTCTTCTGAGCTCCAAGTCCACTCTCCTTCCTCGTCGAAGGTAACATCTCGACTGATAATGACCTTTTTTGTTACTGGATTATACAAACGATAACCCTTTGTCTCATTGCTGTAACCGAAGAAGATGCACTTCTCGCTCTTCTCATCAAGCTTCTTACGTAGCTCATTTGGCACATGGGCATAAGCAATACACCCAACACACGAAGATGCAGAACTGAAGGGATTCGACCACTCCATACCTCCGTCGGTGTCTTGAACTCAAGACCTTTAGTGGGACATCTGTTCAACAAATAAATAGCACAAGCAATCCGCCCAGAAATGCTTTGGCAAATGTTTAGAATGAAGCATAGTACGTACCATATCGACAATAGTGCGGTTTTTCCTTTCTGCTACTCCGTTCTGTTGAGGAGTATACCGTGCTGTCAATTGATGCTTGATGCCGCATTGCTTGAAGAAACCATCACCAACCAATATTCTGTGCCACGATCAGTTCGGAGAATCCGAATTTTGTGCCCACTTTGGTTTTCGACATAGGCTTTAAACTCTTTGAAAGCATCGATGGCGTCGGACTTCTGCTTCAAGAAATAAACCCATGTTTTTCTGCTAAAGTCATCGATGAAGGTAACAAAATACCCGTACCCTCGATTCGACGATTCACCGAGCGGTTCGCAGAGATCAGAGTGAACTAACTCCAATGGCTTCATCGCTCTCCATGATTGTCCTGAAGGGAAGCTTTCTCTAGATTTCTTCCTAATGACGCATGGTTCGCAGATCTCCTTTGGAGAAGAAATTTCGGACATATCTCGCACCATCTTCTTTCGACACAATAGCTTCAAGCTGTCGAAATTCACATGTCCGAACCGCTTGTGCCAAAGCCATGAAGAATCTTGCACCGAGGCACTAAAACACAATGAAGCATAATTAATATACAAAGGAAAAAGGCGATTTTGAGCCATTTTTACCTTCGCAATCAATCCTCCTTTGCCATCATGAATCATGCAAACCTCATCCTTGATGATTATGCGATAGCCTCGCTCGGACAACTGTCCTATGCTCAGGAGATTCTCTCGAAGGCCAGGAACATAATGGACGTTGGAAATGGTTGAAACCGATCCATCTTTTATCTTGATTTTAATGCTTCCCTTTCCCATGATAGGAAATTTTGTATCATTCCCGAACCTCACCTCCGAACGAAAGGTGTCATCGAAATGTGAAAATAACTTCTTTTCACCACACATATGATTACTGCATAGTGTCTAAGTACCAAACATTCTTATGGTTCTCTACCGAAGCATCACACGTGAATAAAAGAGCATTATCATGCTCATCATCAAATCTGTCGACAGAACTTGCTACTTTAGCATGAAACTTTTGACCACCAGATCTTTTGCTTCGACACTCAGATTTATAATGCCCATACTTTTTACAATTAAAACATTGAATATGGGACTTATCTTTTTGTTGTCGAGTTGCTTCTCCTGCCGCCTTTTATCTTTCATTTGAGTAGAAAGATTCTTCATGGCTTTGGCACAAGCTAAGTTGTTATCGGATAGGATGGCTTCTGTGAGTAGTGCCTGGAATGTCCAACCTCAACTCCCAAGGTTTGATGGGAAGAATTTTGAGCATTGGAAGATCCAGATGGAGGTGCTGTTCGGTTTTCAGGAGCTGACCGAGATTATTGAAAAGGATTCGTCGAGCCAGGAGCAACGGCATATTCGACAACGGAGGAGCAGAAGACAACAAAAGAAAATCGTAAGAAAGATCGTAAGGCTCTCTTTTACATCTTTCAAGCGATAGATTCGTCAATATTTAAAAAAGTGGAATTCAAAGACGGCAAAGGAAGCATGGGATACTCTCATCAAAATTTACAAAGGTGTTGAGAAGGTCCAGAAGGTTCGGCTTCAGACTCTTCGTCGACATATGAGCTCCTTCAGATGGAAAAGTCGGAGTTCCGACTATTTCTCATGGGTCTTGACTCTTGTCAATCAAATGAAGGCCAATGATGAGACTATTGGTGATCAACTTATTGTCGAGAAGATCCTTCGGACGCTAACGTTACAGTTTAATATATTGTAACTTCCATTGAAGAGTCACGTGACCTCTCTGTTTTGACCGTGGATGAGTTGGTTGGCTCTCTACAAATGCATGAGCAACGACTCAAGGAGAAGTCCAAGACGGTGGAGGCCAAGACGGTGGAGGAGGCTCTTCAAAGCCAGTTGGTGTTGCTCTGATACCAGATGTTGGAAGAAAAATATTGAATAGTTTTTCTATTTTGCTTTACAACGAAAGAATTACATAGTATTTATAGAATGGAAACCAGTAACAATAAATAAACATAATCCCTAGATAACAATTTCCAAAAACACCAAGTCCCAAGATGAGCTTGGGATACGAAAGTCTCTTCAATTTCAACAGCTTGGGATACGAAGAGTCTTTTCAATTTCCAACAAGAACAGATAAAACTCACGGTAGCAAATAGTTTTGTTTTTGTTTTTCTTTTTATTTGGAGGTATGCACCCTTCACGAACTAGAGTACTAATGAAGTTGCGAAGATGTGATTGAAAGATCTATTTTTGAGTGATTTATATTATTAAAGTCTTGGCAACTTTATGCACAGTATTATTTGCAGTTTTTTTTAGTCATGCAACTTCTTGTTGGTCAGGAGTGCATTCTTCATCTTGTGGTAGAAGAGGCAATTACGTTAGGCTAATTGAAACATTTTTGAGTCACTTTTAAATTTAGATTATTGAAGCTAAACCCTAACTCTAAATAATCAGTTTAGGATCAACCCATTGAACATTTTGGATTGGCTAAGCCTTTTTATAAAAAAAGTTCAAGGCATGTTTTTTTTTTTTTTACGTAATTTATTAATGACCAATTAAATGTTTCTTTTCTTCTTTTATTCATTTGTTACTTTAAATGCTAGAACAAATAGACATAAAATCATACAATGTTTAGGCACTAATAGAAATAAGATTTGCCGTTTCAAGTTCCAGATGCAAAAAGTAAAATTCATTTTTTGGATCAGTTTGAATCAGGTTCATGGATCATGTCAGGTTTCTACCACATCTATTTTGTGAAGGTATCCATTATAAGCTCCATGCTGCCTAATCCTCTCTTAGCTCTCCACCTTAATCTTCAACTTGATGGTCCGTTACCTTATCCTAGTTTGAACTAAATATTAGCATCCGGAGGAGGCATGTCTCTGAAGCATGCCTGACATTACTGATCAAGCTCTTTCGACCAGATTCAAAAATCCAACATAAGATTTGAATAGGGCACATCTGAGTTCTTACAACTACTAGTTGGTTGAAATGATTATGATTTCATAATAACGCAGCACCACCCAATAAATATTTTATTTATGTAACATGTCAATTTTACACTTAAAATATTATATAAAGCATGTTAATAAAATGTGGATTAGCAGTTTTATTCTTTGATTTCTTTCTCACCTGCTAAGGTTACATATATACAATCACTTAAAGCATTAATTTAGCTTGACCCGCAAAAAGAGACACATGGAAAAGCTTAAGCAAATGAGTCAAAAAAGGCACCGGTTCGCCAAATTGGAATAGTCTTTGGCAGAAGATACTCTCTGCTACCTACAAACTAACTCGAATTGATTCACTGTAGCATGGTATTTTGTCAAACAATACATTCTAAAGATCAAATTAAACACTTAAAAGATATTTTTCATTTTTTCCAAAAGATAGCTAGCATCCTATTCCTGGATAAGAACACATTTTTTTTGCAAAAGTCATTAACTGTCTTTTGTGCAATCAATCATCCATGGAAACTAAAATTATTCTCAATCTATTTTAAATCAGAACTCTTGAGCATGAGTTACTCTTCAATATTTAATACCTTCTTTTTTTAATTAAATAATCTCAAACTTCTTCAAATAGATAAGTGAGTGATATTTGCTAAGGAAAAGCAAAAAAATCTATTGCTGGAATATATTACTGGTCTTAAATGGTTACAATGTTATCAAATGCATATTATTAAACATATAGTTAGTGGCGAAGTAAGATGAGGCTTCTCCATCCCGTAGTTCTTGTTTCCTTCTTTCTTGTTCTCAGCCTTCTTCCTTTTTTTTTTTTTTTTTTCCTTCTTAACTCTCAAACTTCATTTTTTATGTATATTCTGATCTTCTAAATTTTAAATAAATCAATGGTGGAGTCTCTGACTTTTCCATTTTTTCATTAAAAAAATATATGATTAGGAGGTACCCATTGAACCTAAAAAAAAGGAAAATAATATCCACATCCAACAACAAAATAAATGGAGGAGAAAAAAGCAAGAAAAAAAAATTAACATCAAAACCTATTTTGAAATCTAGCCCAACTTCTCTAAAGGCTCTGTACTTCCAAAAGAATTTTCTTCAAAAACAGCTTTCCAAAATACCTTATTAGTGTGTGCATTTGTTGTTGAATGTTAAACATGATTCTAGCATGAATGAACTGCATGGCATCCAACAAGCATAGAATTTTTTCCATGACTTTTGTGTCATTCAATGTCTCACATTTCTCCTTAATTAATTGATAATAGTTATGAAGTAATCCAAAATGGACTCGAACTACTACATATGTAGGACTTCAAATTTGCCTCGAAGGGCTCGGAGGTGATCTTCCTTCACTTTCTCAACACCTTTGAAGGCATTTTTAGGATGTCCCAAACTTGCTTGGACATGATGATACCCACAAACTTCTCAAAGGTGGCCTCAACTAACCTCATACTCTAAGACCATAAAGTATCTCTTTCGAGCTTGGTATAACACTGCTTCACCCCACAACTTGATGTGGCCCTTCACCAAATCCCAAATATTTCAGGAGCCAAGCAATGCCTTCATTAAGATAGTTAAATTTTCAAAATTATTATTGGCAAGATAAGGGATAGCCAGTTGTCCATTTGCCATCACTGGACTAACTAGCTCTAATAACACTACATTAGGGGCAGTAGAGCGTAGAAACACTTGTATCCCTTTGTAGTAGATATGGAGCTAGAGAGGATAAGAGGATAGGTGGAGAAAACACTCAATATCCTATATTTCATTTGATCAAAACGGGGTTCAGTTACAGATTTTGAGAGGCTAAAAAGGGAATAAAAAGAAGTTCAATTGGTTAAATTAAAACTGGGCCTTAGTCAGCAATTTAGCTTTAAAAATTTTCCA
The DNA here is from genome assembly GCA_900491605.1 of Calamus simplicifolius. Taxonomy (NCBI): domain Eukaryota; kingdom Viridiplantae; phylum Streptophyta; class Magnoliopsida; order Arecales; family Arecaceae; genus Calamus; species Calamus simplicifolius. The sequence continues at coordinate 292,549 of UESW01004907.1, forward strand.
AATTGAATTAATCCAGTTTGTTGATAGGTTGCTGACTAAACTAAATAAGAAGCTGTTATGATCAGATGCTGGCAGTGAATTTTTGATTTTTACATGAATTTATTTGAAAGAAACATGAGGCTGCAGACTGCTTGTTCTCTTATTTCTCTTCTCTTCTATTTTTCTTCTTATTGTACTAGTTCTCACTGATATTCTCCTTCCATTTTCACTTCTACTTGTTATATTGCTCTGCTGAAATTTATTAGTACAGTTATGCAGCAGAGTATTATTTTGTTCTATTAGATCTGGCATGGATTTGTTAGAACTGCTGGACAGGTAATCTTAGAAGATTTTTGGTGTTTCAGTTATCCTTCAAAACAGTTCTGGACCCAAAAAATTGCAGCAGAATCATATTACGTGCATCTTAAGTCTCTAGACGGCTAACGTCACCTAATCCACCTATATTTCTATTTATATGCCGTGACACATTTCCTTAAACTAAAGCTTGGATTTATCATAAGCAGGTTCCAGCATTAAGTACACTCAGAAGCAGAAAACTGTACAACATGATAAGAGTGAAGAGCTAAAGAATATACCATATGATGAAAGTCACTCTCAGATTCTTTTGTATGGCAGATTATTTGTTCAATATAGAGAAAGATACTCAAACCACGAACATAAAGGGGGAATTTTGTTAAAAAAGGATGTAATAAACATATAGGTTTCCAATGTCAGCAAATATACATTTAAGTATTCATGAATACTTTCAGTTCTTAATTGCCGATACCAAACATTAAACCTGAGACCTCTCCTATGGCTTTCAGCTTGGCAGCATAATCATATGCAAGTGGCAGGAAAACAAACAGGAGAGATACCACAAACCCTTTAATAATTTAGGGTTCTAGAACAAGATGGGAAAAAAACATTATTGATAATAAAAAGTAAAATAAAAAAGAAAGGCATGCTTTCAGAGATACCTACTGCTTAAGATCATAAGGGTCGGCACCTTTCTCCTTCATGTCTGCAGTTTTTGCAGCCTCTTTCTCATTAGAATGAAGCTCCTTAAGGATGCACTTGCAAGTCGCTGTCTTGATTTTCAGATTTCTAAGGGTAGCCATATTGGACTGCATCAAAGAAAAAATGATTCTCACTGACACTGAGCTTTTGAAATACATGACAGAGTTTTTAAAGAATTTCTGTGAATGATCTAATTTATCATGTGAAATCCAGTTTATATACAAATATCCTTTCTAAATGGAAACAAGTAATGTAGGATGAGTAAGCCCAACCTCCAATGTAGAACTAAGGGCAAAAATCACTTTCACCCATTTCTCCAAGATTAATCAACAACAATGACCCTTCAAAAGATCCACAGATTTCAAGAGCCTAATTCCCTTTCTTTGTTTATTATTCATGCACCTATCTCCCCATTGAGTTTATAAGCAATAACTTTGTGAAGTTTCTGGTTTTCCTCCCTCGCTTTCCCACAAACATGAAAGTGTTTTCCCAAAAAATAAGCACGCCCAAACAGATGGAACATGTCTTCTGAATAGCATACGCTACAAATCCAATAGATTAGGTATTCTTCTATCCACAAACTCATGTTCTAAGTTTCATGGCATGATCTCCATTTTGTCTAGTGCTAACTCCGCTAGGAATCCAACAAAAATTTGGAGGCTTTATGTCAGGTCGACGGCCAGTAGTAACAATATTGAAAACTTTGACAGATCGTACCATGATCCATCGAAGCCAATCCTATAGAGATGTTAAATTAATGATCGGTAGAAAGGAAGCAACGGCTAATGTAGCCCCCAACAATTCATCGGCCTTCCAAAGCGAGCATTCAAACACAACCAAAACTTAAACTTGTGGCTAGCCACAAGAAAACAAATGCCTTCTTAGAATTACTCGAAAAAAAAAATGCAAGACAAAACGATCCTAAATGACAACAAATTACCCGCATTCAAGCAGAACCTTAAAATGAGGATGGAAAAAAATGGACCAAAAAATCATCATCCTACGAATCATGATCATCGTAACTGAGATTCTAAAAACACAAACAGCACCGGAAATGCATTCACCCCTCAAACTCTCTCGTCCTGAGAAGATGACACATTCATCAAAATTATGCATCTCCCTTCACAAATTTGATGTATATCACATTGCACAGAGAAATCCCAACATCCTTCTCAAATCACAAGCAAACACAGGCAGTCTCACGAAAGGAAAAGAAAAATCGACGAAAGATTGGGCCTGGATACCTTCGAAGAAAGCGCGTACAGGAGAGGTGAAGGCGCCGGACAAGGCCGCCGGAAGAGGTTGTCGTCGACGAAGGACGGCGGTTCCCTGAGAAGCCCGTGCGTGGGAGTCGGAGGAGATCAGAGTCAGAGAGGAGAGGAAAGTTCCCTTCCCAGGCCCTAGGTCGAGAATTCAAAGTATCATCAGATCGAGTCGAGTCCGAAATCGATCCAACCAAGTCGACGTGTTGGAGCCCTCGAAAGAAATGATGCTGCAAGTTACGAAATTAGCAGCTCTCAATCTGACTTAGATCCAGCTTGGATGACATCGAAGGGCCCTAATGTCTCGTTTGGCTTCCTTGAGTTCAAAATTCTTATTGAATCTGTTGGGGGTAGAATCGTTATTGCATTGATAATCGTGCAAGGGACTGAGACCGACCCGTTCCTTCGGCCACTACGATATGCTCCCGAGGAATAAGCTAAACTAATATGGTCCGTCAGGCCATGCGACCCCCCCCCCCCCCGAGCCTCCCATGGTTCGGCCTCTCTAGGCTTCCATAGCTCGGCTTCTCCGAGCTTCCTGTAGCTCGTTTTCCCCGAGCTTTCATAGCTCGGCCTCTCCGAGCTTCCTACAGCTCGTTTTCCCCGAGCTTCCTGCAGCTCGTTTTCCCCGAGCCTCCCATGGTTCGGCTTTCTCCGGGCTTCCATAACTCGATTTTCTCTGAGCTTCCATAGCTCGGCTTTCCCGAGCTTCCTATAGCTCGTTTTTCCGAGCCTCCCATGGTTCGGCTTTCCCCGAGCCTCCCATGGTTCAGCTTTCTCCGGGCTTCCATAGCTCGGCTTCCCCGATCCTCCCATGGTTCGGCTTTCCCCGAGCTTCCATAACTCGGTTTCTCCGGGCTTCCATAGCTCGGCTTCCCTGAGCCTCCCATAGTTCGGCTTTCTCTGGGCTTCCATAGCTCGACCTTCATGAGCGATCCATGATTCGATATTCACCTCCGTGGAACCTGACGCAGGAGAGCCTATACCCATCGTAACAGGATCCCAGGCAAGGGACTACATTGAAGAGTGGTCTAGAACCTAATACAACTACCTGGGACCTACGCATCTACCAGATCTTAGGCCAACAAGGAGCTCTCCTAGCCGTCGATCCCTTAACGAACAAGATACGGATCCCATTGGCCCCACAACGGCCTGATTCGATTCATCTCCGTATCCTAACAACCTTCGAACCTTCCAGAAGATGCTCAAGATCCAGGTGACTGCCTATAAATACGATACCCCCAGATTCTCTCAGGTATGCGCCCACTGCCCCTGGCTCACACTCACTCTCACTCTCTCACTCTCCCCCGCTGCTCGTCGACGCTCCCCTAGAGCTCTCGATCGGCCGCCCTTGGAGAGACTCTCCGGAGAGATTCCTCTTCCCATTTTCTGTTGATCACCAATCCCCACTGACTTGAGCGTCGGAGGGTCTTCCGTGGAGGGTCACCCCAACGCCTCTCGCGCGAGGACTTCTGTGCAGGTCCACCCAGGAGGAAGCCCAAACCAGAAGATCGACCGCGCCCGAGTCAGAGGACAAATCCCGGCAGCAAAGAATCAATTTCTCATTTAATACGGTTGACTAAAGGTAGAGTGCTATTTTCTTGGTATAACTCCAACAAGTAAAGGAGTTTTGGATGATGCATTCTTGGAATGGGGTAGCTGAGATATTACATGCATACTTAACGAATTTCAATATGTGGACAAATTTGTACATCATAAGTTCTTCTTTTAAATAATTAGTTTATAATACAAAATTACCAGTAAAGAATTCTTGTATAAATAATCCTAAAACTTTATTTTACACAAACAAGTTTGTTGGTATAAAAAATGCTCATTATAACTGATGGGGCCAGTTGACCCATGGGCAATAAAGGCAATAATTTTTGGATGGCATCCTCTCAAGATAGCAATTTCTAGATGATTTTCCGAGGCAGCCACGGCGGCCTTCCTAGACGCTTAATTCTTAGGCGGCCTCACTATTCTACTTGGTTTTTTTTTTTTTTCAACGGGAACGATGGGCATTAAGCATTTCATCCGGGAACGCATTAAGCATTTCATCCACGATATTGCTCGCAAAAGCTGCAATAAGTATCTCGTCATGATGAAGAAAGAGAACAAAAAAAAAAAAAAGGGGTGCGAGGGTTCTCAAAAAGGCCACCTTCAATCATTAATGGCCAATAGTCAAATAAAAGGCTGGAGGTGCATAATGACTTGGCCAGCATTTAATGGTGCAGAAACAGTCATAATGACTTGGCCAGCATTTATTGGAATGGAGGCAAAGAGAGAAAAAGTCCGAGTCGGCTCCGTCCCCAAACTCCCGCTCGGCCACGGAAATCTTGCCCTGGCACTCCAGCTCGACCAGCTTTGCCCCGGCACTCTCGCTCGGCTAGCTTCACCCCGCTCAACCAGCTTCGCCCCGACACTCCGGCTTCACAGTCATATTATGTCTTTCATACCAAAGCATTTATGGTCTCATAAAGACCACATGCATCCCTGGCTCTAAGGCATTTATTGTCTTATTCTCTCCCCGCATTTATGGCTACCACATAGGGCAACATCTAATGGAGTGGAGCGTCACGAACGCGAAGGAAGGGAGAGGTCCAAATCCCGTCCCGGCCTTTTCCAAATCGGCCCCGCATCATTTAAGTCGGCCCTCTCATTCAAGTCAGCCCCGCCTCATTTAAGTCGGCCCGGCCTCGGTATCGTCCCGTCTCGGCCTTCTCCAAATCGACCCCCCTCATTTAAGTCGGCCCTCTCATTCAAATAGGCCCCGCCTCATTTAAGTCGACCCGGTCTCGGTATCGTTCCGGTCTCCTCCAAATCGCCCCGCCTCATTTAAGTCGGCCCTTTCATATAAGTCGGCCCCGCCTCATTTAAGTCGACCCGGCCTCAGCATCATCCCGTTTCGGCCTCCTCCAAATCGGCCCCGCTTCATTTAAGTCAGCCCTCTCATTCAAATCGGCCCCGCCTCATTTAAGTTGGCCCCGCCTCATTTAAATCAGCCCGGCCTCGCATCGTTTCGTCCCAGTCTCCTCTAAATCGACCCCGCCTCATTTAAGTCAGCCCACTCATTCAAATCGGCCCCGCCTCACTCATTCAAGTCGGCCCGCCTCATTTAAGTCGGCCCGGCCTCGACATCGTCCCACCCCAGCCTCCTCCAAGTCGGCCCCACCTCATTTAAGTCGGCCCGGCCTCGGCATCGTCCCGGCCTCTTCCAAATCAGCCATGCCTCATTTAAGTCGGCCCTCTCATTCAAGTCGGCCCCGCCTCATTCAAGTTGGCCATGCCTCGGCATCGTCCCGTTCCGGCCTCACCTCATTTAAGTCGGCCTCTCATTTAAGTCGGCTCCGTCTCATTCAAGTCAACCCCGCCTCGGCATCATCCCATCTCGGCTTCCACAGCCACATCATGTCTCTCGCACAAAGGCATTTATGGCCTCATAAAGGTCACGTGCTCGGCCACCTCGGCCCCAGCTACGAACAGTGCCATGCAAGCACTCTATAATCAACGCAGCTGGCTTCAACTCCCAACTCTTCTATCCTAGACGGATGTGTGGCTCATGATGGTGATAAGACTCCACCACCTTTTATCTCTCTTCCCTGCAACAGTCAAATCAAGTGGCCACCCATTCTGACGGAACTTGACCCACCAATCAGCTGCAGCCACCCACTTTGATGGGATTTAATCTGCAGCCCTGACATGCCAAAGGAGGGAGCAAGCCCTACCATCACCTTAAATGCTCTGACAAGTGGCAGAACCCCATGCCTCACAGACATTAGCTCTGACACTTCACCCATCAAAGTCATTATTACGAGGCCTCAACCACTCAAGCCAGACAAACTCTAAGCGTCTATAAAATGGGCAAGAGGGACCCCCAATCAGGTAACTAAGAACTGATAACCACAACAATACTTTTAAACGCTCATTTTTGCTCACAGAGAGCTCTTCTTCGAGCCTCTCTCTCTTTCTCTTTCGAGCTTCCTCAAGCTCACGGCTGTTGCCCAGAGCACTGACTTGAGCGTCGAAGGGTCCCCGCCGGAATCTCCAGCCCCCGAGACTTTTTGCAAACTCCCAGACACGAGAAGCTCGCCGAAAGATTCCGGGCTCGCTGGAGAAGGCGATCGGATGCTCGCGGACGTTCGAGGGGGGGTGATCTGGCAGCATCAGATTGGTGCACCAGGAAGGGGGAGAAAGCAGAGTTTTGTGACACAAAGCTACAAGCTCTCACTCCCTCTACGACAACAATGGTGGATAAAAATATGGTGATGACAAAGACCCATGGAGCTTCCGCCAGTAACGCTAGGGGGGCACCCTCAACGAGCTGACCGGCAAGAGGCCGGCTCTCTGCCCCATCGTCACCACTATCTCGGGCCATTCAGGCAGAGCATCATGCCATCCTTACTCTGCAAGTCCAAACATTAATGGCAGCTGCTCAAAAGCTACGGGAGCGATATTTTGTGGCCTCACAGCAACAAACAAGAGCCCATGCTGCTCCTTTAGTTGTCGCTCAAGCCATCCACCATCCATCCGGTGAGAGATCTCCCCAATGAGAGAATCACCACTATCATATTTCTCTGGAGCTCAGTGGCATTAGAGCAACCTCAAACTCAAGCTCATTGGCAATTTAAGGCTCAGGCTCGTTAGCCAGCAAGAGCATCAGTACTTGCCACCCAAATCCTAACTCCTAGTCACCTCAAGTATTTATGTGCATTTTAATTCTTGATGGTGATAAGTTGAGGCGTGCTGATGCTATTAATGTAAGGTGGAAAATAAAGACAAAGGGTTTTGACTGTTGACTCTATCTACCCCCTCTCTTTTTCTCTCCGCTGCACCCAGAGCCAATTTGAGCCTAAGACCTCCTACGGATTCCATTCCAGCTGCCCTCGGATTTCAGCACTGGTACCCCCCACCTTCAATCAACATAGTTCCCTGGGGGGCAGACCACCAACGGGCAGAAGTGCTCAAGTCCGTATAAGGAAAATAGGGGTGCCGCAAGAGCTAAGTACGCTGTACTTAAGACAATATTTCTTTCATTGATACTTAAAAATGTCATGCAGGGAAGACCGACTCTGCATCAGCATTCAAAACCAATCATTCAAAAGGAGCTCATCGGCATCGCGGCTAACGGGACACCACTCGGTCCGGCAGGAGTGCCCCCGAGTCGGTTAAGACCCTAACAGCTCCGTACCCAATCGAGTTGCCCCTCAGGCGGCACACAAACCCTGAGGTGGTTCAAAAGGAGCTCACCGGCATCGTGGCTAACGGACACCACTCGGCCCCGGCAGGAGTGCCCCGAGTCGGTTAAGACCCTAACAGCTCCGTACCGGTCGAGTCCCCTCAGGCGGCACACAAACCCCCGAGGTGGTTCAAAAGGAGCTCATCGGCATCGCGGCTAATGGGACACCACTCGGTCCGGCACGGAGTGCCCCCGAGTCGGTTAAGACCCTAACAGCTCCGTACCCGATCGAGTCACCCTCGGGCGGCACACAAACCCTGAGTGGTTCAAAAGGAGCTCACCGGCATCGCGCTAACGGGACACCACTCGGTCCGGCAGGAGTGCCCCCGAGTCGGTTAAGACCCTAACAGCTCCGTACCCGATCGAGTCACCCTTCGGGCAGCACACAAACCCCGAGGTGGTTCAAAAGGAGCTCGGCATCGCGGCTAACGGGACACCACTCGGTCCAGCAGGAGTGCCCCCGAGTCGGTTAAGACCCTAACAGCTCCGTACCCGATCGAGTCGCCCCTCGGATGCACACAAACCCCCGAGGCGGTTCAAAAGGAGCTTACCCGCATCATGGCTCACGGGACACCACTTGGCAGCGGCACGGCGGTGCCCTCTGAGTGGTTTAAGACCCAAAAGGCTCTGTACCGGCCAAATCGCCCCTCGCAGTGGTTCCCAAACCCCCGAAGCGGTTCAAAAGGAACCTAACGACTCTCAACTCTCAGTCACCCTTCGAAGTTCAAAAGGAACCTGACGACTCTCAGCTTTCAGGTCACCCTTCGGGGTTCAAAAGGAACCTGATGATTCTTAGCTCTCAGGTCACCCTTCGGGGTACAAAAGGAACCTAACGACTCTCCGCTCTCAGGTCACCCTTCGGGGTTCAAAAGGAACCTGATGATTCTCAGCTCTCAGGTCACCCTTTGTGGTTCAAAAGGAACCTGATGATTCTCATCTCTCAAATCACCCTTCGGAGTTCAAAAGGCTTCCGACAGCCACAACTCTGCCTCAGCAGCATTATTGCAGCTCCATGGCTTTATATCTGCCTCAGCGACATTATTGCGGCCTCATCGGCTTTATCTCAGCCTCAGCAGCATTATTGCAGCATTATCGGCTTTATCTTTGCCTCAACGGCATCATTGCAGCCTCCATGGCTCTATTTCTGCTTCGGCAATTTTATCTCAGCCTCAGCGGCATCATTGCAGCCTCCACGGCTCTATTTCTATTTCAGCAATTTTATCTCAGCCTCAGCGGCATCATTGCAGCCTCCACGGCTCTATTTCTGCTTCGACAATTTTATCTCAGCCTCAGCGGCATCATTGCAGCCTCCACGGCTCTATTTCTGTTTCGGCAATTTTATCTCAACCTCAGCAGCATCATTGCAGCCTCCACGGCTCTATTTCTGCTTCGGCAATTTTATCGCAGCCCGCTTTCTCTCTACCTTAACGGCATTTTTGCAGCCTCAACGGCATTATCTCAGCCTCAAGCTTTACCTTTGCCTCAGCGGCGTTATTGCAGCTTCAACGGCATTATTACAGCCTCAACGGCTTTATCTCTGCCTCTAATGGTATTATTGCAGCCTCAACGGCTTTATCTCTGCCTCAGCGGCATTATTTTAGCCTCAATGGCTTTATCTTTGCCTTAGCGGCTGATTGACGAGCATACCCCCAGAAATTGGTGTACGCTGCTTTGAGTGGCGAGCATAAAGTAATTAATTTACCTTCAAAATTTCTTAAAGTTCTACACTCCTTTCGCTTAGCTAATGCGCGGCACACAAGCTCAAAGAGTGTGGGGGGCATTTGATGGCCAGTTGACCCCATGGGCAATAAAGGCAACAATTTTTGGATGGCATCCTCTCAAGATAGCAATTTCTAGACGATTTTCTTAGGCGGCCACGGCGGCCTTCTTGGACGCTTAATTCTTAGGCGGCCTCACTATTCTACTCAATTTTCTTTTCAAAGTGCACGATGGGCATTAAGCATTTCATCCACGATATTGCTCGCAGCTGCAACAAGTATCTCGTCATAATGAAGAAAGAGAATAAAAAGAAAAAAAGGGCCACATCGAGGGTTCTCCGAAAGGCCACCTTCAATGGCCAATAGTCAAATAAAAGGCTGGAGCATTTAATGGTGCAGAATGACGTTGGCTAGCATTCAATGGTGCAGAAACAGTCATAATGACTTGGCCAACATTTATTAGAATGGAGCGCCACGTAAGCAAAGAGAGGAAAAAGTCTGAGTCAGCCCCGCCGGGCACTCCCGCTCGGCCACGGCACTCCCGCTTGGCCAGCTTCGCCCCGGCACTCCTGTTCGGCTTCACATCCTTATGTCTTTCACACCAAAGCATTTATGGCCTCATAAAGGCCACGTGCATCCCATCGGCTCTAAGGCATTTATTGCCTTATTCTCTCCCCACATTTATGGCTGCCACGTAGGCCAACATCTAATGGAGTAGAGCATCACAGACGCAAAGGAAGGGAGAGCGTCCCGTCCCGGTCTCCTCCAAATCGGCCCCGCATCATTTAAGTCGGCCCTCTCATTCAAGTCGGCCCGGCCTCGCGGCCTTTTTTAAATCGGCCTACCTCATTTAAGTTGGCCCTCTATTCAAATCGGCCCTACCTCATTTAAGTCGGCCCGGTCTCGGCATCGTCTCGGCCTCCTCCAAATCACCCCACCTCATTTAAGTTGGCCCCGCCTCATTTAAGTCGGCCCCGCCTCGGCATCGTCCTGTCCCGACCTCCTCCAAATCGGCCCCACCTCATTTAAGTCTGCCCTCTCATTCAAATCGGCCCCGCCTCATTTAAGTCGGCCCTCTCATTCAAGTCGGCCCCGCCTCATTTAAATCGGCCCGGCCTCGGCATCGTCCTGTCCCAGCCTCCTTCAAATCGACCCCGCCTCATTTAAGTCGGCCCTCTCATTCAAATCGGCCCCGCCTCATTTAAGTCGGCCCTCTCATTCAAGTCGGCCCCACCTCATTTAAGTCAGCCCGGCCTTGGCATCGTCCCGTCCCGGCCTCCTCCAAGTCGGCCCCGCCTCATTTAAGTCGGCCCGACCTCGGCATCGTCCCGTCCCGGCCTTTTCCAAATCGGCCCCGCCTCGTTTAAGTCGGCCCTCTCATTCAAGTTGGCCCCGCCTCATTCAAGTCGGCCCTGCCTCGGCATCGTCCCGTTCTGGCCTCTTCCAAGTCGGCCTCACCTCATTTAAGTCGGCCCTCTCATTTAAGTTGGCCCTGCCTCATTCAAGTCAACCCCGCCTCGGCATCGTCCCGTCTCGGCTTCCATAGCCACATCATGTCTCTCGCACAAAGGCATTACACAAAGGCATTTATAGCCTCATAAAGGTCACGTGCTCGGCCACCTCGGCCCCGGCTACGAACAGTGTCATGCAAGCACTCTATAATCAACACTTTACAAGGGACAGCTGGCTTTAACTCCCAAATCTTCTATCTAGACGGATGTGTGGCTCATGATGGTGATAAGACTCTACCACCTTTTATCTCTCTTCCCTGCAGCGGTCAAATCAAGTGGCCACCCATTCTGATGGAACTTGACCCACCAACCAGCTGCAGCCACCAACTTTGATGGGATTTAACATGTAGCCCTGACATGCCAAAGGAGGGAGCAAGCCCTGCCATCACCTTAAATGCTCTGACAAGTGGCAGAACCCCATGCCTCACAGACATCAGCTTTGACACTTCACCCATCAAGTCATCATTACGAGGCCTTAATCACTCAAGCCAGACAAACTCTAAGCGTCTATAAAATGGGTAAGAGGGACCCCCGATCAAGTAACTAAGAACTGATAACCACAATAATACTCTTAAATGCTTATTTTTGCTCACAGAGAGCTCTTCTCCGAGCCTCTCTCTTTTTCTCTTTCGAGCTTCCTCAAGCTCACGACTGTTGCCAAGAGCACTGACTTGAGCGTCGGAGGGTCCCCACCAAAATCTTCAGCCCTCGGGACTTTTTGCAGGCTTTCAGACGTGAGAAGCTCGCCAAAAGATCCCGGGCTCGTTGGAGAAGGCGACCGGATGCTCGCGGACGTTCGAGAGGGGTGATCTAGCAGCATCAATAACAACACTTTTCATTGCTTAATTTATAATTCTATTCTTTTATCTTTTCCTTCTCGATGTTTGAAGCTGTTAATGCCAATCCTTTAATAACACTCAATTTGAAAATGTATACTTCTAATTTAATCATTTATTAAGTCACTTTAGTATCAACTATATTTATATATCAAAAAATATAAAGTATTAAAATATTAACCATACAAACAATCTAATTCATAATTCATAAAATTATATAATACTATTTAGAATTAAAATATATATCACCCTCGTATCCAAACAAATAATTATAAGTAGTGATCAAAGATTATACATTTTCTTGTAAATATCATTTTTGGATCATTTGAAGTTACTCAAGACTCAATCCGATTTGATCCTAAAATTTTTGAGTCAATTTGGATTTATTGTTTCAAATTCGGGACATAAAAAGTAAAATATATTTTTTGATCGATCCAAATCAGATTCAGGGATCATGCTAAGTTCCTACCACATCTACCCTGTGAAGGTATCCATTACAAGCTCCAAGCTCTCTAATCCTCTCATCGGCTTTCCACCTTAATTTTTAATCTGATGACTCACTACCCTATCCTAGTTTGAACTAAATATTAGCATCAGGACGAGGCATGTCTCTGAAGCATGCCTGACATTAACTTGATCAAGCTCATTCATTTAGGCAAGGCTTAGTTAAAAAGGTTGGCAATCCTAATCTTATCTTCAGACCATATTCAAAAATTCAACATAAAATTTGAATAGGACACATCAGAGTTCATACGTACAATAAATCATGTCAATCCCACTATATTTTATGAAATGTGCTAGGTTCAAGGTTAGAAACTTGACTGCTTAATCTTGATCGAATCATTTAATAAGCTAATAGGTTCAAATGATTATGGCCTGATAATAACCCAGTGTGGCCCAATAAATATTTAATTTATGTAGCATGCCAATTTTGCACTTAAAATATTATATAAAGCATGCTAATAAAATATAGATTAGTAGTAATTATTATATTCTCAATTTCTTTCTCACCTTCAAAGGTTACAGGCATACAGTCGATATAGACTAAAAGATATGCTTTATGTTATGTCTTTATATTTTAATGAGAATTCATTTTGAGCAATGTGTGCCATTTACTATATATGTGCATGTGTCTAGTATTTACAAAGAGTATTTGATCTAGTGTATAGAGTACGGCTTATACACAGAAGACTAGATCATCGGTTCTTTTGGAATACAAGTTTATTGTTCACAGTTTTAGATGGAATTGGACACACCATCAGTAGAACTGTAGCACAAATTTTTAATAGGTTTGTCTTGACTACGGGGAATGGTTTATTCTAACTATTTATGCTAGTACACTTTGTGTGTATTGAACAGGACCCAGTTGAGTTAATTATTTTATACTGACTTTATAAAATAATTTAAAACTTATGAATATTATGATTACTTATGCTCTTAATCCGAATTCTATTTCTAGACACGTGTATGTAGTGATTATTGCTTTGATTACACATAGAGTGAGATTCTATATGAGTCAATAAACTCAGTGGGTTGGACAATAACATTATATATATGGTGAATTTAATAGTTGAAGGAAACCACATCCTGATAAATTGGATTGATGATATCCCCTTGAGGAAGCTTATAAGTTTTGATTGTATCAAATCTTGCAAGTGGATTTTGAATCCGATACATCAAATAAGTTAAGTGGATAGGTCTCAAGGATAATAAAGCCAATTAACTTATATTGTCAATAATTAAATTTAATTGGTGGATATCTGTAATCTTAACGTGGAAAGATAATAAGTATTTAATATTAAAGGCTCAAAATATAAATTCGAATATGATTAGGAGTACAATTATAATTCTTTAGTGGAATGAATTGTAATTTACGTAATTGAATCCTAACCCGGGGTAGGATTGGGAGATTTAATTACATGGAAAGTCCTTTTCATATTTGCCTATTGGTCCCTGTTGTGGCCGTATAAATACCCTCTCAGTTGGTTGCTAGGGTTAAGGTTTTGAGAACATTTTTTTGGAGAAAGAAAAACAAGAAACCCTAGGACGGCCAAGAGATCCCACCATCTTGTGAGAGAAATAAGGTATTTTTAGGAATACGGCGGAAGGCTAAAAGGTTGAGGTCGAGCAATCGAATCAAAGTGTTCCAAAGGTATGATCTTGTACTCATAGATTAGAACGGTAAAAGTTTTTTGTATTACTTATATACGCTATAGCCGTGATCTTGGGGGTATTCCGCGTTCCCTAACACATGGAACATCAGTTTAGCTTGACAAACAAAATGAGTGCATGGAAGGACTTCAACAAATCAATCAAAAAAAGGCATCACATTGCAAGGTTGAAATAGTCTTTGGCAAAAAAAAAAAAAACTCTATATCACCTACAAACTAACTCAAATTGACTCACTGTAGTAGAGTATGTTGTCAATAGTCCATTCTAAAAATCAAATTAAATATTTATTAGATATTTTTTATTTTTCTAAAAGAGAACTAATACCATATTTCTGGATGAGAACACATTTTTTTTCTTTTTTTGCAAAAGTCATTGGCTGCCTTTTGCGCAATCAATCATCCATAGAAACTAAAATTGTTAGGGGATAAAACCATCATTGCATTAATATCCATGCAAAAAGGCTAAGAACGACCTCCTCCCTTCATCTCTCCCGAGCTTCCAGTAGCTCGGCTCTTCCGAGCTTCCATAGCTCGGCTCCCCCGAGCTTCCAGTAGCTCGGCTTCCCCGAGCTTCCGTAGCTTGACTCTCCCGAGCTCCAAGCTCGGCTTTTCCGAGTTTTCCTAGCTCGGCTCCCCGAGCTTCCATGGCTCGGCTCTCCCGAGCTCCCATAGCTCGGCCCTCCCGAGCTTCATGTAGCTCGTTTCCCCCGAGCCTCCATGGCCCGGCTTCACTGAACGACCCACGATCCAATACTCACCTCCGCGGAACCTGACGTGGGAGAGCCTAAGCCTACCGTAACAACATCCTAGGCAAGGAATCATGTTAAGAAGTGGTCTAGAACCTATCAAGGCTACCTGAGACCTACACACCTACCAGATCTCAAGCCATCAAGGAGCTCTCCTAGCCGTCGATCCCCTAACGGACAAGATATGGATCCCAACGGCCCCACAACGGCCTGATTCGATCCACCCCCGTATCCTAACAACCTCTGAACCTTCCAGAAGGCGCTCAAGATCCAGGTGACAGCCTATAAATATCAGCTCACAGATTCCCTCAGGTACGCATGCGCTCACACCCTCACTCCCACTCTCCTGCTCTCCGGCTGCTCGTCGGTGCTCTCCCTCTAGAGCTTCCGATTGGCCGCCCCCAGAGAGACTCCCCGGAGAGATCCACCTCCCCATTTCTGTTGATCGCCGATTTCCTCCCACTGACTTGAGCGTCGGAGGGTCTTCCGCGGAGGGCCACCCCAACGCCTCTCGCGCGAGGACTTGTGTGCAGGTCCGCCCCTGGAGATCGACCGCGCCCGAGTCGGAGGACGGATCCCGGCGGCAACAGATTGGCGCTAGAGGAAGGGCCTCAAGTCCCATTAAAACTTGAAGAAAGGAGATAAGGATCCTAATCCGGAGTAGAACCTCTCTAATGGCCAACCGGAGAAGAGCAACCTCTGAAGCCCAAGATCAGGTCGCTTCCCAGAGGCCTGATCCGACGAGCGGTGTAGCGCCGCAACCACCACCAGTCGAAACCCCGTCACCGCCTGCCATCCCGGTGACCCAGGACCAGTTTGCCTCGCTGGTCCAGCAAGTCCAGGCCCTGACCCACCTGGTCCAGGAGCGCCTTGCGGCTCCTCCTGCTCCACACCTTCATAAGGAGGCCGCGATTCCTTCTTCGCCGGCAACTCCTCCTCCAGATCCGCAAATCCGCGGATCCCCCACATCGACCAGGGGACAAACCAGTCCCGCGAGGCGGTTACGATAGAGATCCTCCCAGATCTCGGCGAGCCCGATCCCTCTCCCCGGTGACCTCCCACCATGATTCGACGCCGTCCTTGCGATCCTCTCGCCCAGCTCCTCCTCTGCCGGTGAAGAGGAGATCCGTCGTCAGATCCAGGAAGATGCGTCAGGAGCTGGACGCCGCCAAGCAGGCCCATCCGCCCCAGCCCAAAGCGGAGCAGGGCATCCCTTTCTCTAAGGGGATCATGGAGGAAGTGATTCCCTCCCATGTCAAGCTACCAGCCGTCGAACCCTACCACGGCTCTTCTGACCCGGACGACCATCTTAGCAGCTTCCGGTCAATAATGATGTTCCACGGAGCATCTGATGCGGTCCTCTGCCGCGCCTTCCCCTCCACCCTCAGAGGATCCGCCCGAACCTGGTTCAATGCTTTGAAGCCAGGTTCCATTGATTCATTTGACGAGCTGAGCCACCTTTTTATTGGCCAGTTCGTCAGCAGCCGCCGCCACCGACGAAGATCCGACTCCCTCTCCGAAGTCAAGCAGAGAGAGGGGGAGTCCTTGAGAAATTACCTTGGCCGTTTCAATAAGGCCATGTTAGAGGTGGACCACCTTAATCATGAGGTGGCTATGTCCGCCCTGGCGGGGGGAGTCTCGAAGGAGAGCGACTTCTACCTGGCTATGGAGGTCAGCTACCCCCCAGCCTCTCTGATATGATGGCCCTGGCGGACAAGTACGCTAGGGTCGAAGAATCGCGGAGAGTTGCCCGCGCTGAGCAGGCAAAGAAGAAGGAGCCCAAAGTCCCCGACAGGCACCGTCCCGCCCGTCGGCCAAGTCCGCCTCGCCGCCAAAGAGTCCCTCCGCTGCCGCCAAGGAATCGCTCCCGGAGCCCCCCAGGCGATTCGATCACTACACTCCGCTGACCGTGCCCCGGCGCAAATCCTCATGGAGATAGAGCGCCAGCTCCCCGGCCAGTGCCTCTCCGAGGGAACCCGACCCGAAGAGATCCCACCAAGTACTGCCGCTACCATAGGGAGCACGGTCATGACACTGAAGAATGCTGGCAGCTGAAAAATGAAATCGAGAGGCTGATCCAGCGGGGACGACTGAATCAGTTCAGGAGGGCGCCCGAGCCACAACAAGGAGGTGACCGCCAGCCCGAGCTTCAACAACCTCCTCCTCCACCGAATCCGCCCGTGATCGGCCGCATCAACATGATTGAAGAGGCCGGCGGATCGAGCCCCAGGGGCGACGGTGAGGATCGGTGCCAAAGAAGGCACGGACGGGCGAGCTCTCCTTCTCCGATGATGATCTCCAAGGGATACAGCTCCCCATGATGACGCACTAGTTGTATCCCTTAATTTGAATAACTATGATGTAAGCCGAATCCTAGTTGATAGTGGAAGTTCGGTAAATGTTTTGTACCTCGGTGTGTTTGCCAGGATGAAATTACTCATGGAAAACCTTCGAGCCGTGGATTCCACCCTGATGGGATTCACAGGCGACGTCATCGTCCCGGAAGGGGTCGTCACCCTGACGGTCCGCGCGGGAACCTGGCCCCTTGTACCATTGTCCAGACAGACTTCCTAGTAACCGACCTCAGATCCCCATACAAGCAATATTCGGCAGGCCCGGTCTGATGTCCCTCAAGGCAGTTGTCTCCATCCCGCATCTGTCCATGAAGTTTCCCACCGAGCGAGGAGTTGGAGTTGTTCGGGGAAGTCAGGCCATGGCTCGGCAGTGCTTTCGTTACAAGCCTTCAGTCTAGAATGCCGAAGTTGATGGGCTAGACGCTCGCGAGGACTTCGCCGAACAGCGGGAGAACCGGCAGAGGAATTGGAGGAGGTACCATTGGACGAGCTCGTCCCGACCGAACCATAAAAATCGGGTCGCTGCTCAAAGGAGAGCCTCGGCACAGATTGATCAGGTTCCTCCGAAGCAACGCTGACATCTTCGCCTGGTCCGCCTCCGACATGCCAGGGATCAGCCCCGAGGTTCTCGTCCATCGTCTCAATGTGGACGAGATGCACAGGCCCGTCAAGCAGAAGAAGAGAAGCTTCGCCCCAGAGCGACAAAAGGCCATTGAAGAAGAGGTAGACAAACTCATCAAGGCCAATTTCGTCCGGAGGTAAATTATCCGAGCTGGCTATCAAATGTCGTCATGGTGAAGAAGTCGAACGGCAAATGGAGATCTGCATCGACTTCACCGACCTCAACAAAGCCTGCCCGAAGGACAGCTTCCCCCTCCCTCGGATCGACCAGCTCGTGGACGCCACCTCAGGCCACCAGATGCTGTCATTCATGGACGCCTATTCAGGCTACAATCAGATCCGAATGGCCCCTGAGATGAAGAAAAGACCGCCTTCATAACCGACCGAGGTACTTACTGTTACCGTGTTATGCCTTTTGGTCTTAAAAATGCAGGTGCGACCTACCAGAGGCTGGTCAACAAGTATTCAAGGAGCAAATCGGCCGGAATATGGAGGTGTACGTGGACGACATGCTGGTCAAAAGCAAGGAGGCATCACAGCATGTCGAGGACCTCTCAGAGAGCTTTGCAACGCTGCGCAAGTATGGGATGAGACTCAACCCGACCAAATGCGCCTTCGGCGTTAACTCCGGGAAGTTTCTCGGCTTCATGGTCTCCCAGCGAGGTATCGAAGCTAACCCCCAGAAGATTCAAGCTCTCCAACAAATGGCGCCCCCGGCATCTGTTAAAGAGGTCCAGCGCCTAACCGGGAGGATAGCGGCCCTTAACCGCTTTGTGGCGCGGTCGGCCGAGAGATGCCTCCCCTTCTTCAAAACTCTCCGATCGGCCAAAAACTTCCAGTGGACTCCCGAATGCCAAAGGTCATTTCAAGATCTCAAGAAGTACCTCGGCTCGCCCCCACTCCTCAGCAGTCCGGCCCCGGGGAGACCCTATTCTTGTACCTGGCTGTTTCGGAGGGTGTTTGCTCGGTGCTGGTCAAAGAAGAAGGCAAAGTCCAGAAGCCGATCTACTATGTCAGCAGGCTACTCCGCGATGCGGAGACAAGGTACAGCAGAATTGAAAAGATGGTGTTGGCCTTAATCACCTCAGTTCGGAAGCTGCGGCCGTACTTCCAAGCACATTCGTGACGGTCCTGACCGACCAACCCATCAAGGCGGTAGTCCACCGTCCCGAGACATCGGGGAGAATGACCAAGTGGGCCGTCGAGCTAAGCGAGCATGACATACACTTTCAGCCTCGCCCAGCCATCAAAGCCCAGGTGCTAGCCGACTTCCTCCTCGAGTGTACCATCCCGGAGGACGGTTCTACCCCAGACTCCCCGAAGAACCAAAATCTGGAGCCCGGTGGCTCCTCCATGTCGACGGGTCATCTAATGCCCATCGCTCCGGTGCGGGTCTGGTTCTCACCAGTCCGGAGGGGATAACCTTCGAATATGGCGTCCGATTCTCCTTCCCGGCCTCCAACAACGAAGCCGAGTACGAAGCCCTGTTAGCCGGCCTCCGAATCGCCCGCAATCTGAAGGTGGAGAAGCTTAATGCCTTCACCGACTCTCAGCTGGTAGCCGGCCATGTACGGGAGAGTTTGAAGCCCGGGAGCCGAACATGATTCGATATCTCCAGGAGGTGCGGAGCCTGCTTCCCCATTTTGCCGAATTTGAAATCATTCAGATTCCCAGATCCGAGAATGCCCGCGCCGACCTACTCTCCCGATTGGCGACCGCGGAGTCAATGGATGCCGAGCAAAAGTTCCACCTGGAGACTCTGGAAAAGCCCAGCATCGCGGAAGCCGACCGAATAATGCAAGTTGAGGCCGAACCATCATGGTTCGACCCTATCCTCAAATATCTCAAAGAAGGGTCGCTTCCGTCCGACCGAAGAGAGGCTAGAAAGCTGAAGCTGCAGGCCACCCACTACGTGCTGATGACAACCAGCTTTACAAACGGTCTTTTTCCATGCCGCTGCTCAGATGCCTTCGCCCGTCCGAAGCAGATTATGCTCTGCGCGAGGTACATGAAGGGATTTGCGGCAACCATCTGGGAAGCCGGTCCCTATGCCACAAGGTGCTGCGACAAGGCTACTACTGGCCGACCATGCAAAAGGATGCGGACGATCTAGTCCGAGCCTGCGACCCTGCCAGAGGCATTCAAGCATCCAAAGGCTCCCTTCCGCCGAACTAGTTTCCATATCCTCCGCTTGGCCCTTTGCCAAATGGGGGATGGACATCCTCGGCCCATTCCCGCTTGCACGGGACAGCGGAAATTCTTATTTGTCGCCATCGACTACTTCACCAAATGGGTCGAAGCGGAAGCAGTTGCACAAATACCGAGGCACGGGCCAGAGATTTTGTATGGAGGTCCATCATCTGCCGATTCGGCCTCCCGCATACCATAATCACCGATAACGGTAAGCAGTTTGACAACTCTAAATTCC
Source organism: Calamus simplicifolius (assembly GCA_900491605.1). Lineage (NCBI taxonomy): Eukaryota > Viridiplantae > Streptophyta > Magnoliopsida > Arecales > Arecaceae > Calamus > Calamus simplicifolius. The sequence continues at coordinate 312,428 of UESW01004907.1, forward strand.
GCCAGTTCTGTGAGGAGCATGGAATCCGTCACCACCTCACTTCGGTCGGGCACCCACAAGCCAACGGAGCGGCCGAAGTGACCAACAGGACCCTCCTTCAGGGAATCAAAGCTCGCCTCTCCAGAGCCCAAGGCAGGTGGGCGGATGAGCTGCATCATGTTCTATGGGCCTACCGCACCACCCCGAGAATCCCGACAGGCGAAACCCCATTCCGAATGGCTTTCGGCACAGAGGCCGTTATCCCTGTGGAAATAGGCCTCCCATCATTGCGGGTGGAAAGCTACTCAGAGGAAGCTAGCAACGAACAGCTCCGCACCAACCTCGACCTGGTAGAGGAGATCAGAGAGAAGGCCCGGATCAGAGTGGCTGCTTATCAACAAAGGGTGGCCCGTTACCACGCCTCCAGAGTCAAAGGGAAAGCCTTCCTACCCGGCGACCTTGTCCTCCGAAAGGCCTCTGTTTCCAAACCGCTGGAACAAGGAAAGCTGGCGCCAAACTGGGAGGGCCCGTACCAAGTAGCGGAGATCATTGGACCGGGAACCTACAAGCTACAAGATTTGGATGGGAAATCCATCCCCGGACGTGGAACTCGGACAATCTCCGTAAATATTATCAATAGGGTATGTCCTCTCCAAGTTATTTTCATATGCCTCATTATACCTTCCTGTCGCACATTTTCAATGCAAATCATTATGCACTACATTGCCAAAATTGCAAAAAGAAATAGATGCTGCTTACCAATCCTCGGCACGACCGAGCTACTTGTCTCTCCGAAGAGAATTCTCCGAACCTTGGCAGGGCCAAGTAAAAATTCTCCGAACCTCGGCTGGGCCGAGCAACAAATTCTCCGAACCTTGGCAGGGCCAAGTCCGAACCTTGGCAGGGCCAAGTAAAAATTCTCCGAACCTCGGCTGGGCCGAGCAACAAATTCTCCGAACCTTGGCAGGGCCAAGTAAAAATTCTCCGAACCTCGGCTGGGCCGAGCAACAAATTCTCCGAACCTTGGCAGGGCCAAGTAAAAATTCTCCGAACCTCGGCTGGGCCGAGCAACAAATTCTCCGAACCTTGGCAGGGCCAAGTAAAAATTCTCCGAACCTCGGCTGGGCCGAGCAACAAATTCTCCGAACCTTGGCAGGGCCAAGTAAAAATTCTCCGAACCTCGGCTGGGCCGAGCAACAAATTCTCCGAACCTTGGCAGGGCCAAGTAAAAAATTCTCCGAACCTCGGCTGGGCCGAGCAACAAATTCTCCGAACCTTGGCAGGGCCAAGTAAAAAATTCTCCGAACCTCGGCTGGGCCGAGCAACAAATTCTCCGAACCTTGGCAGGGCCAAGTAAAAAATTCTCCGAACCTCGGCTGGGCCGAGCAACAAATTCTCGAACCTTGGCAGGGCCAAGCGAACCTTCTCCGAACCTCGGCTGGGCCGAGCAACAAATTCTCCGAACCTTGGCAGGGCCAAGTAAAAATTCTCCGAACCTCGGCTGGGCCGAGCAACAAATCTCCGAACCTTGGCAGGGCCAAGTAAAAATTCTCCGAACCTCGGCTGGGCCGAGCAACAAATTCTCCGAACCTTGGCAGGGCCAAGTAAAAATTCTCCGAACCTCGGCTGGGCCGAGCAACAAATTCTCGAACCTTGGCAGGGCCAAGTAAAAAATTCTCCGAACCTCGGCTGGGCCGAGCAACAAATTCTCCGAACCTTGGCAGGGCCAAGTAAAAAATTCTCGAACCTCGGCTGGGCCGAGGAACCTTGGCAGGCCAAAAAAAGCTAAAAGAAAACCGAAGTACAGGCCCCGATTAAAGCCGAAGGACTTCCAAATAGTCCCCAAAACTTCGGCCGGTTTGAAAAAAGCACACTGAGCAAAAACCGTCAACACGCACAAAGAATGTGCCTCCGGCAAACCCCTAAAAGGTTCAATAAGCCCCGCATGCCAAAGCCCCAGGCAAGCCAGGGAATTCCCCTTTGCTACTAAATCTTTGGGCAACGCCCCTATAACCCGAACAAAGCGCCTGTCTCAAACGAGCCATGACTCGGCGCGTGAACCAGTGGAGCCACCCAACTCCCCAACTATATACGAGTGGCATTTCTTAGAGCTAAAAACTCTTGAAAAAGAAGATTATCCAAAAAGGGCCTTTTTCATTGAAGAAGGAAAGTACAAAAGAAACAGAAGAAACAAAAACAAAAAGAAAAAAGCAAAAGAGGCCCTAACTAGGGTTCAGTCGCTCCCAGACGCCAGCAGGTCCTCCAGGCGCTCGTGAGGTCAGCACCTGCTGGCGAGCGACACGATCTCCTCCCTCTGCCGGTCCGCCACCCGGCGCAGGGCCTCCGCCTCCCTCGTGGAGACATCCACGTACTCCTCAACGACCCTCACGAGCCGCTGTTGCTCGCGAGGGTCGACGCCAGGCCCAGCCCATCAACAGTGATTGTGGGACGCCCCCGGGTGTAGCAAGCCGTTGATCGACACACGTAATTCCTCGATGATCGCTCCTTGAGAAGCCATGGCCATACTTTTTCAAGACTTAAACCGAGGGATGGCTAAGACCAACACCCCTCGGTCATATTTATACCTGCCAGGCGAGTATCTCGATCGGTCGCGCCGTAGCCACCGACCTATGAGAACTCACGTGTCATCACTTTAAAGTGCCTGCGGAATCCGAAGGGCCGTGCCCCATCCCGAGTGAGATCGGTAAGCACGGACGGACTATTCGGGAACCCCCCTGAACAGAGTATTTCCCGATCTGCCGCCCCCCGTAATAAATGCTCCCGACACTTCCCCAAGCTCTTTTAAAGCTGGCCCCCTTTCGGGAAGCGCAAAAAGGGAAGAAATCCAGCGCCTGGCAGTGACTCCCCCTCGGGAGGGGTAACGTCATGAATAAAGAGCGTGACCATGTACCGCCCGTTCCGCCCTGACGCCCCTCACCAAGCGCCGCAGGGACCTAACACTTCGGCTCATAATGGCAACTAAGCCACTTCTCCGAGCTCCGAACCTTGGCAAGGCCAAGAATTCTCCGAACCTCGGCTGGGCCGAGCAAATCTCCGAACCTCGGCTGGGCCGAGCAAGTTCTCCGAACCTTGGCAGGGCCAAGTAAAAAATTCTCCGAACCTCGGCTCTCTCGAACCTCGGCTGGCCGAGCAACAAGTTCTCCGAACCTTGGCAGGCCAAGCGAACCTCGGCTTGAAATCTCCGAACCTCGGCTGGGCCGAGCAACAAGTTCTCCGAACCTTGGCAGGGCCAAGTAAAAAATTCTCCGAACCTCGGCTGGGCCGAGCAATGAAATCTCCGAACCTCGGCTGGGCCGAGCAACAAGTTCTCCGAACTTCGGTAGGGCCAAGTAAAAATTCCCCGAACCTCAGCAAGGCGAGCCGCGAACATTCGAGCGAGACATAAATCACCGAGCTTCGAACCAAGATAAGGAGCGTGTTCCGCCGAACAATCTCCAGACCGCCGCTTGCGAACCTCGGCTAGTTCGGATAGTGCGGGATCCTCGCCTAAGAACGAGCGGGACGCCTTGTACCCCATGACCAACAACAACAATAAACTTGGCACAGAAGAAATAGAGATTGAGAAACAGAACAGAACTCTCTTTATTATTGCCATCAAAATCAATTACAAATGCCTTAGAGGCGTTACAAGAGCATTGAAATGCATAAAATAAAGACAAGTACAAACTCGGGCAACTGCTCCAAAGCAGATCTGGGCAACCGTGATGCTCCGGCGTCCGACCGCCGAACCAGATAAGCCGCATCCAGTCAGCTCGGGCCGATAATGGCCGGGCGACATGGACCAATAGTTGCGGCCAGCTTTGGTTAATAATGATATCTCGGTGACCCAACCGAGATATCAGGGGGATGGACATCCCGAACCACCCAACCGAAGGCCCCTCGGAGAGTAGGTAGGAAGCCCGCGGACCCTGGCGCCGGAACGCTCTCCCAAACCGAGTGTGTACCCCTCAACTTGCCCAAACTCCAAGGACAAGGTGTCGGCGGCGGCGCACTTCACCCCCTCCCCATGTGGTGAAAGATTCCCCAGGCGGGCGAGCCCAGGAATCCAAATCAGGGGAGGAGGAGAAGTTCAAGCGAGCCATGGGGAGCCCGCGTGCACTTCCTACCATACGTCCCCAAAGGGGAACCACAAAGGTCACACTGGAAGCGCATATGTGCGCTCTCCGTGTGATCTCTGCGCCCTCCCTGTGCGCTCTCCATATGATCTCCGGGACTCATCCCCTAAGGGCGAGCCATCCTTCGGCAGCTCCTTCATCGCCCCAGCTATCCGGTGGCGAAGGGCTTGTGAGAGGAAAGCTCGGTCCTCCCACTCGCAACAGCAGAGAAACAAGCATGGTGGAAACTCTAATGGGAAAGAAACTTTGGGGATGACCTAACATGACCCCTCTTCCCCTTTTTATAGGCCAAAAATGGACCGGGAACAATTACCAAGGCTATAAGCCCCGAGATTCAAACACCTGGGCCATACCTCCACGTGGCCTCCCAGGATGAAAGCGGCGCCCTATTGCGCGCCGAGCCCACCGCCTGAACTATGACGCATGCGAAGATTTCCTCTTGATCCCGAATCACGATCATTAAATGCAGAGAATCGTCCACCGGCATTACGAAACTGGCAGGTTCAGGAGATCGTCCTACGAAAATAATGTCCTCCAATGGTAAACGGCTGCGTGCGCCGTACGTCAAAACGACCCACATGGGAAAAGAACACCTTCCGGAAAGCACCAGCTTTATGTTCCCCAAGTGCCGTATCATCAATTTTGGTGAAATAAAAACCGGTTTACCTGCAGAACGGCAGGGCGCTGGCAGGATAGCAAAAGCACGAAAACCACTGTTCGTCGATTGCTTCCCAGCGAGGTTAGTCGCTCGAAGAACTCGTGCGACAAGGTTGAGCATCTTAAAACAAAAATAAGCGCGAGGCTAAACAAACTATTCTTTCATTCAACGAAAAGTGAAGTGACTAAAGGAAGCAAAAAATACTCTGGCAACCACCCTCATATGTCGGCCCTAGCCGACCTACTTTGCTCGTCGGCCCAGCCGACCTACTTTGCTTCGGCCCCAGCCGACCTACTTTGTTATCGGCCCTAGCCGATCTACTTTGTTATCGGCCCTAGCCGATCTATTTCGTCTATCGGCCCAAACCGACCTACCCTGTCCGTCGGTCTTAACCGACTGGCTTTATTTCTCAAGTTTTAATTAGACATAAACCGAACCAGATCGTCTATCGGTTCGCCATTCAAGACTATCGCCCGCCTTGGGCCAAGCCAATGCATTCCCTTGATCCTGAAATAAAGATGACCAAAAAGCATCAACAAGCCATAAGTCGCTCGCGATTGAGGCGAAATTTGGAGCAAAGGGCCATCCAAGGAAAAACACTCAAATAGAAATAGAAAGTTCATTCATTGAAAGACACCAAGCAGATTTTCAGAAAGCGAAACACAGGGGTGGCTCTTAAGGGCCGGGAACCACATCGGTTTGGAGGAACCCTTGGTCACGTCCGTAGAAGTGTGACTTGACTCGCCTTTCTCTAATACCTCCGCCCCCAGCGCAGTCTGCGATCGTCCTTCAGAAGCTGCGGCCTCGCTGGGACCGGGGCGGCACCAGATCGGTATCGGAGGCATCGACGTACTCATCCTCCTCTTCTCCTTCGGACTCACCGGCATCAGGAGCTTCAGTATCCAGAAAAGAAAGATCCCATTCCGGATGCTCACTGGATATCTTGTCTTTGCACTCTTCCATTCCAAGTTGGAAGGCGTCAACGCCGATCGCGTCCCGTTCCCCCTTGAGTATGGCGAGTTGCACCTTAGCCTCGGCAACTTGCCTCTCAGCCTCCGCACTTGAGCCCGCAGAATAAGTTTGCTCCTCGAACTCGCCGGCCCGCGCCTCGAGCTCTGAGCTCCTATTGCGGCTAGACACGAGCTCACTTTGGAAAGCCCGGTTCTCCAACCTTAACTTTGCCATCTGCGAAACCAAAATCAGTCGGCATCACAAGAGACCAACTAAAGAAACTAAAAAAAGGGGGGGAAGAGATCGTACCTCCTCCTCTCGTCTGGCCAACCTTTTGGTCAGCTCCTCGGCCTCACCCCTGGCCCTGTTCTATCAGCTCCGACCAGCTCGACCCTCTCCTGGAGAGCATTAATCCTCGACTGCTTGGCTTCGACCTCCCCCGGGCTTGGGATAGCTCGTTGCTCACCCGAGCTATCATCCCTTGGTGCCATTTAGCGCCCCTCAAGTGGCGATTTCGTCATCGCGCCGCTTCAGCTTCTCCTCTACTTCACTGAGCATTCTGGTCAGGCGCTTCTCTCGTCGGCAGCCTCCCTTCCCAGCCGGCCCAAACTCTCGTTATGTTCCCCGCATCGCCGCCACCTCCTCGGAATGTTTTGACTCAACTCTAGCCAGCTCCAGGCACGCGTCTTCATTCTTCGCCAGGAGTCCCTGCAACTCCTCCACTTTGCATTTTTGCTTAGACGCTTCGGCTAGAGCGGCCTGATATGCCGCCTTCATCCCCTCCAAACCTCTGTTGCTAATGGCCAGAAGTTCCTCGAACTTCTCAGACACCACCACTCGCAATCGGAGTTCAGCGTTGTCTCTCCTGGCCTGAATGCTGGCCCCCGTCGCCAAACTCAGACGCCAGCACATCGCCCGAGAAAGCAGGACACTCTGCGGGACAAAAAATGAGTAAAAATTCACGATTAAGTCGATCAAAAAGCGTCCGCCGCCCAAGAGTGGTAACTCACCCGAGAGGCATAGGCCCGCATCATCTTCATAAGGGTCGGATTGTCAATATCGGGAGAAGGTGGATACTTTCGCCGCTCCCCGTTGCCCAAACGTGGCATCGACCAACTCCAGATCCGCAAACCTGTCCGCCGAAGGATCCGCACCCGGTACAAGGCCGACCTTATCAAGGCAGAAAATGCCTCCTCAACACCAGCGTTCGAGCCACTGGGCTGGCCATCTCCGCCGAGGAACCAACCTGGGCGACCTCCGTCTGAGAGGCCTTCAACTTCCAGCCTCTTCTATCAGAGCCTGGCTTGGGCTTCTTCGGACAGTTCGGCCAGCCCAAGCGCCAGCCTCCCAAAATCCTTCTCGAAGGGGTCCCCATTGCGGGACTCTCACCTTGCTGCGTTTCTTCTTCCGACCCATCTTTTCGGTCACCATCACCTGCGTCTCCTCCGCAGGCTCTCCCGAGGCCTCTGTCTGGCCTATTTCTTGACCCGCTACGGGCGGTCAGCATCGCTACCCCCGGACTCCTCCCGAACCTCTCCGCCAGCGCCTCTCTCCCTTGCTCCCCCACTGGAGTCGGTAGCAGCCCCGCAGAGGCGGAAGGCCCCCCAGAAACGATCGCTTCCGCCGGATCCGTCGCCGGTTCCTCTTTCATAGGGGACGCGGCCGGACGAGCCAACGGAGTCTCATCTGAACTATCCGATATTTCCACTACGGGGGACAAGGGATCGCAGCTGTCCTCCCCGGATCCTCCTTTCGCCCCCGGCGCTTCTATCATGGCCGCTCCGGCGTCCGGCGAGCTCCTTAAGGAGGTGTGAGCCCTTTTCTCGGGCCTACCACTATCCATGCCGCTGCTCTCCCCTGGGCGCTTACCTCTCTTCCTCTTGGCGAGGCTCGACAATGCTGACCTCTTGGCTGTAAGAACGGAACATATGTGATTAAATCCAAACACGTTCGTCGGGGTAGCACGCAGCGGAGAAAGTAAAAGGGAGGACTCACCTTGCGGGTCCAGGGGCTAAGCCCGGGGCGAAGAGGGCCCCCTCCGATAACAGATCGTTGGCCGAAAACACTTGGCCATTGCGAAGGACATCCAAATCTCTCTCCTCCTGCTCTGACAAAACCGGATGCGTTTCCGCATCCCTAACAAAGCTTCCCCATTTCCGAGGGAAGTCGGAACCAATGTTCCCCTCGGCGATAACGAATCGACTCTTCCATCCCGAGGACGGCTTATCCACAATCACGTTGAAGGACCTCCGAGGTCCAATATATGGCCACTCCGATTTCCTCCCGGGTATCAGATGATAACAGGCACGGAAAAGAGGGAGAGTGGCGACAATCCGAATTTGGTGGCACATTGAGATAAATCCGATGATGCTCCGCCAGCTGTTTGGGGCCACCATCGTCGGACAGATGTTATAATGAATCATGATTTCCTTCACCAAGGGGTGGAGAGGAAAACGGAAGCCTGCTTTCAAGCTGTCTTCATAAACGAAGACCCCACGCTCCAGGTCTCGCGAGACCCTATGTCCAGGCTCCAGCACTTGCAGAACGACATCTGAGGGTATGCCATACCTCTGATAAATCCTTCCCAAATCCTCAGCAACGATCTCCGAAGCTACGTTGTCGGGGCTCATCGTCATCTTAGCCGAGAAAAGCACCAGGCGAAACGGCAAGCGTTGCGGGGGGGAGACTCTTCAAGAAAAAACGAGAGAATACTGCAAACATATGTATATATATAGTACGGCTACCGCTTTGCTTCCCCACTAAGGAAGCCATCTTGAGAGGACGAGGCGCCTCGCCCAGGCGTTCGGAACCGCCTCGACAAACGCCGTATTAATCGGGATTCGCGACGTGGCGTATTTCCAACCGTCACTCTTGGAGGAGCCTTACCCACGAAGGCATGAGGACCCTGCCGCATTAATTAGAGCATCATTGCACGGGCTGTCTAAACCAAATCGCCCCATCCAAAGCGTGCCACCTGGACTTATACTCCCTATGCCCGAACCTACGCTTCGAACTAGGGAGTGGAGGGCATGTGTTAGGGGGTAAAACCGTCATTGCATTAATATCCATGCAAGGAGGCTAAGACCGACCTCCTCCCTTCATCTCCCCCGAGCTTCCAGTAGCTCGGCTCTCC
>UESW01004907.1:326989-585703 GCA_900491605.1 Calamus simplicifolius
TGAACCGGGCCGGCTGGGCCGGCCGGTTCAGGCCTTTTGGGCCATGCTGTGAGCCGATTTTGGGCTGGTTTTTGGGCCCTGTAACGGGCCGAAAAATATAAAATAATTATATGGTTGGAATCTAGGTTAAATCTAGTTTTTGGGGATGATTTTACTTCCCCATTTGAGTGAGTATGGTGAGAGATATTCGAGTCCGAAGTTGGGCCCGTGGATTGGTCAGGGTAGAGTCTTAGGAATCATTTCATTATCCAGATTTTAATCAATTAATTGTGTAGGTACCCCGACATCTGATTAGATGAGATATCTGTTGGATTGCGTGCGAAGGTAAGTAAACCAGTTATCAGTTTATTAAATAAGTTATTTCAGGATATGCGTAGTTAAATTATGAATTGTTATTGGCTAATTGTGTAAGTAGATGAATACTATGATTTCATATGTGGATGCTATGCATGTGAGATGCAGTTATTATGCATGTGAGATGTTGTTGCATGCATGTGAGATGCCGTTGCTATGCTGTTGCTATGCATGTGAGATGCCGTTGCTATGCTGTTGCTATGCATGTGAGATGCCGTTGCTATGCTGTTGCTATGCATGAGAGGACAGATGCTGTTGCTATGCATGAGAGATGCAGTTGCTATGCATGAGAGATGCAGTGGCTATGCATGAGAGATGCAGTTATTGTGATATTGATGTGATATATTACATGTAATTGTTTAGTAAGTATAATCCACTGTTTTACTACATGATTGATGTATTGATGTATTGATGTGATGTGAGGTACTGTTATGTGTCGCCACGGCTCTCCTTTATCCTGTCATACCACACATACGTCTAGAGGACGTGTTCTGATGGATTTCGATATTGGCATGACCCTGGTATTCCGACCCTTTCAGTAGGGAGGGATACTTCTAGGGAATGCTGGGTGATACATTATTGGCATGACCCTGGTATTCCGACCCTTTCAGTAGGGAGGGATACTTCTAGGGAATGCTGGGTGATACATTATTGGCATGACCCTGGTATTCCGACCCTTTCAGTAGGGAGGGATACTTCTAGGGAATGCTGGGTGATACATTATTGGCATGACCCTGGTATTCCGACCCTTTCAGTAGGGAGGGATACTTCTAGGGAATGCTGGGTGATACATTATTGGCATGACCCTGGTATTCCGACCCCTTTCAGTAGGGGGGATACTTCTAGGGAATGCTGGTTGATACATTATTGGCGTGACCCTGGTATCTTGACCTTTCAGTAGGGAGATGCTTTAAGGGAATGCTGGCTGGTACATTATTGAGATATTGCAGGGCCGTGGGTCACATTTACAGTTACCATTGAGAGTATAAACAGTGGGTTTACTTATAAAGTATAATTGAGCAATTATGGATGCAAATGATTGGTATTATATTTATATGTGCCACTACGGCTCTCCTTTGTTATGGGGCATTGCAGGGCCGTGGGACACATATGATATAATATAACAATTGGAATGCTTTATATGCACTGATAATCTGCTATGATATAATACAACAATGATGAGTGCAAATGATTTGAATTATAATTATATGTGCCACCACGGCTCTCCTTTGTTATGGGGCATTGCAGGGCCGTGGGACACATATGATATAATATAACAATGATGGGTTACTTACATTGCATGTTTGAGTATTTGTGAAATGTTTATGCATGCAGATTATTTATATGCTTATTGATTGCTATGCTATGATTGGACTGTATAACATGGTTTACTTACTGAGTGTAATCTCATAAAAGTATTATAATGTTTTTGCTACAGGACCATGAGATTTGAGAATAACATGTTGGAGTGATGGACATCAACTCAAATAAAATATAGATTTTGTCTTATTGCTATGCCAGTGTATTTATGTGTAGGGCTTGATGCCCAGACTATGTTATTGTGGTGTATAAGGAACCATAGGTTCGTTGGAGCTTCTATTTAAAATAAAGTGGATTCATATGTTGATGTAACCCCAGTAATGCTTATGTGTAGGGCTTGTAGCCCAAATCTCTAGTTATGGATTGTATTAAAGTCAAGGACTTGAATGATATATAGGTTGTTGCTTTTCTTGAACTCAGTGTCATGTTTTGGGATGCCTTGCGTGCCCGGCACGCGGCGGGTTGTCACCCTAGCTCAAAAAAAAAAAAAAAATTTTGGGTCTGGGGCGTGACAGGGGGCCTCGAAGGCCGAAGCTGAGGGTTTCGTCAGTTGCTTTCTCTTTTAACCCTAACAAGGCTTGATCAGCCACATCATGTATAATGTCATGTGATGTCAGCACATGTTTCCATTATGCCAAAACAAAAACAAAAACAAGTTTTAAAATCTTTTTCTAATTAAAATATTAAGAAGAAAGAATCAAATAAGTTTGCCGATTTATGCCAACTGCTAGTTTTGGCGGGCTAGCATGGACTGACACATGAATCATGGTTGCAATAATTCAAGTTTGCATCTTCCAGTTACTATTGTGTCTCACCAATAGCTCAGTTGGCTTGTAGTCATAATAGTTTTCTAATACCTACCTTTAATAGTTAAAATTTGATTTTTATATTGACATTAGACATAATTACTTTAAGATCTGTTTGTTTTAGAAACAGGCAGCAAGAGATAGCAAAATTTGTTGTAGGCAAAGTTTTAAGTGTTGGCACCAGTGGACATGCTGATCACTTGTCAGGAGAGTATGTATCATGCCATGTGATGCCAGCACAGGTTCTTCATTATGCCGAAACAAAAACAAATACAAGTTCTAAAATCCTTTTCTCATTAAAACATTTAAAAGAAAGAATTGAATAGGTGAGCCAATTTATGCCAAATGCCAATTCTGGTTGACCACCGTGGATTGACAATTGAAAGCATGGTTGCAATGATTCAAGTTTGCATCTTCCAGTTTATATTATGTCTCACCAATAGTCCAGTTGGGGTCTAGTCATAACAGTTTTCTAATACTTACCTTAAACAGTTCAAATATGATTTTTTTATATTGAAATTAGACACTGTTAATTGAAAATTTGTTTGCTTTAGAAATAAAGGCAACAAAGATAGCAAAAATTTGTTGCAAGTAATGTTTTAAGTGTTGGCACTAGTGGACATGGCGATCACTTGTCGGAGGAGCATGTATCATACCATGTGACGCTAAAACTTGTTCTTCATTGTGCCAAAACAAAAACAAGAATAAGTTTTAAAATCCTTTTCCAATTAAAGCATTTGAAAGACAGAATTAAATTGGTTTGCTTATTCATGCCAAGTGCCAATTTTGGCTGGCCAGAATGGACTCATTTGAAATCATGATTGCAATAATTCAAGTTTGCAACTTTCAGTAAATATGGTGTCTCACCAATAGCCTAATTGGAGTCTAGACATAATATTTTCTAATAGCTACCTTAAATGGTTGGAATTTGCTATTTTTTATTTGATTATATAAATTGCTTGCAACTTTTGTTTTTATTGTAACTTTTGTTCCAAAACTTTGGATTGAGAAATAAAAAAGATAGCATAGAATTAATTATTTGAACTAAAATAGCCACTCTATGGAGCAATACCCGGAATACCTCAAAAGTTTTGCATCATAGTCATTGATAAACACTTGTCTGAAATAGGATATATCGTAATACTATAGTTTTTGAGGATCTTAAACAAGGTTTGCCATCGCACTACCAGACCTTATACCAATACCATATTGGTTCAGTATTAGTACGTCCGGTACATGAGTTGATGCACCAAGTTTCCGTTCATTACCCGTATGATATGATACAACTAGTATGATATGATAAGCACTGATATTGCATACAATGATCTTAAATGAATTCCGCTATTAGTATAGTTTTATGCAGCCGTATGGACAAACTTCTAAAATACAAAGCTGAAACCTTCTTTATTGTTTGGAAAATTACATTGGCTGGTAATAATCCGGCATTTTACATTCAGTTCCATATCAAATACTGATATACCACACATAGTACCAGAATAATGAAAAACCCATGTTTTTTATGCCAACATGTCTTCATGTTAGGTTTTTGGCAACTAGCAGGTAAACAAAAGAGACACCCACACATTTGGCAACTTTTCCAAGTTTCCAAGTAAATTTGACTGGAAGCTATCAATGACTTTCGTTATTAGTGCCGTTTTATGCAGCCATATGGACAAACTTCTAAAACACAAAGCTGAAACCTGCTTTATTGTTTGGAAAATTACATTGGCAGGTAATAATTCAGCATTTTACATTCAGTTTCATATCAAATACTGATATGTCACACATAGTACCAGAATAATGAAAAACTCATGTTTTTATGCCAACATGCCTTCTTGTTAGGTGTTTGGCAACTAGCATGTAAACAAAAGAGACACCCACACATAGTACCAGAATAATGAAAAACCCATGTTTTTATGCCAACATGTCTTCTTGTTAGGTTTTGGCAACTAGCATGTAAACAAAAGAGACACCCACACATTTGGCAACTTTTCCAAGTTTCCAAGTAAATTTGACTGGAAGCTATCAATGACATCTAGATATTTTCACTCTCCATTTTTATCTTCTCTGTTTCAAATGCTCAACATGTTGAAAAAACAACTCTTTACCTTTACTCTATCAATCTCATTACCAACATTGACATGTGACCACTAATAGAGAACTTCTAGTAAAGTACAATGAATTATACACATACATGGATACACATGCATGCGTATACAAGTGTCAATGTATATGTATGTGTGTATATGTAAATGAGTTAGACTACACATTTTATATAAATGCTTCCATATACACATTTATATATAAGTGACCATTTAAACTGAAGATCCAAATCGTTGAACATGACTTATACTGCAAATATATATATATATATATATATATATATATATGTTGGTGGTGTTTTAACCTATACATCAAGTTATAAAAATGAATAATATCAATTGCACTAGAATGATAAGAACACAATAAGACACGTAACTTGAAAATTTATTTCATAGATTAAGATTTATACATCTTAAAACATGGATAGATTTAAATTCACTAAGTTTTGATGATTAGATCAGAGTAAAACATAGTATTTTGTTATTAAAATTGTTCATTTCACCATCTACTTAGAGACCACCAAAATACATCAATTTTAGTTTTCGGGCCTTTCTATAGTATAAATCATGTTCAACCAATTAGATCTTGATTCTGGATTGTTCAACATTGATTTTGGATTGGTAACTCTTTTTTCAAAAGTTTAACATAAAGTCTACATATATGTAGATATATGTATGTATGTATTTGTTGATATAGTATACAAGTATTTGTATATGATGGGTGTGCATAGATATATTAGGACATACTTTAGTGTATCTCCACTCAGGTCCAATTAGATCATAATTGGATGATGGGAATCTAAGGTTGATGACTTGAGTTATTTATTGTGATTTACAATCTCTAAACTACTTTTACATTAAAAATCATATGATTTTCATATCTCTAGTATATAAATTAATTAGTCAAAAATTGAGTAGTTTAAATAATATGAAATATTACATATTTCCTGACAACCCGATGTATAGTCTGGGGTCTTGAAATCAAATGATATTTGGTGGATAAGGTAGTAGTAGATCACAGCCAACAGATTGCCGGTGTCTATATGTGCATTTCACTTGAATGAAATTCATGTGATACCAGCGATAGTAGCAGATGTTTAGAAACATCATCTAAGTTTCCACAAAGAGGTTTTGTCACCCAAAAGCATCAACAAAACTAATTTTCATCGCAATTCTCTTCAAAATAAACAGGGTTTATCAAAAGCATAACAAATAACAACTCAATCAAAGAGAAATTAGAGAGGGGGAATCAAAGAATTAGAGAGAAATATAAGAACGAGCCAAACCGAGCAATCCCATGAACCAGACGGACCCTGCCGCCAGATTCTGACGGTCTTATCGCCGCTGCAGGAAGCCAGCATCGCTGGAATCCCATGGACTCCGGCCGCCGGATTCCACGCCAAGCTCCAGACTCGATCGGTGTGGCCTTCCAGCCTCTGCCTCTCCCTCAGCTCCACGTTCCCCTCCAACAAATCCATCACCGCGGAGATCACCGGAATTGATCGGTCGCAGCACCCAATTCGATTCGCCCGTGAAAAGAATAGTGACCCCGGGTTTTGATCCCGAGAAGCTCCGGGCCTGAATTCCACTTTCCCGAGAGGCTAGGGTTTTTGGAAAGCCGGGTCCTCGCCGGGGGACCGACTAGAAAGTGAGGAGGAGAATTTCTAGGATTGCTTCGGTAAGAATAAGTGAGCCCTGACCGGGCTCTTCTAAGCAGAAAGTCTTCCGGCCGGAATAAATTGCGATGGGCCGATGGGATGATGACGAAAGGAAAGTAAGTTTACTGACGCTGTCTTTATCTCGGCCCTGGTTTTCTGGCGGCCATTGCGCCCGCCGTCAAGACTCAAGCGTACGGAAGGAGAGGCCATTGGTCGGAGGACCGTGGCTAGCACGTGGCGGTTTTACTGATGGATGTACATGCGGAAATGAAATAGCGCGTGATGTCATCATACACTCGTGTTGGTGTGGATGGTCGCACGTGCGTCCGTAAAGTCACGCTTCTGCTAAGAAAATGAATTTTTTATTATTCTTATGCTCAAACGCTCTATGCTTTTTTTTTTTTTTTTTTTCTTAGTATTTTAGCTTCATCAATTTATGCACTATTTTGTACAAGGTATGTGCATGTCTTTTAGCTAGCCGCCTTCATGCAGTGATTTCCCATCTTATTTCAGTGGAACAGGGAGCGTTCATTAGAGTGTGTTCCATATCAAACAACGCCCTCATCACTCAGGAGTTTATGCATGATCTCCAGAGAGCCCCTGTCAGACGATGTCTTATGGCAGTTAAGCTCGATAAGGAGAGAGCTTATGATAGACTGAGTTCGGCCTTCTTGCACTGTTCTCTTCAGGAGTTCGGATTTGACGAGTTGTTTATTGAGTGGGTTATGGCATGTATTCAGATGTCTTCTTCTCTCTTATCATCAATGGGAGTCCGACTGAGTTTTTCCATTCTTCTGTGGGGTTACGTCAGGAGTGTCCCTTATCCCCCTGTTGTTCATTCTGGCAGCGGATGATCTTTCTCGAGCTTTCTATCAGGCTCAGCAAGAGCGGACGATTGTCCCTTTTATGGCTGGGGTTGGGGGCCCTTCTGTCTCTCATCTTCTGTTTACCAATGACTGCATTCTTCTAGGGACAAGCTTCTATTGATAATGCGGCTTCGTTTGATTCTATTATTCAGCGTTACTGTCAGGCTTCGGGACAAAAGGTCAATTTTCTTAAGTCTTCTATTTGCTTCAGCCCGAAGACTACCAGATCCACCAGAGAAGCCATTATCAATCTGTTTGGTATCTCTACTCAAACTGACCGGTTTATGTATCTAGGGATCCCCATGACCGGTAGACGACCCCATTGTTCTGACTATATGGATCTGGAGAGGCGGGTTCGCCAGCGTATTGAGAGTTGGCAGGTCACTGGCTTATCTATGATGGCTAGGGTTACCATTATTCGGTCGATTCTTTCCTCCATTCCTCTTTATCTGCTTTCGAACGCGGCCATCCCAATTACCTGTCTTAGGAGAATTGAGAGAAGTTTTAGAGATTTTCTTTGGGAATCCATGCAAGATGGGCATGGTATTCACCTTTTATCTTGGGACATGATCTGTATGCCAATTCAAGAAGGTGGCCTCGGGATCCAATCTCTGATGGTTAGGCGTCAAGCTCTATTGGCCAGGCATGCATCGTGTTTCCTTTTGGAACCGCAATGTCTATGGAGCTCTTTGATACGTGCGAGTTATGGTGATTGGATGTCCGGGTGTACATATTGCCGTCCCGGGGGTATTCCTCCTTTTGCAAGGAGGTGTGTCAGTATGGTGAGTCTATCTTGAAGAATATCTCATTGATAATTAGAGATGGTCATTCCATTGATGTTATTCATGACTCTTAGATTTCTGAGCTCCCTCTATCTCGGTGGCCCTCTTTTATTAGTATTGATGTCCCCAATGATTTGAGGGTTAAGGATTTGATTTCATTAGATCCCCCCTCCTGGCATACCCCCATGGTGACCAGTTTCTTCGATGAGGAGCTCTCTCGGTGGATTCTCTCGATTCCTCTTACCTCTGGCCCCTTGGCTGACGTTAGGCTATGGCAGAGATCTTGTCTTTCTAGGGCCCCTTCTAGGGACCTTATAAAGATTTTCAGGCCCCAGCCCCAGTGCACGAAGAATGCTGCTTGGATTTGGTCGCTTCTTACGCTTCCCCAGGTTCAGCTATTTATTTGGAAGCTTCTATGGGACTGTCTTCTGACGAGTGCCCTGCTCTCCCGTAGGGGTCTGCCAATCCAGTCGATCTGCCCTCTGTGTGGATTGGAGGATGAGTCTACGATCATGCTATCTTCATATGCCCTAGAGCTAGACGGATTTGGCACATGATATGTTATTTTTGCAGAGTGGATGCTTCTGGTTCCCCATGATCCCTCTTCTTTCATGATCTTCGAAGGGCCTCTCAACATAAGCATGGTCTTTGGGCGGTCACGGCTTATCAGATTTGAATATCGAGGAACAGCTCATCTTCTCGGAGGACTTTATTTCTTCACACCGGCTTGTGTGGAAGATTAGATCTTTGTCTGCGGACTGCGCCCGTGCTTTTCAAGCGGTTGGTTCTGACTCCTCTTGCCTCTGGGGATCCCCTGCTGCTTCGGCAGCGAACCGACATACGGTTTTCATTTCCTAGGAGCCCCCTCCAGGGTTTGTCAAAATCAACTTTGATGGGAGTGTCCATGGAAGATTTGCTGGTTCTGCATTCATCATCCGAGGGCCTCAGGGTGATATGTTGGCAGCGGGTGGATTTGGCACCCTTAATTATTTTGTCCCTATGACAGAGCTTTATGTTGCTTGGGCAGGTATTACTTATGCCTCTCAGATTCTTCATGCTCATAGGTACGTGATTGAGGGTGATTCTATGATGGTTATTCGGTGGTTAAGAAAAAAAATTTTTGAAGCCCCCACTAACCCTATTCTCAGGGACATATGGTCTATCCTGCAGAAAGTTGATACTACCCAGATACGTCACATATACCATGAAGCCAATTCGGCGGCTAACTGGGCGGCGGCTTCAGTGGCTTAGCATGCTGGTTATTGGATTTGGAGGCTAGATGACCCCTGTCCTCCTATTTTGCAGTATATTTTGTATTCTGATCTATCTGGATTGATTCGTATTAAACTAGTATAATCACCCACTTGTAATTAAAAAAAATTTAAAAAAAATAATTTTTTTTTTACAAACGAATAATCAAAATTCATGATGAACCACAGAACATGCAATCCAACTAAAAAATGAATTTAATTGGATGCAAAATGTTCAAGCCATGTACATGTACCGCTTGCAGAAAATGACATGAAATGATGGCAGATTCCACAAAGAATTTAACCAAAAAAAAAAAAATTGAAAACTGAAAGCCACTCTTTGCAGCTTTTATGTTATTTTTCAACAATAACCAATGCAATCTTAATTTTAATAGTTATACCCCTCATAGAAAATAAATGAAGGTTCATACATTGCAATAAAAAAGAATAATGTACTCCATCTCATAGAATAGAAAATAATAAAAAATATAAAACAACATCATGTGGTTTGGGGACAATCAAGATTTCCATTAATCAATTTACATTCATTTAAATAAAATTAAAAAAAAAAACTAGGTAGCATTTGTAATACTTATTGAGGTCATCCAACACCACTGACCATCCTAACCATTTTCTTCTGTTCATACTTTGTATCTAATGAAAATGGCAACTCTTTTCATGTCAAAAAGCTAATCAAAATAGAAGTTTGTCTTAAGAAATTTTTTTGTTGATTGCAAAATCAATTGTACAAGCTGCATTCTTGACCCCCTCCCTTCTTTAGATTAGGTTCATCTTGAGCAATTTAAGCTAATTGACTTTTGCTTCAACAAAAGAAAAACTCACACCTCTCTAAGCCGTTGATTAAGCTATAATCCACTCGGAGGGTATGATGGGCAATTTTTATGCAAAGATAATGCTATGATTTTATCCTTATTTAACGTGTAAGACCGTAAAACCTTGATAAGATGTGAAAATTCCTAAAGAGATGGTCTATACATTTGATCATATAATTAAAGAAAGGATATAGAATATGAATGTATAAAAGAGCATTTAAGAAGCTTAAATGAGAAGATAAAATAGTTAGGCAAATTAGAAGGGCCTACAAATGTAAATGTATAAGAGATGGTTGTTATTTTCTTTTATCTCATGGCTCCAAAATTAGAGTTGTCGAATTATATTTAAGGAGGTCAAATGAGATAGTAGATATTTTAATACTATATGAAATATTGAGGCTATATGATGTCATACTAAAGAGCCCAAGCTAGTTATAAAGACCTGTAAAGATGAGAAATAAATATGTTTAAGATGGGTCTACGATATATTTTATATTTATAATCATTCAATTTAAGTTGGTTGATCTAATTTTCATGATTTGTTTAATGTATTGAATGTGTTGAACTGTCTAAGTGCATTGAATGGTGTCTATATTAAAGTATGGGTCTCCTAGAAGGAAAAACCTAGGTATCAATCAAAGAAGAATGAGATTTCTACTAGTATACTTCGTTTGTCCTCACAAGACCTTCAATTTATTTATATGCTGCCTAGATGAAAAGGGTCGGTATATGATAGTAGAGTTTTTAAATGTCATTTCTTATAGAAATAGATTAAAAATCCCTCAAGATAATATAGAGTTAAAATGCAAACTTCAATCACTATATATTATACTACTCAATCAATATATATTTATGCTAGGCAATTGTAGCTAACTTTTATATTTTGGATGTATGAAATCCTAAGCTACTATTACCTTTGTGATGCTAGATGCACAAACTCTATGAATTTTTTGTTCCATTCAGAGGGCAGAGATAGCACTTAAATGAATAGAGACGAAAACATGAACGAATATCCTTAGGGAGCCCTTTAACATAAGGCATTTAAAGGTCAAAATATAACAAAGTGAGCATTTGGCCTTTTAAAGCTAAGGTGGATAATCCTTAGAAGCTATTCTTGGTATCCAATCAAGACGCATAATTATTTTGAAGGCCCAATGGACAACCCAAGAAGAGGATGAATTGGGTTGTAAAATTTAAAATTAACTTAAATACAATCTAAAACAAAATAATTTCAAGCAAGTAAATAGCAAAAAAACAAGGGGCGCAAGAGAATTTTATAGTAGTTTGATACTTCTTGCCTATATACACTCAACTCAACTTATCTAAGCCTTTTTCCAACTACATGGGGTCGGTTACATGAATCTTCTTCCTTCACTGTGCTCTATTAAGGACTAAATCGATATTCAAATTATAAATAGTTATATCATTTTAAATTATTTATATCTGCCACTCCTTACCTATATCACTCCCCAATCTCTTACTTGGGTTACATGAAAATATGACAGTTGGGCTATCAGATATCTACTGATCGACCATACAAGTTAGGACTTGTCGATCTCGAGCTAGCCTATGTTGATCAACTACTAGGCCTAAATAAAGAATGGTCAATTTCTAGGTTTTGTGGTTTTTTTGGATCTGATTGATCATTTTAGGATCTAATTAATTGCATATGCTTGGTTTTGGATTTTTATATTAATTTTACATTAATTATGATACAAAGCTTAATCTAAACTATTTTTTATGTTCATTGAGTCTTGTGCACTTAATGTTCTACCTAGTTTAACATATGATCCTTAGAAAAAATAAATTATAAAAATAAACTTCTTTTCTTTGAAACTTGATACATTGGATAACTCTTTGAATTTGTGTTATACAACCTCTAACTCATGTACTAGGATAAGACTCAAGCTTCTGTAGGATCGAGTGCATTTTGGATGAATGTGTCAATCAATTTCATTTACTTTGAAAATACACACCTATTTAAGTCATCACAATTCAAGATGAATTCCATACAGCCGTACCAATCAAATTCCTCAAGGAACTGAAATTTCAAGAGCATTTAATGATCTTGTCTTTATTCCTTTAGTTGATTAGGGAGCTAACTTCAATAAATGAGTTTGCCACCAGCCGTCACCTTTTCCCTCATTTAATCCACTAACAATCGGCACCTACCTCTTCATTCCATTCCTTAAAAAGTTAGTCAACTAACTAGGCAACTGGAAATAAATCACTAGCTACAGTCAACCATTTTTAAACTCTCTAAAGTCAATTTTTCACCCATCTTCTTCTCTCCACTCCTCTCTTCAGCCAAACCGACTCCACCCGTCTTCTTCATCCAACCGACCTCTCCTCTCTCATTTCTCTCACACTCCATTCCTTTCATTCCAAGAGAAAAAAGAAGATGGCTCCTAAGAAGAAACTTCTTCGCTCAAGGAAGATAACTCCATGATCTTCGTAAGAAAGCCGCTTCTTCTTTTTCTTCGTGGAGCTCCTTTCCATCATCTATTCACATCGCCACTAGAGCCTTAGCAAATGAAAGGTTAGTAGACTTTGATTTCTTAGAAAAGGATTTAAATTAGGTAGACTATTTGCTTCACAAGGTTGAACTAGCTTATTGAAAATCAAAAGCCGATATATCTCGATCTTATCCGTGAATTTTATGAAAAAATTATCTTCGTGATGGTATCATAACTTCTAGTATTAAAAAGGTCAAGATAGAATTTGATAGCAAGTTACTAGGATCTGCCTTAAACATTCCATCTGCTAGCGTTATGGAAGACTTTTCTAGTAAAAAAGGTTATAGACTTGCCATTGTACTTGGTTTAGAGGATGGTGAAGCTGATATATTGTGAACCTTAATGCAAATAAGCTAAGTGTTGAAAATAGGTTACTTCATAGTATCATTGCAAAAATCTTTGTCCCTCGGGTTGGATCTTTCAATACTGTAACCGACCATGATGTTTGCATTATGTGTCATATCCTGGAAGAAATACCTCTTGATTTTCCTGAACTTATGATGACCATTATGAAGGAAGCTTTAGGACGATCCAAAGCCGTATTGCCTTATGGCATGTTCCTTACCTATTTTTTTAATTTTATAATGTGAAACTTAAGAATGAGACTGTTGTAGAATTACGTCATTCCGATATCTTTAATGCTCACTCTCTTCATCGTATGGATTATGCTAAGCGTGATGGTATTTGGACTAGAATTAGAATTAGAATAGGTAAAAACCCTGCTCTTCTACCAAAAAGCATACCACCTTCAGACCTGCCTCAACAAACTTGTCCTTCATCTGGTTACTTTAACTTTGACTTTCATCAGCCACATCCTTTCTTAGCCGCAATGACTGAACCACATCCGTTCATGTCTGAGCCACATCAATTTACTACACCTGAGCCACCTTCTTGTAATAAAAATCTTGCTCCTCAGCGTTCCACCGTTGAAATATGTGAAGAACAGATACAACGGATTATCCATAAATTATCCATAGCCCAATCCAGTAGAAGCACCAAGACAGTGGATCATCTGTTAATGATTATACCATGATACCCCACATCTTCACAGTTTTTGAGACACTTTCTAGGTTGTGATGAGTTAGAATCAAATTGTTTATGATATGCAAGTTCTTATGGAAGGGTCTTTCACCATAATGAAACTGTGATGGGGCGTATACTGAGTGAGATCAACTTGTTGAAGGCCAAGCTTGAATGTTTTGAAACTAAAGCTGAATGGGTGACATTTCAAATGCATGCCAATAAAAGCCAAACCAAGATGCTTCTAATGCTATTGATCACTGGACTGCTTCTATTGTCAGGCTTACAAGCCTCCTAGAGCAACATCTTACTTCATCTCATTCTGCTCTTTTAGTGTTTGCACCAGATATATCTTATTCGCATCCCCACCTTTGGATGCCTCCACCACATTCTCACGAGAACAAGCCTGAAGCCTCTCGTTGTCCGGATGGATCTTCATCTCAACCCTTTGTTATTTCCTCTGATGATATAAGTAAATCTTATATGTTTGTCTTGTATCTTTAAGCATATCCTACTGCTATTTATTTTCTATATGATGTATGGTTGCTAAAACTTAAATTTTCTACTAAGCCACTGGCTTACTATTTTGTACGAATATTTAATCATGCACTCATGTTATCTTAATGTATTATGTTTATGCTCACGTTATGAATATTTATAATATGAATGTTATGATGAATAATTGAATTTCACATTCTTCAATCACCTCCTTGATTGATGACAAAAAGGGAAAGAAGAATAATGCATACATTGAGAAAATGGAGAAGATAAACACTCCATACATTCAAAAAGACAGGGGGAGAAAATATTAGATAAATTGGAATGTATTAGGGAAAATAATTTCTAATGCATTCATCTTCTTTCCTATTTTTTTAAGGTCTTTCCTATATTTTTTCTTATATATACTTAAGGGCTTTGTCATCATCAAAAAGGAGGAGATTGTTGGCCCTAAATTGATTTTGATGATTACAAAACAATTAAGTAAGGACTAATTTATTTATTATGAAAACAAAGATCAATGCAAAAAAATGCAGCTAACCAAAGAATGCTTTCAGATGAATTACAATATGTCTCATTGAGTTAAAATCACATGAGCATTACTCCTAGCCGTGTGATTCTCTAAATTGGTTAACTGGGCATTTTACCCAGCTAGCTAGGATGGCTTGGAACTCCTTCTTGGTCGAATTCCTCTTTGAAATGGTTAACTGGAACTGATGACCAGTTAACTGGGATGGCATGACTTTTCTCTTGGCCGAATGGACCTTCAAATAAGTTAACTGGCCAGCTAGCTATGGCTCCTGAAACTTCTTCTAGCGTGTGAATGACCGAGATAGTTAACTGGACTTTTAGTCCAGCTAACTAGCAAATGCTGCAGAGCTATGTCTTGGCCGAACACTTTATGGAGATAGCTAACTGAACTCTTAGTCTAGCTAGCTAACAGGCTGAAATTCTTTCTCTTATCTTGGGTTTCATGAGCTTAGTTAACTGGAGTTAAACTTCAGCTAACTATCTTTGGCCTGATCATCTCTCTTAGTCATGTGAAATTTTGAAACAGTTAACTGGACCTTTAGTCCAGCTAACTGACAGTTTGTATTTCATCTCTCCTAGTCGTGTGAAATTTTGAAACAATTAACTGGACCTTTAGTCCAGCTAACTGATGGTTTGTATTTCATCTCTCCTGGCCATGTGAAATTTTGAAATAGTTAACTGGACCTTTAGTTCAGCTTATTGATGGTTTGTATTTCATCTTTCCTGGCTGTGTGAAATTTTGAAATAGTTAACTGGACCTTTAGTCCAACCAATTGACGGTTTGTATTTCATCTCTCCTGGCCGTGTGGAATATTGGAATAGTTAACTGGCTCATGGCCGTGTGGAATATTGGAACAGCTAACTGAAGCTCTTCTTCAGCTAGCTAATGGAAAGCAGAACTCCTCCTCTAGCCGTGCTCTTTATGAAGATAGCTAACTGGATTTTTATCTAGCTAGCTAACGAAAGCTGATTTTCATCTCTGGCCCTTCTCTAGTTAACTGGTTTTTCTGTCCAGCTAACTAAGGACACAGATAATCTTTCCTTCTTGCCATGCACACTATGAAAATAGCTAACTGAACTCTTAGTTCAGCTAGCTAATTAATGCAGATGGTCCTCCTTGAATTAGTTAACTGGAATCAAACTCCAGTCAACTAATGACCCATCTCCACTTCACCTGGACGTGCTCTTTCTCTCTCTCTCTCTCTATCTGAATTCTATTTTCAGCTAACTGACTTCTGATTCTTTTATAAAATGGCAAAGTTCTTCCTCCTTCAAATGGATACCAGTGCATTCAATGCTCAAAGGAAATGTTTTCAATGATTATTTTTTCTTTCCGTTTTACTTTTCATTAATTTTGATTAAGTCTAATGGATATTTTTGCAGATGAAATGCTTTAAATAGCTGAGTATAGAAGATGAAAAAAAAAGAGAAGAAGAAATACAAAAAAGAGAGAGCCATTATTGCATATATTCTTGGTTGTTGAAAGGAAGCTCTATGCTGAAATCGAGAGAGCTTGAAGATCCTGCTCATCCCTGTTGAATCATTAAAGCTCCCACAAGTATTCAAAGCTTTAGCTACTTTAAAAAGTTTCATTTATTGCTAAAGATTGTCTACAAAAATTGTAATGTATTTATCTTTGAATATTTGATCAGTCTAGAAGCACTTTGTTCTTAAATTTTCTAACATATTTTGTAAAAGGGTTAGGTTTAACCCTTGGTCATTTGGCTTTCTTGTACCGTGAAACAAGTGGACTAGCCTGGTAAGGCTAGGGGTTTGGCTTCCTTGTGCCGTGAAACAAGCGGACTAGGCTGGTAAGGCTAGGGGTTTGGCTTCCTTGTGCCGTGAAACAAGTGGACTAGCCTGGTAAGGCTAGGGGTTTAGCTTTCTTGTGCTGTGAAACAAATGGACTAGCCTAGTAAGGCTAGGGTTTGGCTTTCTTGTGCTGTATAACAAGAGGATTAGCTGGGTAAGGCTAGGGGTTGTAATCGTTGGTAATACGATTGTAGTAAAATTCTTAAAAATTTTTGGGGAGTGGACGTAGGTGCTGGGTTGGTACTGAACCACTATAAAAATCTATGTATTTGATTGCTTGCATTATTTCTATAAAATTGTTGTATTCGCATCACTACACACTGCCAATTAAAATTTGATAAGCACATATCTGCGCGATTAATTTTTAATACCCAATTTACCCTCCTCTTGGGTTGCTACATCTAGGCAACAATCTTAATTTTTAATTATACTAAAATTATATTTCATATATTCTATCTTTATCCTGCTTAATTTGAAATCTTTAAATTCTATTACACTTCACCATAGTTCTAAACTTATAATTAACTTCAGCCTTAATTTCATCAACTACTACTATATCATCTGTAAATAACATGCATCATAAAATATTATTATAAATATGCCTAGTAAGCTTATTATAACTAAACAAAATATAGAAGATAAGAGCATTTTCTAATGTAAATCTATTGTTATAGAAAATTCGCTAGTATTACTATTAATATTTTTTACACTAATAATTGCTCTATCATACATATTTTTATTATGTTAATATACCTAATGAATACTCTTTTCTTTTCTAATACCTACTATAATATTTTTCTAAGGACCTATCATATATCATATATTTCTCTAAATTAATAGAACCATATGAAGATCCCTTTTTTTTCTTTTATACTTCTCCATTAAACTCCTTAGGAGGAAAATAACTTTTATAGTCGACTTTTCGAGATAAAATTAAATTGATTTTCTAATTATTTTGTAGCACATCTCAACTTTATTTAGTTACTCTCTCCTAAATTTTTATGATATAATTATGAGTTTAATACTATGATAATTATAGAAATTTTAAATATCTTCTTTATTTTATAAATTAATACTATAATGCTCTTCCTTCATCCATTGATATCTTTTTTTAGTTTTTAAAATATTATTAAATAAATTTATCATCCAAGTTACTCTAGTATCATCTAAATATTTTTAAACTTTTATAAAAATCTTATCAAATCACATAATTTTTTTTACTTCTATCTTTTTTTTATAGTTTATTTACTTCAAATATTTTAATTCCATATACTCTATAACTTTATTCTCAATCTCTCTAGTTGTTAAGATAAAAATGAGGGTCGGTTTAAATGAGAGTTCTTTTGTTATTCATAAAATAATTTGAATAAAATTTTTTTATATACTTGAGATTTATAAGTCTGATTGGATCAATTAAAAAATATAAAATTTAGATTCGATATGAAATTTAGATTGGAAAAATTTTCAAATCCAACTTATCCCATGGGTCTTTAAATATAGATTGGATCGGATTCAATTGAGTCAGGATTAATCAGGTCAAAGATTGACTTGATCCATTTGCAGCCTTAGGTACTAGAAAACTCACATAGTATTTTAAATTATTATAAGCATTCAAGTTATTTAAATTATTTTAGTTGATTTGAATGTGATAAATTATAATTAATAACTAAAATAATGTTAACATTATTTTAAACATTCTTTTGTTAAAATCTTCTTTGCACAACAATAATTATATTTTACATTTTTATATGTGTTCATTATATAACCAATAAAAGAAACAATAAATACTATAAGATTAAATTGGAAGCATAGGCATATGAGATTAGGAGGGACTTCAAGTTGGATAACAATTAGGACAAAAATTTATCAACATCTAATCTTTTATTAAATAAAAATTGAGATCTTAATTTAACCATTATATTAAAAGATAATTTACACATGAGCAATGGGGAACAATGGATTAAATGAATCAAAGGATAGTTGTCAGAACCGAATCAAATCGGTCGGTTGAATCGGAACTTGAAGGCCGAGCTGATCTGATTCTAATATAAAATGAATACGTAAGTGATCCAAAATAATTTGATCAATTCATTCGGTTCATTCGTGAACCAGTCAACTCAGTCCGAATCAAATGAGATCATGAGTTTATTATCATGTTAATCTTAATTTTTATTAAAAATTAATTTTTATTAATATAAATTATTTTTATATTAAAATAATTGATCAATAATTCAATGAGGGATCCAATTATCCGAGCCATTGGCCGGGTCTGCCAACTATGGAGGATCAAAGCATTTGTAAGCCCTCTGATTCTATGACCAGATCACGTGCATCACAGCTGACAAAGTAATGAGGGTCCACCTCGGCGTCTATTTGGAGAGAGGCCGACCCACCGCGAGAAGTCCCCAGCCGCCCACTTCGAGAAGGTACTCGGTCCGAGCGGAGAGAAAAGAAGAGGCACGATCGACGCAATGGGTCTCTGGGACGGGCTCTACCGTGTCCTGATGCGCCGGAACTCCGTCTACGTAACCTTCGTCGTAGCCGGCGCCTTCGCCGGAGAACGGGTAGGGTCCTTGCCGATCCGCTCCTCCTTGCCCCATCGATTCGTTAGGGTGGACCTATCTCTCTGTATAGATTATTTTCTCTTCGAGTTTGGTTAGGGTTTTCTTTATCGGATCTGATGCAAGAAGTGGATGTGGCCATCAGGAGTTGATTCATGTTTTTCATTACCCAAGAATTTATCTTTCTTTTCTTCTCCCCTCTAATCGTGCATGGATTTGCTTTCGATAATTCCTGCAATTCGTTTGAAAACATGCGATTGAGTTGATTTATTAAGGATTCCATTTGAATTGGCCTACTAAAAAATCTCGTAGATTTAGCGCGGTGTGGAGGTTCTTTTTAGAACACCTGCTTTTTATGGCTTAAAACAGCATCTTATATATGATGATGTACTAAATGTAAAGCAACCTTTCATGGATGTCCCCTTTTTTTGAAATAAGTTTTGGTGTCTGTGTAGCTTAAAATGAGATATTACATGTTTAAAAAATGCACATGAAAATGATTTAAGAGTTGCCACAGTTAGATAACTCGTGATTTTATCCATCTTCTTGCAATTCAAGAGTCTGATTTTATAAAATAGACACGATTTTTTAAGAAGTTGTCTCCTGTGCTTTTTTTTATCATTTTATTTTCTCATTATTATATGAATTTGACAATGTTTAGCTTGAAACAAGATCTTATGTTTAATGGCTTACTTTGTATAAAGTTAACAAGCATGGGATTTTATAAGCACATGTGTAGAAATGTCCGATACATAACTTTGGAGAAAAAAATCATGACTTATGGCGTATGTGAAAGATTCAACGTTTGTAGACATATGTGGTAAATGTCAATTGAGAAAATTGTGATGCAATCTGGATTGGAGGGGACCGCAAGTTCCCCTGCATAATATTCCCTTTTATCATTTTGTGATAGAACACACACACTTACCTTTTTCAAAGAATAAATTATATGTATTTTTTTTTTTTAATCTGAGGTTTTAATCCCTATGAGATAGGATGGTCCTATCTTTTTCATGAAAAAGGATGTCACGCATTCCGACACTTGAGACGGTGGATGTCCTGTCTTATCATGCTTCATTTCCTAACTTGTTCCATCCCAACACTTGAGATGATGCCTTGTCTTGGCACTTGGAATAGTGGGACGTCCTGCTATGCCAGATATTTAAAACCTTGGTTAAAGCTTACTCTTATTCCCTTTATGGATTTATAATAGCATAAGATGAGCTGCATTAGATAGGGATTGAAACATGCCAGGCTAGTGGTTTTGGCATTTGAAAATGTCCATAGCTTTTCTTTTGCCATTTATTGTTTCTTGACTTGTTAAAGAACTTGTTATTTTGTGTGCCGGGTCAGGTTAGAATTTAGATGATTTATCTTGATTACACATACATTTTATTTCCAAATGAAAACCTGGTTATTATTTGTGTCTGACTAATAAATTGGTTCGTTTGCTGCAGGTAGTGGACTATGGTATTCACAAACTATGGGATCACAACAATATTGGGGTATGTCTGAACTATTATTGCTTTTATTTTTTACATCTATAACTGTGACACCTCATTGTCATGGGATTATTAAATCTGTAACATTCACTTTGGTTTGCATTTTTGACTACTGTTTCCAAGCAGAGAGAGTGCAAGACATGCTAACTCTCTTGACTTGGGTTTCATATTTGATTTGTTTGTCTGTTGCCAAAAGATAACACCTGAACATCATACATTTTGTAGACAAATTAGAATTTGCCACTCGGGCAATTAGTTGCAACTTGCTGCATCACATGAATAACAATTAGAATCTGCTAGTTTAATTCATTATCATTTACCTGTAAAAACCTTTTTTAAACTAATAATACTCACTGTCATCTTTGTAGTGTTCCCAAGTGGAGCAACAAACCTCTAAGAAAAACTTTGTTGTGCTTTGCAGTGACAGATTTGTTAATTTCTAGGCATAATATTTCCACCAAATTTCCTCCAAGGGCAGATTCCACTTCGGTTGGGAACTTGTGTTGCAGCAATTCTTAACAACCCTTTGGAAAAGGGAATTTTGCAGAAAAGAGCACACTTTATTTTTCTCTGTGTATTTTGTATGTGTGAAATCAGATGATGGACCATTATACCACACACATCAACATATGTTATGTGTGCAAGCTTATAAATAAATATGCTGTGACTGGTGGTTTGCATCTATCAGGTAAATGTGTGTGCTTCTCTTTATGAGAGTAGGTGCATAATGGTCTAGTAAGGTCCAAAACACCAGTTTCTATAAAAATAAATGAAAGAGTTTTGTTATGGTACTTTTTGAAGCAGTAAAGAATATTTTGATCATCTAATGCTTCTAACTGGTTGAATTGGTCACCACGTTAACCTCATTCTGGTATGCCAAAGCAAAATCTTTTCCCTTATGTCCACTGTTGTCTTTACGGGGATGTTATTTGGAAATAGTGATGAGCGATAAACTTTCAAATCTTAAACTCACCTTCATGTGAAAAAGATCGCCTCCCTACCGAGTACTCTTGTTCCACCAGTTATCTTCTTCTCTCCATTGATGGATCTTATGAAATCTTCAAGATTTCCTCTGCTAGTGATGTGGTGTGTTCTCTCTCTACTGCAAAGTTACTACAACAATAGCATCAAACCTGGTGGATATTATTGCTGAGAAATGAGTGGCGAGACAACTCATAAAGTTTGATTTTTTTTTTTTTTTGCATCAGCCAGGTGCATAATCCATTAGAACCAGTTATCAATGATACATTTACATCTCTTAAAATAAAATCGGACAATTGCTATTTTAATACTTAAAAAACAAAGAGTACTGTAGCAACCCTAAATAAAATGTAGTTTCCTGCAAATACATAAATGTTTCGCAATAGCACTTTCTAGAAGAATGTGAATTTAAATTTTCGATTTTAATTTCTGGAAGAATGTGAATGTAATATTTTTTCATTTTTACAATGTTAAATAAAGCATAATGACGTCCTTTAAAGCTAGAAATTAGGCATCCAAAATTATAGAAAGATTTTAATGTCCATGTCTGCAGGATGTCTGACATGTAAGAAATTCTGAGCACAAGGATTTATTTCATTTCTGTTCAATGTTGTGTACTTTAGCAGCGGTATTTCTAAGTCTTTAGAAGGATGGATAAAATTGTTTTGTGGAGACTCTGATGTCCCAGACTATTGTCGCAGCTGCAATGTGGTATTAGGATCTCGGCTGTTAGGTTTTAGTTGGTGGGTACCTTAGCCTTGAAGCCCAATCGTTAAACTAACTAGGAGCTCATTGGGTTTAGGTTCCTGCAACTGTTATTACTTGCTATATATGCTTATATCTATTTTCAAATGGCTGTTTCTTCCTGTCTTAAAACTTATTACCAGATCTTTGTTGCAGTGTATTTGCTTAAAGTAATTCCCCTTGTAATTAGAATCTTCATGTGGAAAAGACAACAAGCCCCTTCTTTACTGGATATTTAAATGAAGAAAAAAAAACTAAATTGACAATAATGCTTGGGGAAAAAAGGGGGTAAATATTTGTTAAGGGAAATCCCTTGTGTGTGTTATTGGATATTAGGGTGGGAGCTAGTGGGTTGCCACTCTTAGACTAAGTAATTTTAAGAATATGTTTCAAATGGGCTATATTTACTATTTTCACTTTCCAGCTGCTTCTCTTATAGTTTTGAAATTTTATTCCTTGAAAATCTATGCTTTTGTAATCTTATTGGTTATTGCTAACATGTTTCAGAAAGTATATTAATTCTCAATATGTTTGGTACAGTATCAGTATGCCTAGTACATGGTTAATTTAGCATATTGAAACTCAATATACTTTCTGTATCAAGTTTTGGTTCAGGATATGCACAATATGGGTCCGTGCATACAGGTATGGCATAGCATTATAAAGATATAAAGACTGAATTGTAAATCAATTAGGTAATGAGCCTTTCACTGTATCTTTCTTCTTTTAGGGGTAAAACAGTAGCTAATAAAGAGCTATTCACTCAAAAGTAAGAGAAATCTTGGGGTAGATGTTTTGACATTCATTCCCTCTTTAAATGGTAGATTGTCATGTGATGAGCTATATGATACATATTGCTGACTGTAATAATTCCATCTATAATATTTCTAACCTCATTTAAAGTGGAAACTAGCTATGCCAGGATTTGTAGTTTTTGTTACAGAGGTGAATATTTTCATACTAGCTATGCTAGGATTTCTTTAAAGCTCATTCTTGTGAACCTTGTATTTTCCGTCATTGTCCACCTGATAACTTTACTAGTAGAAGAGTGATTTTAACTTTTATTATATTTCTCTTGAAAAAAAGGAACATAATGGCAGTGATCTTTATGTTTATTGCAGAAGAAATTTGAGGACATTCCAGTGCTGGGGCAAAGACAGACAGAATGATTTGGTTCTCCGGTGCAACTTTGTGATATTTTTCATATTATTCTGAATGTAGCAGAAGTGGCAAAGCATTCTTGTCATAATAAACACGACACAAGATTTGTTTGAGTCAAAGACTCATGCTGTTTTTTTGCTATCTCCATTTTTTGTTGTCTTCCATCTGAATGTTGGAATCTAGGTTGAAAAGCAAGGGCGTGACCGTGTTTGCACCTGCATCTGTATGTGCAATTTGATCAAGACAATATTTGTAACTTGAAAATCTGTCACTTTTGATCGAGTTTCCTTAGTTTGCATAATAATTCCTGGGGAGTGGATGATTTTAACATGGTAATTGTCATGCCTTTTTATCAATGACTCACTATTTTTGTTGCTATGGTCCACGGATACCACCATCATCCCTAATTTCCATCTCTGGAATTCTGGAATTCAGGACATGAATATATATGGGAAGCAGATCACTAGCCTAATCTCCTCCCCGTCATCATTAAGAAGCCATCTCTGGAATTCACGGCATGAATATGGGAAGCAGATCATTAGCTTCATTTCCTCCCTCTTATCGTTAAGAAGAGGATCACCAGCTGTTTTGTTTATTGTATTAGAGCTTAGGTTTATACTACTTAAACCTAAAACGAATTCAAGTAGATTGAGAAGATACTTAGCTGGGAATTGATATCCCGTAAATTTTATTGTTATATACTGCTGCATCATTTAAACAATTGGTAAGTTTACCTTTGGTGATTAGAGTGTAGATTGCAAATGCTGGAGAGAACAGGTCATGGATGTGCTAAGATGTCCGTCCACCTGATTTGCTGATAACTTTACGCATGGAGTCTGCAAATCAGCAGGTCAGTATAGGGTCAACCTGAATCTGGCCTGCGGAACTCAATTTGCAGCAGCCACGAACCAGCTTGGTAGGGCCAGTTAGAGAGAACCCAAGGGCAATGAAGTGATGATTTAGCCTTGTTTGTTAGGTTTAAAGTATGTAGAGCTTAGTTTTGTGGAAGTGATGATTCTTGGTATTGAATCTGAACATCAGGAGTATCCTTCGTCTAATTTGATGCAGAGCTTTGGATGGCGAATGCAGCTACTTGGAGTAACTGGCTCTTTATATCAGCTTCCGAAGCATCTGCATATGCAATATGCTGATATGGAAAGAGGATGGAGGAAAGGTAGCAATAATAGCAACAGTGCATGCAGTGGCAATAGCAGCAGGATCCTTACAGCAGCAGCAGCAGCAGTAGTTTTTGCAGCACATGTAGTAGCAGTGGTTTTGGCAGCAGCAGCAATTATTTATGCAATGACGAAATGGTAACAACAGATGCAGTTGCTACAACAGCAGGGTGTCAAGATCTAGTGGACGCTATAAGTGAGTCTCAGAATTTTGAGGGCTTGCCTCGCTAGCTTTCAAGGGTAAATAATCCAAAGTTGAAAGTTGGTTGGACGAAGTGGTGAAATTAGTTGAGGCCTTGCAACGTTCTGATGAGAAGTTTTATCTTCGCCCCCCTATCTATTGCAAGAAAAGGTCCATAGCTGATGGAAAATAGAGGAAGCGGAGCTAAGTATGTTTGGAAAGGATTTAAGGAAGCTCTTTCATAAAATGAATTTTTCTTGAAGTATATCTGCTATCAGAAATGTTAAGAATTTGGTAAGTTGGAGTTGCCGGCATGATGGCTGCACCGGATGCGACTAAGGTTGAAAAAGCTATACACTTAGGGTTGGTGAAAAGGGAAAGCAATTAGGCCAACAAGTTTGAGAGTGGTTTTTGGACTCAAATTAGATGAGTATCTACGTATAAGAAAGTGGTCAATAAGACTTTGCTAATAAAAAAAAAGGCTTGAAGAAGCTCGAGCAAAAGAGAAAAATAATTTGAAGAAGAGGATTATGTCAGAAGGATCCTCGACTCAAAATAAAAGAGGTGCACAAGCTAGTGCTAAAAAGCTGGCCATTTTTGTTGCAAGGAACTTAACTTAGACTCAAGATGATGTTTGATGCTTCAAGAGTGAAGGACCATACTACCATTGAAATTGTAGGTGGCCTATAGGCAACTATTATATATATGATTAATTAAGCCACAGGATTGCCGCATACTTCGTTAAGAAGGAAACACGGATGATAAATAGCTCATTCTATGTAAGCACTTCCAACAGCTTAGATAAGACTACAATAAGAAGGATCAGAAAGGCTCGGACCTAGGGATGAGTGCACTAACTCAGCAACAAGGTGCGAACATTTTTGACATTGTGGTAACATGTAGGAAATTAACACAATTTTCTATTCTTTTTTGAATGATTGCCACATAAGAATTATACATACCTAGTATTGACAAAGAGTAGAGAATTAGCTAGGAATTGTGATCTATACAAGTATGATAACTTGTATTTCATGTAACTATGTTGTTATTAATTCTTTATATCTATTGGTTTTATTAAAATAAAGAGTATAATGAATGTGATATAATATATATATTGTTAGTGAGTTTGAGCAACGCATTTCTACCTAAAATGTAATACCATCTTAGTAGACCCTTAAGAAATAAATACCAAATTAGCATTTAACCATTTCGATCTCCTTCTAATGGAATTTGGATAAGAAGATACGAGGAAGAGGGATGTTGAGGTGGTGTGAGAATGCCAACCACTACTTGACCTTATTCCTTTTACCTATGTTACCTTTAGTAGGTCTACACTACTATCACCACCATTACCACATCTCCTAGTCCTATAGTTTTTCTTTCTTCTCATTTTCTACTATAGGTCTGACCATTAGTTGTATGTTGCCCATGTTGCAATAGTCGATAGAGTGCTTGAGGTTTGAGCATAGGGTTATTAGGTTCTCCTTTGTAGTATTCGACTAATAAGTCGTTGAATTATAGTTTATAGCTAGTGAGAAACTTGACAACCGAACGTCATCATCTTGAAGCTTCTCTCCCTCTTTCCACTCGGGCTCCCTTTCATTCTTTCTTTTCATCTCTCTCTGTTTTTTTCTCTTATTTTCTCTCTTATTTGGATCTTCAACTTTTACTATAAGTTTAAGAGCTCATCTTCCTCCAATTAGAAAGTACCACACCTGTATGAAAATATCATGCATAAGTCAGATTAAACTAGAATAATTATTTCATGACTCTGATACCCAATAAAAAAGAGATAAAGAAAGAAAGGACAAACACAATTACCCATAATCTGATTTTTTGTTGAAGTAATGCTTTAGACATGATGAAAAGCATATGAGGAATCTTTTTTGCTTGAGTTATATTAAATTTGTGGCTTGATTTAAATGTTATTTGTTTGATGAGAAGCATGTGAGAAAGTTGATATGATCTCCTTTTGTTTTATTTCACTAAAGTTTTTCTTATATATATTTTCTTGGATTGGAAAAAGAAAAAAAAGCCTAAGAAGAGCCAAAAGAATTTACTGGTGAATTATCACAGGATGAGAAGAAAAAGAAGACTATTTGGAATGAGAAAATATCAAAGTTATTTATTGATATATGTATTAGCAAAGTTGAAGCTAGCAATTATTTAGAAATGCATTTTAGGTTGGATGGGACAATGCGATTAAAGTTTAATGAGATGATTGGGAATCAATATGACCATAAAAAATTAAAAATAAATGGGGTAGTATGAACTTTGAAAGCAAACTAGAGCTTTTAGACAAGGTTGTTGGGAAAAGAAACCATACTTGGCTAGGATGTTGCAAAAAAAAAAAACAATAGACGCACCTAATGTATGGTGGGATAAAATATTATAGGTACAAATAACATTACTTTAATATTTCTAATAATTTATATATTATGATTCTAAATTTGTTATTGATATTTATTTATCTTTAAAATGCAGGAGATTCTTAATGCAGCAAAGTTTCAAAAACATGGTTCGCAACATGCAGTGAAATTGGATAGATTCTTTAAAGATATTAGTGCTATTGAAAAGGGAGCTTGATCAACCTTGGGGGTGCAGAAAATGTTGAGACTACATTCATGGTAAATGAAAAGTTGAATGAGGTTAATGATAATATGTTAGAAGGTTTTACATGGCTCAAATGATGACCTTAATTTCACTGTATATTCTAGTATCATTAAATATGAGAAAAAGAAGAAGGTTAGCTCTACCACTCAAGATAGGAAACGTAAGAAATAAGAGGTGCTAAACATTGATCTCAAAAGTTGGATCGTCTTATTGATGTAATGAAGAATAGGAGTATAATGATATTTAGGAGGAATGATAAGCTTGGATGAAGTATTAATGAAGTAATGGAAATGGTGCATGGTTTGCCTGAGATAGTGACATAGCTTGAACTGCTTATACTTGCTAATAAGGTGTTTCTTAAAAAAGAACATAGGGAGAGATGCTTGAGGTCTTCAAGGATACACACCTTCAGATTAAATAACTTAATAAGTTGTTAGATCAAAGAAACAACTAATTTAATATATTGAATTGTATGATAGTTTTTTGTTTACTTTAGTAACTTGGTGACATATTATGTGATATATTGTATTGGATATTTTGCGATTTTTCATTTTGATAATATTCATGGAATGTGAGAAGATAATTTTTCATATCCGTCTAGAAGAAATCAAAAATTTTTAGAAATTCTACAAGATCAATTCGTTCTTTTTTCTCTAAAAGATAGTCAAATTTCATCTAGGTTCAAATCCTACCGAAAGGTCCACTAGAGATTAGAATTTTGAAGAAAAAATAGGGTGTTTCTTGCATCCCTTCTAAGCGATCAAAAAATAAAGAAATAATTGATATATTCAAGAAAATTATATATTTACATAATACTATCTCAATTCATCCTATTTTCATCAGATCTAGGATGTGATATGGTTTTGAAGGATGAACTAATGTGGACTGGATCATCAGATTATAA
Source organism: Calamus simplicifolius (assembly GCA_900491605.1). Lineage (NCBI taxonomy): Eukaryota > Viridiplantae > Streptophyta > Magnoliopsida > Arecales > Arecaceae > Calamus > Calamus simplicifolius. Next base: position 355,160 of record UESW01004907.1, read on the forward strand.
GTTCATTCTATACTGAGCTAAATTGAAATAAGGTTATTTACATTTTTATTTTGAGAAGGGGTCATTCGAGCATATATATAAATAGATACTTTGTTTATATATAGACCTCTATGTCATTATATTTTATTTAGGACTAAGAATAGGCATAATCGGACCTATCGTTATTTGGGTACCATATTCATTTCTTTAGGCTTCTATTAAATCGAAAAATAGGTTCGATTGTATATCTTTTTGATATATATAAGGTATCCTTTGGATAATTCAAATCAAAGCAATTTGATGTCTGACTTAGGCCTATATAACATGACCGATCGATATACTCTAACATTCTACCTTTGCTTTATATTTTATATACGATTCACTTTTATGATGCCTTGATGGTGAAATGGTAGATGTGGAGACTTAATATTTCATGCTAAGGAGCATGGAGGTTTGAGTTATCTTCAAGGCATAATATTGAGAATTCTCATTGAATGAGCAATTCAATAATAGATTTTTGATCTAAGTAATAGATATTTCATGATCGTAGTATTGCTTGTAGTAGCGGTATTTATATCTCATATTAACAATTGAAAAATGATCAAAAGAAAAAAATCTATATTTGTTCGTGTTAGACATTTTTCATCGGATCATTTGTATTGGATAAAATGTGTTAGTTATCTATTTTAATTCCTTGTATTATATGGATTTTTTTGCTTTTTATTATTATTTACATATGTAGGTCATATTGATTGTAACGCCTTAACCTTCAGTTTCGTGATGTATCTTGAGATCAATAAAGATAATTTTGACTTTAAAATATTGAGTAAGTTTAATTGTATTATGAAAGCAAAACTCTAAAGCAAGTTAGTAAAAGTTTATGTAAAGTTGATGACTGCTACAATTTTATCTAACTCTAAAAATCTTGAAAGTTTGACCAAGACTTTACAAACTGCATTAAAAAGAATTTTTTTGAATATTTGTTTTTCTATCATTCTTAATTACACTAATTTTTTGAGATTTTTATCTTAAATAAGAATGCCTTATCTCACTCTTGGTAAAAGTGTTATCTTTTAAAATTTTTTGATTTTATTCTTGGGAGGAAGAGTTGACTTTTTATCTTTAAAAAATTTATTTATTTTTGATATTTTTGTTGAATCCAAATGTTGGTAATTCCTTTTTTTCATGAAAAATATTAAGTAGATGAAAAGAAAAAAGGAAAGAAAACAAATAAGGACATTTATAATATAGTTTGAGCACTTTAGTCATTTGGCACTGTCTTTCTATGCCTTATTTATGTGGTTTTGTCGATCATATAACCCAGTCTAGATGACCATCTAAAATGGTTTAATTGACTACTATGCTGGCAGATCACTTCACTGGTTGATCATCCGAATCACCTTACACATGAATTAAAATTCGACAAAAAATTCCATATAAACCGTTTTCTCCCTAATTCTCTTATTTTTTCCTCTTTCAAATCTTTTTCTATTAATATTTCCCTTTCATGTCTTAATCTATGTCCCTATGCTTATTGTTTGCTAATTTTTGTCTACCAAACCAAATTTTAAAGTGCTTATTTTTATTTTATCGAATCTCCTCTTTTTATTGTTTTGCATTAGTTTTAAGCTAGACTTTGAATTTAGCCATGGGAATTTATATGATAGTATATAATCTTTGTTCCATGCCCTATTGGTTCCGAATTCTCTTATTTTATACATAGTTAATCTTTCTTCTAGATATCTTAAGACATCTACCATTCACCTCCACTTGAATTCTTAGCAGACTGGCATGACTTAGGTTCTTTTTGAGCTTCTGATAGTTGACTATGAGTAGATAATGACTTTTGCAGCATATTTAAATAATTTACATAATATATTTTTATGAGATAATTCATAATTTGATTACTTTTGAGTAGATAATAGCCCTTATAGCATGATTATTTGTTTATACAATAAATTTTTTATGAAGTAATGAAATATATATATGCCTACCTTAGCATGTTTATGGTCTCTTCCGTCACCTATTTATGATATGATTTAATGCATGAATTATACTCATATTATATAACATAATTTCTATATAGAGGATGAGGGCAAGTATAGATGAATAAGATAAAGTTGTATAATTTATACAGAACTTATGACTTATGAGCTATTGAATATTAAGTACTGCACGTTGACTAATAACCTTATATATGATTGATTTTCTCATGATATTATAGTTAATTTCCAAAATTCAATCATATGATCATATATTTGTACAATTAGCATATATTTATCTCAACTTTGATATGCTATTTAAACTTATGCTATTTGTATTATCTTATATCATATGATAAGTGATTGCTAAAATTCGATCACTGGACTATATATTTATATGATTAGCTGAGTTTCATGTCAACTCTGATGTGATATTTGAGTTTATGCTATTTGTATTAATTAATATCATCATAAATGATTATTCGAATTTTGCTATGTAACTGTTTGACCAAGTGATTAGCTAATAATTCTCTAAACTTTTATATGCTATAATCTCGTATGAAAAGATAACTATTTTTTATATTATGATGTGATACATATATAATGGGTCAGTATTTGGATATTTCTATTAGTAGGATAATATTAGTCTCATGTGAGAGCCACGTATGTAATCTATTTTGATTTAGTTGCTAGCAATTTTTCATATGGACGTTTAGGCCATTTATCTAAGCTTTTAAGGCATCTTATTTTAGCTACTAGATTTTGTCTAATATTTAATATTGCAACCATTTATGTAGGTGTATATATATTCTTATATATAATGTATATCGATAAATTCTCTATTTTTATATATGCTACTACCAACCTTTGAGCCGATTACCTTAGACCACTTTGAGGGGATGATATATTAGTGACTATGATTCAATGGTAAGCATTATTGTTTAGACAATATGAATTATTACTTACAATTTGATGATATACATTATTGTTTATGATTTAATAGTATTAGGCTTTAATATTTCATGAGATACATATGACATGTTACAATTTATGATGATATTAAAAATTTTGTATGTTGAGGCGCTCAAGGGTCCCTTCACCTTGCCTCAGCACCTAGTCAAGTCATTGCCTTTGGCAACATTATGTATGTTATGGTAGTTGCTGTACGTCCATTCTAACCATCTTTGTTTTGTTAAGATGTATCTTGATTTTAGGATAATAGATCATGATTTATGCAACTCCGCCAAGACAAGTTTCAAGCCCGAATAAAAGAAGAAAGTTGTGTTAGGTAGCTGACAATCAGCGTAAAACTTCATCAGATTTTCTAAAACATACAACTCAACTCAACTCAACTCATTTAAGCTTTTTTTTTTCCTAAAACATAAATCTACTAAATCAAACTATACGAAAGGATAAGACGTCCCCGTTAAGATTAATTTAAATATCGACTTAGCCCTAAATAAAGTAGAGTGAAGGAAGCATATTCATGTAGCCGATCATATGTAGTTGGGAAAAGGCTTAAATGAGTTGAGTTGAGTTGATTTGAGTTGAATAATAGTAAATCTTTGAGATGATATTGTGGATAGTTCTTAATATATGACACACTACTTATTATGATTTAAAAATCTCATGTTTTAATACATTATTATTTATACATAAACCATAATGAATTATTGGAATTACACTTTATCTGTCTTTACTTGTTACATTTGTTACTATCTATTCACTAATTATGATCTCACTTTTCATAATATTTTTCCTAGAAACAACCCTTGATTAAGTATACGAGTTGCATTCCTTGAAGGCCCTCTTTTAGTAGGACATATTTTGTATCTTGCCTCCTTTAAGCCATGTTAGCTAAGCAAAGGATATTTTTTATATATATCTTTGGGATTGTACATGCAAAGCTTTATAGTTAACATGTAGAAGGATCTTCATAAGTATTTGTGAATTAACTTTATAGTCATGGTGGGTACGTGTGTGTGTGCACACATGTATGCATGTACGTAATTAGGCAAATGCCCCTTTAATAGATAAATGTGTTATTGACATCAACATTTTAGTTTCATGTTACCACATGTGATTGTCAAGTTATTTGAGGCTTACAAGGACCAAGGTAGGTTTCAGTCATCTTGGTTTGCATGCCGCTCATAGACATTTAATTTGGATTATGATACCCATAGAAATACAAAAGATGAATATTCTAGTAAAGATAAGTGGTTGATGGTGATGAAATATTTACACTTTAGTGGCTGTAGGATTTGGTGCAATTATTGAACATTAGACAAAGTATATTATAAGAAGTCTTAATAGACATCCTATCAAATTGGATATATATAAATTTGCATTAGAAATTCTATAAGATAATCCTGATAGATATTTACAATAATTTAGAATAGAACAATATATATTTCTTGATTTATATGCAATGAACTAAAAGAAAGGTGTAGCTTGGAAGATTCCAAGGACGTTGTTGAGAAGTTGGTGGCCATATTTTTTATGATTTTAGGATATAGGTTTGGAAATAAGATGGTACAAGAAAGGTTCAAACATCCGGGACAAACAATTAGTAGTCTTTTACAAGTATCTTAAGTTATCTAAAAAATGACCAAGTACATTATCAACCCAGTTGATATAGAGTTTAACAATGTTCCAGAAACAATTGGGATAACAGTTGTGGGTAGCTTTATTTAAAGGATTACATTTGAGTAATTGATGGTACTTAAGAGATTCTCATATAAAACATCACGGCTTGCTATAATTTTGAAATATATTTTGCCTTTGTCTACTTATAATGTGCATCTCTTTAGAAGCTTTGACATAAAGAAAAGCTACAGTTTCTACACCGACTAAGTGGCGTGAATTTTAGTTTTATATATATATATATATATATATATATCAATACATATATCAATATTATATTTATGCTGGTAAGCACTAATTAGTGGACGCAAGGTATCATCCTCATATGAGGCTAAAAATAGAGAGATAATATCTATTGGATTTTCGACATTGAAGTAAGTAGGAGGAATGCATGAAATTTTTAATTATGCACTTTCCTCATTGAAACACATTATTAAGGGGATTTTAGATGCTAAAAAAGTATATAAAGAATATTCAGTATAATGTCCAATTATCTATACCATAAATAAGTGAAAATTATGATGGCTTCTATGGCTATTCATAAGTTTATTAGAAACCATGCAATTAAAGATTTGAGTTTTAACTTATAATGATGAAGATGACCTGATTGTTTAGGGATTGATGAACCATAGAAAGAATGGAATATAAAATAGAGTCTAATAATGAATAGTCATGAGATTGATGTTTTGCATGATGGCATGGCAGCATTTCTACCTAGCCATTAACTTGTTTATTTATGATATTTTTTTTATAACGTGGATATTGAAGAATATTAGTGGAAATAATGGATATATGAATAATTCTTGTCATTTTGTACATGGGTGAATAATATCAAATATTTATTTTGATATTAGAATCAAGAAGCTCTAGTTTCCTATAAAGAGATTTTTTGTTATTTGATAATTATCCTTGCAAAAATTTTATGATCTATTATGTTATTTAAATGAAAATATTGAATAAATGGAGATTTAATTTTTAGATATCAGAAGTGCTTTGAGGTTCGTGCGTGTCTGAGCTCCGTTTCCTGGTTACTGGTGTGCTTTGCGATTCGTGCTCGGCTTCTTCCTGTGCTGATCTCCGGCGATCGTCTTCGTCCCGACTGCGGCTTTTGCGGAGGATCTCCTCTGTGCTGCTCCCTTACCATCTATGGCGTCTGATGGTGATATGGGAGCCCGTGGTGCTGGGCAGAAGCCCAACTCGTTAGGGTTTTTCTGGGTCTCATCGTCTCCGGCGCCGACTGAAATTCACGACTGGAATCAGTGTTCCCGGAGGTGGTCAGCATTCCAGTTGATGATTTGAAGACTGAGATTGTGGACTGGCAGTCGCACGCTCTCATTGTTAGATCTTTCATGAAATGAATTCCAGCGGAGGCGTATGTGAGGGAGTTTCGTCGTGCCGGAATTCAGGGAGAAATCAAACCTGTTAGCCTGGCATATCGATGCCATATATTCCGTTTCGAAGACCCGAAGGCTGCTGATTTGGTGATTAATCGTCCATGGATCATCAATGGGCAAATTATCGCAATGGAAAGGTGGAAGCCGGAGTTCGTGCCGACTGCGGATGCCACCCCCTTTGCCCTGATCTGGCTACGATTACCGAAACTTCCTATGGAATTTTGGAAGGAGGAGTTCATAAGGATGATTACTGAGACGGCTGGCCAATTTCATTGTGTTGATCCGTCGACATTGGCCAAGAGCAGAGGAAGTTTTGCTAGAGTTTGCTTGCGGATGGATCTCCGGCGTTCTCTCCGGCCGGGCATCCGAGTTCAGGGCATCACTCATCCCTTCTGGCAGCAATTTGTTTACGAAGCTCTTGAAGGATTTTGCTCCAGTTGCGGATCACTTCACCTGGAGGGCCCGTGCTCTGTTTCGGCTGGATCAAGCAGGGCTGATGAATCCGAGTCCCCTGTTTTCGGATCTTGGTTGACTGCTATTCGTCAACGCCGGAATGTCTCAGGCTCGTCGGGGGAGTTGAGGAAGAAGCCTTCATCTATGGCTAATCCTGTTGTTCCCGGCTTTGACTCAGTAGCTCAGAAGGCTAAGGAAAAGCAGCGATCTGTGGCTTCTGGTGTTGACGAGTGGCGGACGCCGTCCAAGGTTGCCCGCCGGAAAGCTCCATCGTCGGCGAAGATGGTGGTTGGCTCGGACGCAACCTCCGCTGACGCTAGTGGTGAGATGCAGCAGACTGGGATGAAGATTCCTCCTGTGATCGCCACTGTGCCGGTTTCGTTAGCCCGTGCCGGTACTGTAGCATCTGAGAAATTTAAGCTTAAGGAAGGAATTAAGTTCAGAGAAGCTGGAGATGGATCCAAATCCAATATTCCAATTTCCAATCCTTTCTCTTCTTCCACATTGGATAAGGGTTGTGGCAGTGAGCAAGGTAGCGGGGATGCTTTTCCTGGCCCTTTGAAAAGGGCTCGACCTGTTGAGAACCTTACTCCGAGAATTAACCCTAAAAATGTTAAAAGAAAGGGCAAAGGTAAAGTCGCTTTGCCAAAGAACATTGAGGCTGCTCGTTACTTTCCTGTCAACCCGTCATTACTGCAGTGCTCTTCTGGAGTTGATCAGGAGGTGAGTCAGCCTGGCACTGAGATGAATGTAGGTTTGACTGTGGTGGTCTCAGATGAAGAAATTATGACTCGGCACTCGGTCAATCTAGCTATTGCTGCGGATGGACCGAAGACTGACTCTCTTTTGATGACTGATGGGGGCACCCTGCCAGTCAGTGCCTTCCTGATTGGTTATGATGGAGGACCAGGGAGGGGTCCCAGCTTCCTCCAATAATTAATGAAGATTCTTATATGGAATACTCGAGGAGCTCGAAAGCCTGCATTTCGATCCTCTTTTAATAGATTGATGCAATTATATAAGTTTGACATATGTGTGCTGCTGGAAACCAGATTGTCGGGAGATACTCTGGCCCGGCTTCGGAGATAGATTTCCCGATCTTGGTCTTCGTATGCGGTGGAGGCTGAAGGGATGTCGGGGGGTATTCTGGCCATATGGCGTGATTCTGCAGTTTCGGTTGAGGTTTTTCATCAATGCAACCAGCAGATTGGTCTTCTTATCTCTATGGGATCCTCTGACCCCTGGCTACTTTCGGCGGTTTATGCAAGTACGGATTATAGAGAAAGACGCATCCTGTGGGCTGAGCTTCTTTCTCTCCTTGATCAAGGGTTCCCTGCCATTATTGCGGGAGATTTTAACTGTATCACTGAGGCTAAGGAAAAACGAGGGGGTAGACGGGTTTCGGCCTCAGCTGATATTAATGAATTCAATTCCTTTATTCGGTCTTCTAATCTGATGGATCTGGGGTATTCTGGAACCCAGTTTACTTGGTGTAATAACCGTCAGGGCTCAGCTCGTGTTTGGGAGAGACTAGATAGAGCTTTGGCTACGACCCAATGGCTTCATATGCATCCTGCGGTCACAGTATCCCACCTGCCCAGGATTGCTTCGGATCACTGCCCTATTTTGATCTCTACTGAGACTGAAGTGCACCAGCCTAGACAGTTTAGATTTGAGCATTTTTGGACAGTCCATTCGGGGGCTCGGTCCATTATTACTCAAATTTGGCATCTTCCTATCAGGGGCAATGCTATTTACCATCTTTCACGTCGTCTTATGCTGACCAAACGACGTCTCTCCAAATGGAATAAGCTTGAAGTGGGGAACCTGGATAGACAGATTGAGTTGGTGGAAGCTGATATTACTGCTCTTCAGGGTAAGGAGGATCTGAATGGATCTCTTTTGGATTCGGACCTTTTCTCTCTGCGAGATCTGCTTGCTCGTCACCATTCGCTGCTTCGCCAGCAGGAGATGTTCTGGAAACAGAGATCTAGAGCGCAGTGGATCTGTGAGGGGGATCGTAATACCAGATTCTTTCATCAGGCTACATTAAAGCGCCGGGCAGTGAACAGAATTTGGAGACTTGTTGACACTGAGGGGAATGGTCAGGAGGATTTCCATTCTATTCGGGATATGCTTCTCCAGTTCTTTCAATCCAGATGGGCTGATTCCTCTGCTGATGGGGATCCGGTGGTCAGGGTTTCTGATTCCAGAAGGGTTTCCACACAGGATAATGAAAAGCTATGCAGACTAGTCACTGCTGAAGAGATTCGGGAGGCCCTTTGGGAGCTTGGTCCGGACAAGGCTCCTGGGCCTGATGGTTTTTCTCCCCTATTTTATCGCCACTATTGGGACATCATTGGACCAGAGGTTATTCAGGCCATTCAAACTGTCTTCCAACTGAAGCAAATTCCCTTGGAATGGAATCGGACTCTTGTTACGTTGGTCCCCAAGCTGACCAACGCCTCTCTTCCGCAGCACTTCAGACCTATTAGCCTTTGCACTACTCTGTATAAAGTTTGTGCTCGCCTCCTCGTTGATCGTCTTCGGATTGTGATCCCCCGCCTTATTTCTATAGAGCAGGGAGCTTTTATTAAAGGGCGTTCTATATCGGACAACGTCCTCATTGCTCAGGAGTTCATGCATGATCTTCAAAGAGCCCCTGTGAAAAGAAGTCTCATGGCGGTGAAGCTGGACATGGAGAGAGCTTATGACAGAATGAGCTGGACCTTCCTGAAGCGCACTCTCCAGGAGTTCGGTTTTGATGATCTTTTTATTGAATGGATTATGGCATGTATTCTGAGGCCTTCCTTTTCTCTGCTCATCAATGGGAGCCCTACTGAATTTTTCCACTCTTCTGTGGGTTTGAGACAGGGATGTCCATTATCCCCCTTGTTATTTATTCTTGGTGCTGACGATCTTTCTCGTGCCTTTCATCTTGCTCAGCAGGAGAACCGGATTGTTCCATTTATGGCTGGGAGAGAGGGTCCCCGGATTTCTCATCTTCTTTTTGCTGATGACTGTATTCTTCTAGGGCAGGCTTCTATTGTTAACGCTGCTTCTTTTCATTCTATTCTGCAGCGTTACTGTCAGGCGTCGGGCCAGAGGGTAAATTTTCTAAAGTCTTCTATCTGTTTCAGCCCCAAGACCCCCAGATCTACTAGGGAGGCCATTATGGAGTTATCAGGTATCACAACTCGGTCGGATCACTTCAAGTATTTAGGGATCCCCATTACTGGTAGACGGGCTCGATGTTTCGACTTTGCTGAAATCGAGCGACGGGTCCGCCAGCGTATTGAGGGGTGGCAGATGACTAGTCTATCTATGATGGCTAGGATCACTATCATCTGTTCTGTCCTCTCTTCCCTTCCTGTGTATCTTCTTTCGAATGGTGTTGTGCCGATCACTTGTCTGAGAAGGATTGAGAGATGTTTCAGAGATTTTCTTTGGGCTTCTTCGCAGGAGGGACATGGTATTCATCTTATTGATTGGGACAGGATCTGCATGCCTATTAATGAAGGTGGACTGGGGATTCAATCCTTGATTGTTAGAAGAGAAGCTCTTCTTGCCAAACATGCCTCACGTTTCCTTTTGGAGCCTCATAGTTTATGGAGTTCTGTGATGCATGCTAGATACGGTGACTGGATTTCTGGTTCGATTATTATACCGCCCCGTGGATCCTCTTCCTACTGGAAGGAGATGTGTAGACACAGTCAGCTCATTATGCACAATATCTCTTGGATGATTGGTGATGGCTGGTCTATTGATGCTGTCAATGATACCTGGATCTCTGAGCTCCCCATTATGCGGTGGCCCTCCTTTATCAACATGGATATTCCCCCTAACCTTAGGGTTAAGGATCTTATCTCCTTAAACCCCCGCTCATGGCACATACCCTCGGTGACTGGGTTTTTTGGGGAGGAGCTTTCTCGTCGGATTCTCTCGATGCCTCTTCTACCTGACTCCTCTGGTGACTCCAGGATTTGGCAGCGTTCTTGTCTTCCCAAGGCTCCTATTCGGGACCTTATGGATATATACAGACCGCAGGCTCAGCATACAGAGGATGCAGCTTGGATTTGGAAGCTTCCTGTTATCCCCAGGGTTCAGTTATTCATTGGAAGATTCTCTGGGATTGCCTTCCTACTTGCTTCCTTCTCTCTCGACGGGGTTTGCCTATTCAGCCGATCTGTCCTCTATGCAGGCAGGTGGATGAAACTTTGGACCATGCTATATTTTGTTGCTCCAGAGCGAGAAGAATCTGGACTCTTATGGGCTATCCTAGGGATATGGAGGTTATGGCTTTCTCGCGTTCTTTTTTCCTTCAGGACATCCGTAGTGGTCCTATGAGCAAGCGTGGTCTTTGGTCTGTGACTGCTTATTATATATGGCTGTCGAGGAATCAAATCATATTCTTCGACGATAGGTTTTCCTTTCACAGGATTGTGAGGCAGATTAGATTATTGACTTCGGACTGTGCCCGTGCCTCTCATGGTGTTAATTTTGACTCCTCTGGCCTCTGGGGACCCCTGCTGTCTCGACAGCGAACCGTTGTACGGTTTTCGTCTCTTGGGAACCCCCCCTCCAGGGTATGTCAAAATTAACTTTGATGGGAGCGTCCGGGACAGAGCTGCTGGATCTGCTTTCATCATTCGGGGCCCGATGGGAGATCTATTGGCAGCGGGAGGCTTTGGATCCCTGGACTCTATTGTTCCTCTGTCGGAGCTTGGTGCTGCTTGGGCAGGGCTCTCTTTTGCTGTTAGGATCCTCCATGCTCCCAAGATCATGATTGAGGGGGATTCTATGACTGTCATTTCTTGGCTATCAAAGGAGAGTTGTATAGATGGTTCCTCAAATCCGATTCTGAGGGACTGTTGGGCTATGATGCGGGAGCTTGATTCAGCCCAGATCCGCCACACTTATCGTGAGGCTAACTCGGCAGTGGACTGGGTGGCGTCGTTTGCTGCTCAACATGCGGATCCTTGGAACTGGAAGCCAGGCGACCCATGTCCTATTCTCCTACAGCAGATTTTAATTTCTGATGCTTCTGGGCTGACTCATTCTAGATTTATATGATCGCCCGTTTGTAACCAAAAAAAAAAAAAATATTGAATACAATTATTTAACTATACTTTATGATAGTAGTTTTAATAATACGATATCATAACAATATAAAATAATATAACAATACAATATGGTATAATGTAATGCAATAAAATATATGAAATATAATATGATATAATACATATAGTTGAAATATCATGCAACATCCTTTGTTATTGTTTATTTATTTTAAAAAGTATTTTTTATTTTAATTAAAATATTAAAGTTTAGCAGCATTTTAGAAATAAAGTTAACAAATAATAAACAAGTTTTTGTTGAAGCTCTATTACCACTAAAAGCTTACAATACACGTTTAAGGGAGCGTTTAGTAGCAGATAATCTATAGATTACCAATAATTTAAATAGATAATTATGTTTGGTAAATGACAATCTATCTTGTACTGTTAATCTGAATTAGCTCATGAGAGTAATCTCTTAATTACCTCATGAAAGGTAATCAAGGAGTGGTAATCCACGTTACCAGATATGATATATGATAATTTTTTTTGACAAAATTGCTCATGTTTTTTTTATCGCTCTCTACTTACCTTCTTCTTTACTGACTTTACTGAAACCTCCATGTTGAACTCCCAAAGCCACACCCCATCGAGTCAGGTCGCGGATCTTCGCCAGCCAGCCCCATGACGCCAGCGGCCCCATGACTGTCTCGAGACGCTCTTTCGATTGGTGGCCTCCGGCATTCTTATCAACGAATATCATTTATAAATATTATTTTTAAAATATTATTTTTTAAATATAATTTTTAAATCAAATATATAGTAATATATAAATTTTTAATAAATTTAATTTTAAATTTTGATGTTATATGACTAGTAATAATATTACCATTGCATTACCTGTGTATATCAAATACAGTAATCAACATTCTATGAAATGATAATATATCTTATAGATAATCGATATTACCATTGAGGTATGCTGGCGATGCCCTAAAATCAACCTTAGTCTTTTAGTCTGGTAAGGGGAGAGGAGTTAGGGTTAAATCTTTTTAATTGCCCTCAAAAATAATTAATGAGATCGGTGATCAGGAATCAGGGTAATTTAACCTTTTTTTTTTTTTTGGAGAAAAACGGGCGATCACACCAGTCTAGCGTGAGTCAGCTCAGATATATTAGAAAATAAAAGCTGTTTAAGTACAATGGGGCAGGAGTCCCCTGTTTCCATGTCCAAAAACCAGAAAAAATAGTAATTTAACCTTTTGAGCCAATAACGTGGCAGGATTCAATGGATGGGTGAGCCATCTTGATATAGAAAAATATTCTAATGATTAATTAAAAACTTTAGAAATTTTGGCGTTAAAATATCAGACGAGCAAAGTTTGGAGGGATCTTAAGCTGTGACGGCTGTGCTGGAGGCTCACCACAACGACGCTTCCCCTCTTGGATCAAGTAATATAAATTAGCGAGGCCTTTTGGTTCTAGGGTTTCAGTTCTCCCGCCGTCTTCTTCCTCTTCTCGGTAGGTCTCTTTCGGTTTCCGCCTCCCCAAATCCTTTCGTTTCCTCTAGAATACTCGAATCTAGAAACCCTATAAGTTTGTTTCCCGGATTTCATCTTTTCTGTGATTTGTCTTGATTATTTTTTCAAAGAAGTAAATTTGGTGGATGATTTATATGTGATGGGGCTTCAGTTTCTCAAAATTTAATCTCTTTATTTGAAGGAAGGAGCGTAGAAGCGGAAGCAACAGAAACCCGTTGGAAAAATGAGGTATTGGTTCTTGGGATTTTGTCTTATTACTCACTTTTTTTTCTTCGATTTATCCTTGATTTTAAGCATGTCGTGAGTTATTACTGTGTTCTATCATTGAGGTACATCGTAATAGGGGCCAGTGTAATTCAACCATCCTTTTCAACATGAGCGGCAGTATTTGGTTGATCATTTGTTCATTTTTTGCGACTGAAGCACTTTATTTATTCTTTATGCATTTTTAATTGATTTTGATTCATGAACTGGTTTCAGCTATTGTAACACTTTTTAAGTGAGATGTACCATTCTTTTCATAGAAAAAAAATGATTTTTTTAATTATCTGGTTGGGGAATCACATGTGCTTTTTATTATGATGTAATGCAAAAGCTCTGTTGGTTCCGAAGCATTTTATGGATCTCAACTTCAGTTCTGATTCTATCGGTGCGTATTTGCATGTATGATCTATTGATGATGCAATATTTTCTGTGGATTGTTATCTCACATTTGCAATACTGCAATGAACTATGATGATAAACAACTAAACTCTCGCTCTGATGTATGAACCATTTTCTGGCATCCATTTGCATCAAGAAGAAACATTGTGTCTGAAACTTTTCCCAAATCTTCACGGCTACTGCCTCTTTAGCTCTTTCTATTTCCTCTTGTTGAGCAATGGCGTTGATTCCTTTCCCTCTTGTTGCTGGGTCCTTTTGTTGAGAAGTGGACTTAATTCCTTTCCCCTCTTGTTGTTCGGTGTTCTCAAGCCTTTGTTGCTGGGTCTTCTCAAAGTCTTTGTTCCATTTTTATGAATAATTTATCTCTTTGTCAGTATTTGGTGTAATTCCTGTATACCGATTTCTCCTTTTACTAGCCACACCTTTTACCTTATTTTGTTACTTGACTTTCCAAACCATGCTGCATCATGTGCCTCATTGTTTTGTTTTATAAAATTTCTCTTGTATGATTGGTTTATTTAAACATCAATAATTCATAATTATGATGAAATGATCTTATTGTAGCTCAGAATTTTTTGAGTAGAAAACACAATAATAGAATATACAATCTGACTATCTATTCTCTCCGCTGCTTCTACAGCAAGTTACAGAGTGATGTTTTGAGGGAAGCAATTTCTCAGCTGGCAGGCGACTCTCGGGAGAAGAAGCGTAATTTCACTGAAACCATTGAGCTGCAGATTGGTCTGAAAAACTATGATCCCCAAAAGGACAAGCGTTTTAGTGGCTCTGTGAAGTTGCCTCATATCCCTCGTCCAAAAATGAAAGTCTGCATGCTTGGTGATGCTCAGCATGTTGAGGAGGTAAAATATATTGATGCTTGTATGTAGAAGTTTATAGAATCATGATCTAGTTATATGAGGTTATTTAAAGGAAATTATTTTAAAGTGTCTGTGCCCCATGTGAATTTTGATTCATGTATTTCACTTTAGTTGTCAATTATGCTCAGTGGCAAAGCTTGTTTTATAACTGATTTTCGTTCTTTCTGACTTTGCAAACTATATCTGTAATATATTTGTTCATCCCAATGTGCCAAAGAATGAAAACATATGCAGCTCATGTTTTCATTAGCTTCAATTTGCAACAATGACAGACAAGGGATTGACTATCATGTTTTCATTAACTTCAATTTGTCTTCTGCAGGCAGAGAAAATAGGGCTCGACTTTATGGATGTTGAAGCACTAAAAAAATGAACAAAAACAAGAAGCTGGTCAAAAAGCTTGCTAAGAAGTACCATGCTTTCCTGGCATCAGAGGCGATCATTAAGCAGATTCCTCGTCTTCTTGGTCCTGGTCTCAACAAAGCAGGCAAGCACTTCCATTCTTTTCTATGTTATAGTTTTGCTGGAAGCATTTTGTGATATGTTACCTTGAATGCTAATACCTGAAAAATAATAAATTTCATATATGAAGTAATTATGCTTTATTTCCGTTCTTTTTTTGAATAAACAAAAATCTCGGCCTACAAATTTGCTACATCCTCTAGAAGATTAATTTATGGAGCTAACTTAGGTGAAAGATGACTGTTGGTTATTCTAGAATTTGGGAGCAAAGCATGAAAAATATTTTTCTTTGGGCACCACTACATTGATATGATATAATATTATGTCCATTTGTCTATATCTCTTTGTATGGGTTATATGGACTTCTGTTGGGTGGGCCCATATATCAGTCTGGCTAGTCATTTTTATGAGATATATTTTCCATTTTTACATGCTTGTAAACTTTTTGCCTAATGAAAAGTTGTACTAACATTTTTTTTGCTAGTTGGTGTGCAATCAATGTATAAAATTCGACTGGCAAATCCTTGCCAAGTCCTCATCCAAGGATTAAATGGAAAAGAGGCATGAGAAGCATTGGCCTTCATGTACTACTTAATATTAGAAGTCAATTTCCTGGAGTTGGTAAATTGTAATCTTTACTACAGACTTCATTGTTCTACTTCTATATCAAAGATCATGATATCATGTAATTTACCATATTCATGTACACTTTGTGCTTTTTCACACAATTCTTTCTAGATTATCCTTTCTTTCAAAAAATAAGCACTATGTTTATCCAGCCACCTGAAGCATGAATAAATTAATGGATGCTTTTATTTTGTGATTTCTTATGTATTAACATACCATGCATTATTAACTTATGGTGCATTTATTTCTCATATGCTTTCTTGACATTTTCTCATGCAGGGAAGTTTCCTACATTGGTGACTCATCAGGAATCCCTGGAGTCCAAAGTTAATGAGACAAAAGCAATGGTGAAATTTCAGCTCAAGAAAGTTTTGTGTATGGGTGTAGCCGTGGGTAACTGTGCAATGGAGGAGAAGCAGATCTTTCAGAATGTGCAACTCAGTGTCAACTTTCTTGTGTCATTGTTGAAGAAAAATTGGCAAAATGTAGGTTCTCCATCGTATCTTTGTGTTGATTTCCTTGTTACAAGATTGCTTACTTTTTTGCATGTGTTCTTTTTCAACTTCTGTTTGAAATAGTTTTGACACAACACTCGTATCCTGATGCAGAAAAAATTACATGTTAAAGCCATATCTAACATACATATTCTGATGTCCCTTTTGTAAACTGTAGGACTTAAAAGAATGGAAGAAGTACCTAGATCTACAATTTCTAGGTTATTTTACCGCACCTGGATTTACAATTAATTGGTTATTAGAGTTGTTTAACTTAAGCTTCTGCTATATTGTGAAATAGATAAAGCAAGAAACTATTTAAATGTGCTGATTTTCTTGAAGATGGATGTGAATTAATTTGTAGTCTCTAACTTTGTACATTCGAGTCTAGCATGGCTTTATAGACAATCCACTTGCCTGGCAGCCTTGATGGCTTCAAGATCCAGAATATATGTTGTACCCTAGGGTGAAGATCTTCACATCTGTAGCCCAGGGCATGCTATTTGGATGTCGTAGCCGTCAAGACTTTCTTAGTATTCTTTATTTTGGTTCCATTTCAAGCATTTCTTGTTTACTATTATTTTATGACATGAGTTTGTGTAGATTTGTGCAATTGATTTAGTGTTATCTGTTTTCGGGATTGTTACTTGTTTTGCTAGTTTTGCTGTGTTGTGCAGTTCTCTGACGTTTGTCAGTCCATGATTTCAGGTGAGGTGCTTGTACCTGAAGAGCACCATGGGGAAGCCATACCGAGTATTCTAGGCAGTTCTTTGGCTAAGTCTGTAACTGGGAGACAAGTTCTAGAGTATACTTGGTTATCATCTTGTTCGTTCAGGTCTTGTTATCAACATCAATTTGTTTCTAATCCAAAATTTTGTTCCTTCTGGTGCTATTGAGATTATGGTGGTTGATAGCTTTTAAGACTTATGGAATGCATTCTTATTAATTTCAGTTTGTTGGTTTTGATGCAAGAAGATCAAAAATGAAAGAATGCTTTTCTTTTCTTTTTTAATTTCTTACTATGTTGGCGTAGTTTTTCCATGAGTATGTTGGTACCTTTGCAGTGTTGACATCAATGTTTTCATGGTTTATCTTGGATTACCAACGGAGTGCGTGGTTGAGTTGTGTGGAGCGGGAGGGCTGGTTTCATACTCTCTAGAGAAGAGTCTCGCCTGGTCCACCATAACGACATCCATGCGGTTAATCCTTGTTTGCTACTCCAGTACACCTGCTTGCCTGGTGAAGAACGAAGAGCCCATGCTTGGTGAAGAATGAAGAAAGAAGAGTGTAGGCTGGTAGAATCGATTAAAAATGGTCTCAATAATCTCAATGGCCGCGTTTTATTAATTGCGCTTGGTTTTGCTGACTTGGCTTCAGATAGATTTTTGTTAATAATATCTTTTGAAAACATTTTTTTGAAATAGGTTAGTTTTAAAATTATTTACGGTTGGGGGTAAGAAGTCTAAGCGAAGTGATGATTTCTATGATTTTTCGTTTTCATTGTGGCTGATAGTTTGAGTGATGTATTTAAAACTTATGATGTTTGATTTTTTTTTTAATGGAAAACATTAGTTGGACTTAACGTTTATTTTCATGAAATCATGGCTTCAATTGATTTATTTATTTATTCTTTTGGCAATTTCATTTTCAAGCCGGAAGCAGCTGCCCGCCTTGGGGCGGGGATACCCGATGGGGATGAAATTTTGTTTTTTGTTTTTGTTCTTGTTGATGGAATAAATATAAGCATGCCCTTGCCATTCTTTGTCTATGTTGGTTGACCTCGTGCTTAGATGTTATAATATTTTTTATATAATTTTTATGCATCTTATATTATTATAATATTAATTAAGATACTGTTAAATGTATTAATATATTTAATAAGAAATTATTTTTGTTATAGTATTAATTTTATAATTTATTAAAATTTGTATATATCATTAGAGATGGGGATGAGTATTGAATGGGTTCGGGGATAGGGCTGAAAATGGATCCGATACGGATCGGATAGTAGTATATCATATTTGTATCCATATTTTTTAATGGATATACAATAGGATATCAAGTATATCCATATTTATTATATACGGATATGAATCGGATATCAAGCATATCCATATTTGTTATATACGGAAACGAATATGAAGATAGAAATTTCTTTGATCTTATGATGGTATTATATGATGAATAGTTGTGAAAGAGTTAATAAATAGAGGAATACTAAAGAAGCCACTAAACTTCCTATTGTCTACCATAAGAACAAAACATATGCAATAAGAATATGGCTACATAAATGTTCTCTTAAGAAACTTGAAAGAAGTTGAAATCCATAACAAATCCAACTAAGCAACAGTGTAACATGACCTAAATATTTAAGATGGAAATCATTAAGCATTGAGATGGAAATTATTTGAGATGGAAATCATTAAGCATTGAGATGGAAATCATTAAGCATTGAGACAAGAATTTTCACGAAAATGTAGACATATATAAGAATTTGCAGTTCACTAATACAAAAAAATACATAAATACAATAGGAAAAGCAAAATGTCAAGCATATTTTCTTGAGTACTACTAAGAAATACAAGTAGCATGTTTCTGAGGACTTACCAACATTGGTGTTATGTACATAGCAAGTTCACCCAAGAATGGCAGGAAAGAAGCCTTGAATGTTTTGATCAAAGTGCCCAAACAATTACCAACCTGAAGAACACAAAGGAACAAAAACATAGGACAAACAAGTTCACCCAAGAATGGCAGGAAAGAAGCCTTGAATGTTTTGATCAAAGTGCCCAAACAATTACCAACCTAAAGAACACAAAGGAACAAAAACATAGGACAAAGGTCAAGTTTTATAATATATAAATGATCATATCAAGGGGCTAGGCTTAAAATAAGTAATTTGCCAAGCATCCACGAAGTATGATTTTTGAAAATATATCACAGACCTGATCAAAGACGTATGATTCTTAAAATCAAGGAAATGAATAAATATCCTCCAGGACGCTAGTAACTTATCAGATATAAGGACATAGTTTGAGTTGGCTCAGAAAGACATTATCAGCTGTTATTTCCTGATGGTTATAATTTGCATGCATCCGAGTCAGGAAATGCTATGAATTTGCCTAACATCATGGCCCTTGGCTCAGATAGAGTGTCAAACATATGCTTCATAAATCACAACGGTTGCATTTAGAAATGCCCTCCAAGTCATGATTTCATTGTCAAACATATGTTTCACAAATCACAACAGTTGCATTTAGAAATGCCCTCCAAGTCATGATTTCACATCCCACACATTGAGCGTCAAAACAAATTGGAAGTCCCTATCATCATCGCCAAATTAAATTGAATAGGCTCAAAATATTATCACAGCCCACATAACCACAAAATTTTTGGAATGAAATAAACAAGGCAAAATTGGCAGGTTGAGGTCGGTTTCGATTGCCCCCGATACATGGCAACATTGGCAACCTGCATATGCCATATAGTATTTGCATCATATGATTCATATTATATAGCTGAAAGCATTACGTCATAACATGACAATATTTAATAGGATTTGTTGACGATAAATCTTAAATGCATCTCATAAACTCAAATGTCATAAGAAGTATTTCATAAACTATTAAGTAAAAAGTTCACAAATCATTGAATAACATCATATGACAATCTTTAATGCTCTAATCATCCTGAAATAAAACATGTTAAGAATATTATTAGTACAAAAGTTCAATATATATAAATAAAAATAATAACTTATTTTTAAAAACTATACATCATTTGCATTTACCTTATCCAACATAGCAAGAGAATTGAGATCATGAACAATGGAAGGAATATGACCTGAAACGAAATTTTAAAAAATAGTAAAATATTATAAATAAGTTAAATCTAATAAAAATATTGTATAAAATGCAATAAGTTACCTTTTTTCTCATATCTCAGCCAATCTTGAAGACATATCAGGATCTAATGAACTTCGAAATGCATCTATCACTCGTCCACCTGTACTAAATGCTGATTCTGAAGCTACAGTAGATACTGAAATTGCCAAAATATCTCTTGCAATCCGAGATAAGATAGGATACTTTGGACCATTAGATTTCCACCAGCCTAAAATATCAAAAGCATCACCTTCAACCCATGGCCAAATAGATTCCTCCATATATATATCCAAATCTGTTCTAATTTATTATTGTTGTGCATTCTTCTTTATAAATTGTGCAAACTTTTTTTTCTTCCTTCCATCTCATCAAACTCATCAGAAATATATCCGCTATCTCTCGATGAACCAATATCATGAGTAATTGGAATAGAAAATGAAGAATTTTTTTTTCATACTCACTATAAAGGTTTCGAATAATATTTTGAACATCACTGACCTCTTTTTCTCCATTTAAAGAGTAAATCTGTGAGTAATAAAATTCTACCATCTTCATTTTGTAACGAGGATATAAGAATGAGCCCACTGCTAGCATGAGATTAGATTGTTGCCAATATTTGTCAAACTTCTTCTTCATTGATAATGCCATAAAGAGAAAAAGTTAATCCTTAAGATTTGTGCACCATTCAATAATTTGCAATTAAATTTCACAAAATTTTTGAAAAAAGAGATTTGCAATTGGATATAATGTGCCTGAAAGGAGCTCGATGATGTTATAGAAGTTTTTCAAAGCTTGACAAAATGTTTTTACCTCTATCCAATTATCATTTGTTGGGCACATATCATATTTGTATGGATCAAGACACTGCAATCTTTTAAAAGCCTCTTTATAATAACAAGCATCCCTTAGCATCATGTACGTAGAGTTCCACCGTGTTGGGACATCAATTGACAAACCTCTACGTGTATCCAAATTACATTCTTTAGCCCTCTTTTCAAACTCCTCTAATTGTAGTGGAGAGCTTCGAACAATCTTCACCATTTCTCTCATATTTTTAATTGCCATATTAATTTTTTTTAGTCCATAATGTACAACTAAATTAATAATATGTGCAGCACATCTCACATGAAAGAACTGGCCATTACATACAAATGCTCCTTGAAGCCTATCCACGATTTCTCTGACACACACATCATTGGCACGATCATTATCCAATGTTAATACAAATAACTTACGATCAATGTTCCAATCAATCATATTTTTGATAAATGTATTATACAAATTGACTCCAGTATGTCTTCCTTCCATATGCATAAAATTATTTTTTTTTCAAATTCCAATCATCATCAATGAAATGTGCTGTCACACATAAATAAGACTTGTTTTGTCTAGAAGTCCACAAATCCATAGTTGCACTTATCCGACATGAAAGTAGACCAAACATATCATAAAATTTTTTCTTTTCCTCTAAATATGTTTCCATAATCCCTTTTCGAAGGGTTATACGACTCTTTAATTCAAAAGATGGTCTTAAAGACTTAATAAAATCAATAAATCCTTCATGCTCAACCATAGCAAATGGGTATTCATGCATAACAAACATCCGTATAAGCTTCTTACGACTAACATCTCCATCATATGTATAGGTATTTAAAGAACAAGTGCCATCCTCTTTTTGCAATGATGTTTGTAACATTAGTTGGCCTTTGACATTAGTATTCTTCAAAAATGAATGGCACTTATCAAGATAATTTTTCAAATGTGTTGTCCCCAACCTACTAGCCCCATTAAATATTCTTTTGCAGTGATTACATCTTGCTTCTTCTGTTTTAAAAATTTTTCCATCAACTTTCTTTTCTAATTCATACTTTGTAAAATCATCTTAAATTTTAGATGTTAGCTTTTTCTTTTGTCTTTTCCTCTCTGTTTGATTTGTAGGTTCAACTGATTTGCTATTTACATCTTCAATAGTTCCACTAGAAGACATGATATTTAACAACTGCATTCAAAATACAAAAAATAAAACCTTAAAAATGCAATATTAGACTAAGTCTCTAATTCAATAAAAAATGCAAAGAAATATAAAATACATAATTTATGTGCAAAGAACTTTTGTGGTTTAAAGAATTTTTTTGTACACCCCTACTCAAAGGACATAATTTCACAGAACGAATTGCGCGGGGAAGGAAAGGCCACATCATGTTTGCCCGTGCAGTGGTAAAGTAGATGTGGTATTTTAAGTAGATCAGGATAGTGTATTATTTGTAAATCATAAAGTTTAAGGACACCAAACAAGAAAGTTGATTCACAATGATGGATGAAAGCTCTGCAGGAAGAGACTCTGGTAACAACAATTAAGTTTATATGCAGTAAAACTAAGAAGATGGGATGAGGAAGGCTGGAATTGGAAAGACTATGGGAGTCAGAACCAAGAATATATGAAGAAGATAGTCATGCATAACAATGGTTTATGAGACGCTTCATTAGCAAACAGCTTAGCTTTTGGCCAAATGTCAAGAAAAATGGGAAAAACCCAAATTAGTGGATGAAATTTTTCACAAAGAGAATAAGATGATGCATTAACAGATGATGTAGACCTTGATGGTAATGAATGACAAAACAGGATCAAAAATCTGTTCTGAAAATGTAAGGATAGAACTGGATATTCATGTTCACATTTCTTGGTTATCGCTGTGGTGCAATTTCTCTCACCTCAACCTTAAAAGTCCATCTCCTTCAAGTTTAAGATATATACATGTAACCATATCCTTCAAGCTTGATGCACATACAAATAACTTTAATTACTGAGTAACAATTAACAAAGCAATGTAAAAAACCAACAAAGATAATGCATTGATGGAACTATTGACAACCTTCTAAGTTCTACCGTCACTTGAGAATGAAATGCATATTACAAGCATGGAGCAATTTGCTAACATGTAGCTTTTCCATAGACAGTAGCAAGGTTCAGAAATTTAGTACCGGACGTCATACCAATACCATTTTGGCATAGTACACCTGGTACAGAATTAATTCAGCACACCGAGTTCTCTGTACTGTCTACTGGTTCTCAATAACAGTATGGTAAGGTGTACTCAGGATTCACTGGTATAAACCAGCTTGCATGCATGCCATGCCAAATAAAATGGATTTTTTGTCAGATGCATATTTCGTATAACCACAATATCCATAATTAAAGCGCAAAATGCTCTTTCTATATCAAATAATTAAAGCTCCCTGAATGAAAGTTTATTTCTCAACCAAATACTCTAAATTGGATATGTGTCCAAGAGGTATTATGCAACAACTCTCTAATTATGCCCTCTTCATTGCATGCATTCATATGCCACAACATTCTCCAGATACTACATGTCAAATCTTTTTGCTAGTGAAGAAACAGTGCATCTAATTACATCTTTATCCACATTTATATATACATGCTCATATTTCCAAATTAAAACATTTTGGTAATTACTTGCTCTGTGGATAAGATATCCAGTATGTATTATGCAGTTGTGTCTATTCCATAACTGATCTAGTCAACAAATAAAAGATATACCCAGTGCAAACAACGTAAAAAATTATTCAAGAACTTCCTATGGATAACAACTCATATGCTTCACCTTAGATTCAATATGTGCCCATGCTTGAGAGGTGTCAATAGTGTCCATGTTGCCTCATAATCAACATGGTGTTGGCTAGAACCAAGTCAGACAATAAATTGTATTGGGACCAAAAGCCAATCTTGCTGTCATATATTCTTATTCAACATTTAACATGGACCTATTAGTCAGGAGACAAGAATTTAACATACCCACCAAACTGAAAAAGAAAATCAGAAAGGAAAACCTACAAATACCAAAATGTGACTGGTCATAAAACAATAAATTAAGATGATAAACTGCAATTAATAGGACATAGTGGTATGCTGTGTCACAGGTTTCCTCACAAAGTTACAATCCTACATGAGATTGCCTCCATACTTAATTAAATCAAGAATGAAAAATAACCTAAAGCACTTATCATGCTATGCAGCATTTATGCTACTCTGTTTAAGCAAATCAACATTCATACCTATCCCTAAAAAAAATTATCAATATATGACCGAATTACACAATTTCGTTTTCACTCTTAAGCAGGTATCATACCACAAAGCTTTCAAATGCTAGTATATTGATGAGGCACCATACAAATCAGAAAAAATAGGTATTTTAATATATAAATATCTTAAAAGAATCAAACACAATAGTCCAAAAAGGTTCAAAGTTGACAGATCTTTAGTAATAGTAGATCAAAAAAGAAATGAAGCATCAGAAATCTTTGCAGAAAGTAGAAGATGACAAAAGCTTCTTACTAGATGAACATCACAAGGCTATGGTACAAAGCAAGTGTAGAGCAACAAGATCAAAACGGACAGAATAGAAGAACGTAATCTTTCAACAGAACCATTACAGACCACCTCTCTTGTTTTTCCTTAAATTTGAAGATATTTTTGCGGGAAAACAGGCAACGACCTTTAGAGATGACATATCATTTAACACAAAGTATTAATTTAAATTAAGCTGTGCATGTAAAGGAAAGGAAAAGAGGGGAAAACAATGATACAAATCATTACAGACAAGTAATCTGTATCTTGATATATACTTTATGATTTGAATAAAAGGAAACTTTAAGGTATGAAGTTGAAACTTGTTCATAACTTCTGCATCAGCAACTGTCATACATGAAAAACAGATCTTAGTTCCAAGAAACTTACACCTCTGATTGTAAACAATAAGTGTCATCCGACTATTAAAAAAATGTTCAACCAGATATGACTAGATCACAGGGAGAGAAAAAGTACCCAGGATGATTCAGTTGAAAAAATAAAGATAAAAATTAGGTAGCCAAACATACTTCCTACAAGAAAACATAAAAACTGAAAAAGGTCGCCAAATGGTCATATTACAAGAAGAAGACGAAGAAGAAGAAGAAGCAGCAGAGCTGCTTACTTGATGATGGGTTGACGACCGAGCAGAGCAAAGAGAAATTAGTGGGAAAGCCGAACTGCCAGTCTGCCACCGTCTCCTTCGCTGCCTCCGCAGACTGCGATGGATCACTCCTCCAGTCCTCCTCGCTGTCACCGAAAAGTCGGACGTGGAACAGTGGAAGTCTGGAAGACGAAGAAGTGGTCTGTGAAGAATGGAAGAAGAAGAAAAGAAACGGAAGAAAGAAGAAAAGGAAACTGAATAGTGGCACTGTGGAAGTCTGTACACCGTACATAATGTATCGATTCCTAAGCGGTTTTGTTTTTATTTTTTAACTAAAAAATTAGCTGCTTGTCGGTGTCTCCCGACTCGCCCAGTCGCCTGGATTTTATTTTTTAAAATGGGATTTTATTTTTTAAAACAGATATCCATATCCGTATTTAAAAATATATATAAATTCATATTTATATTTGTATCCGATTAACTTTTGAATTAAATATCTAAATCCATATCCGAATTCGATTAAACTATAAAAAAATATCCGAATTTGATATGATTCGAATACGAATATGAATATGATCGGAGTTTATCCGATCCATTTTCAGCCCTATTCGGGGATAAAAAGAATTTTCGTTTATAAAGACAGGTGGATGAAGATTTTATGTTTTGGCGGAGACAAATATGGGAATGAAAATTGAAAATTGGAATTGTTTTGGCAGAGACGGCTGGAAATAAAAATTGGAATTCTCATCTCATTCTGTTGTCACCTTGAATTGGAGTGATGAATCTTTGAAAAACATCAATTGGGGTGATGATTTCTATGAAAACATCCTTCTAATTGTCTGTCTATTTCATTGGGATTTCTTCTACTTTTGATTTGTCATTTCTCTAACGTAGTTTCTGCCTCCAATCTTTCTAGATTGACTATTGCATGCATTTGAAAGCAGATTACTATCGAAGCCATTTATTTCAAAGTGTTATATGCTATGTCAGGCTGTGCCATACATATCGGCTGTACATTGCCACCGTGCCGACCATGCCACATATCATGCCGGCTGTGCCAAACATGACTACTTGTATCATGCAATGCCATGTGACTATGCCCCCCTATCATACCGATTATGCGGCTCAAGTTCTTTATTCTCTTGCCTAAAAAAAAAAAAGAGACCAAATAAGTTTAGAACTAACAATTGCAAGATTAAAGAAATCTATATTTTTTCCTTCATCATATCTGTCTTTCAATTGAGCCGACGACTCTAATCTCCATTCTCATCTTTGCTAAAAAGATAATGTCTCTATCTTATCCTCATGAATGGAGAATTTTTTTTATCTCCATCCTCCTCAGGAAAAAATAAATTTCCGTCCCTGCTCTGCCCCACCCCAACCCTTAGTAACATATATAATAACTTCTAATAAAAATTGTAAGAATAATTTTCTAGATATACAAATATATAAGGGCAATATATGGGGTCAAGAGGGTGGGGATAGGGTGGGCCGGATGAATCAGGAATATATTTTTATCTCCTCCTTTCCTACCCAATCCCCACTAGCATGGATACAAGTAGTCTCCATCTCTATTTTCATATCACCAAAAGGCGAGGAATCTTGCCTCATTCGAGGTGAAGTAGAACGAATCCTCACTTTATGGGTTAAAATTATTATTTTTATTAAAAATACTTGATTTCCTAGTTTTAAGGCACCCACGATGATGGTTTTCTGAACAAAAACATATTAGAATTTGAATAGCAATGAAAATGGTGCAACACATGTATAGTTTATTATAATGTGCTGCATGTCATAGAGCCTATTATAAATTTCGTAATCATGAACTCTATTAATAATAGATCATTAATACAAAAAAAAAGGATGTTTACATTGAATTATAATCATCCAAGAATGCATCCAAAAGTTAATATACCAACATATAAAATGTCAAAGATGAAACATGAAGATCGAATAAAAAAAATATACAAATGGTAACCACAT
This sequence comes from Calamus simplicifolius, assembly GCA_900491605.1. Lineage (NCBI taxonomy): Eukaryota > Viridiplantae > Streptophyta > Magnoliopsida > Arecales > Arecaceae > Calamus > Calamus simplicifolius. The sequence continues at coordinate 382,170 of UESW01004907.1, forward strand.
TCTGCATGGCCGTGGCTTCCTTTTATGCTGTAACCTCATGCATCGATATGGTTATAGAATTTGCGGCACATACTCCTATGTTGGTAGTGGTACCGATGGTTGAAGGTCACCAATGACCTATGGTCCTCCTCGACCTCGACTCCATTGCCATCTTCTACCATGGGCAACTATAGGTGGATAAGTGTACGAGATAGAGTTTGTCCTCGGGCTATCATTTGGCTATCCCATTGATCATATCAAATGCAAAAAGGTAAATCCATAGGATAACCTTTTTTTTTTTTTATTTGGAGGGATAACCAGTTATTCCTGCATTTTCTAGGGAATAAATTAAGGGGATATCCCATGGTTAACCATGGTTAACTATGGATTATCCTTTTGGTTAACGTTATTCCCAGCTATCCCTTATAGTTATGACTTTTGAGAATAAAGATATCCCCTTATCCCCTATTTCAAACACTACCTAAGGTATCATCCGTCAAGATATCATTGTCATATAAGAATTGTAATAGTGACAACTTGATAAAAGCAGGTGGCTTTGATGGCATTTGGAATGGTAAAAATGGTACCTCATATAAGTGACATGAACTACTAGCCAGATCAGAAGACATCGATATTTGTATTGGAATAAGTTCAGATATCTGTCTCTCACCAATAGATTTTGCAGACTATCTACATCTGTTGGCATAACAAAAGACTAATTATGTCTAATAGCATAGTACATGTCTACTAAATCTCAAGGAGGTTAGATAGCCAAGCATCCAGGCTATTATAAGAATATGTCCTCTTAAGCCCCTAAGAACTTAATTAAATGTATGCGATATGAAAATTAGTAATATGATACATACCATCACTCCCAGCAATGCTCCAGTGGGACTAATCCATGTTTGGTCACATGACAATACCATTGCATGCATGGAGAGAGAGTAAATGCTTTCCTTGAGAAGGTTGGTTGATGATGACCCATGCTGCATGATCCTGTCATAGCATGATCGATGTATATAGTGTGCTCATCTGGCCAATGAATATCATAGCACCTTCTTAGATCGAGCTCATATACATCGTCATGCAAGCAAGCAATCATAATACATCGTCATGCAAGCAAGCAATCAAAATCGGCTATTCTAGCCCAAACTACTGCATCACTCTATCGGGCTAACGCCATTCCATAATATGAATACATACTAAGGTAGTGTTTGAAATAGAAAATAAAAGGGGATATCCAGAGGATATCCCCTCTTATTCCCAAAAGCCATAACTATAAGGGATAGCTAGAAATAAAGTTAACCAAAAGGATAATCCATGGTTAACCATGGGATATGAGATATCCCCTCAATTTATTCTCTAGAAAATGCAGGAATAGCTGGTTATCCCTCCAAATAAGAGTAAAAAAAAGTTATCCTATGGATTTACCTTTTTGCATTTGATATGATCAATGGGATAGCCAAGGGATAAACCCTATCCCGTACACTTATCCATGGATAATATTTTTTCTAACAAACATTACCTAAAGGATAGCTGGGAATAAAGTTAACCAGAGGGATAATCCATGGTCAACCATGGTTAACCATGGGTTATCCCCTCAATTTTATTCACTAGAAAATGCAGGAATAGCTGGTTATTCCTTTAAATAAGAGTAAAAAAAAATTATCATATGGATTTACTTTTTTACATTTGATATGATCAATGGGATAGCCAAAGGATATCCCTAGGGATAGCCAGGGGATAAACTCTATCCCGTACACTTATCCAGAGATAATATTTTTTCTATCAAACACTACCTAAGGGATGACAACAACCCAAATTATTAGTCTAATCAACAAAACAGTAGTTAGCTAACCTAGCAACTACATCATGGGTGTAGCACTGTCCTATTATTCATTGCCCTGGCATTATAATAGTACTAGTTGAATGGCTGGAAATTAATAAATGATACATCATTGGTGGTCCATCAATCTAATTGGTATCTATACTAGATTAGGACATTAATTAGTAGACACATCCATCACGATCCTAGCAATAATCCATTTGTATGGCAGAAATATTCAGAAAGAAGTAACTGTTATGAAAATATCTTAGGCATATAAAATTATTAGAGATGTAACTAATATCCCTAGGGTCCAGGTATCTGCTGCTTCTCATTCTTAACATATAAATCTTACCCTTTTACGGTGTCATATGAGGAAGCCGTTCCCATGCCCATAACCTTAGAAGGATCAATGCCCTCCTAATGTCCAATTAAGGATCTAAACGCCCATCAAGAGACATTAAGCTGGCACGTTGGCAATGCAAGATGACAGACTCCTAAAAATTTGAGACAACATTGAATTAGTGTCTTGTGACAAAAAGAAAGGTATGCACTTATTTAGAATCTCAACTATCTAACACACATTACCTCTTGATAATGATACAACTGCAGACTTAGAAGTGAACGATCAGTGGGTCTGGGATCTATATATAGCCGATCTATAAATTCATATATATTACCATATGAAACATGTATAGTAGCACACAATTCACAAAAAAATAAAGTAATTAGTTAACATTAACACATAGTACCATAATAATATCATATAAAGTAATGAGCATTAACAATATTTAGTTCATCCAATTTACATAGTTGATGCAGTACAAAATTTGAAATACATGATGGCACATGAAACAAGACATAGCACCTAGGATGTAGTACAAAATACATAATACATGATAGCACATGAAATGACATCCAAGTTGCATTAAGATGCAACACAAATATATAAAATATATGTTGACACATGAAATACCAGAATCTACTAGCCTTTCTTGCACCCCAGACCTGAGGGTGGCTCCAAGATATAATAATTTGCCATACACTTAGGCTGCGTTTGGATGTTAAAAAGTTATTACAGGAATAGGGATACGAATTCCGTAAGAATAGCTTATTCCTTTTGTTATTCCAGATTTTTGTTTGGATCAAAATCTGGTATTCCATATTATTCCAGTGCAATTAATGCAGTGTTATTCCAAATGATGTTTGGATGACATAGGAATAAACATGTATTCCACTAGGAATAGATGAAGAATTTTTCTGAAATTCCAAAGATACCCCTTCCAATAAAATGGTTTATCAATTTTTATTTTTTAAATGACTTGAATAAATTATTATTATTTATTAATAAATAAGGTAATAAATTAATTACTATTCATAAAATAATATAAGAACATACTTAATAAATTTTTTTATATAATAAAGAAAAAAAAATAACATACTTAATTTATTATTTTTAATTAATAAATTTATTTAATTTTAAATTATATTATAAATAAATTTATTTAATTTATTTAAATGACATAATAAATAAATTTATTTAATTTATTTAATTTAATTCCATCGGTGCCTCTGGAATAGCTGCAGTGGGAATAGGAGCTATTTCATGGGGTACCATAGAATAAGGAATAGGAATAAAGAGGGTTTACTGGAATAGCCAGTCTCATGGGGCCCACTCTCCTTTTTCAGGGTGTTTGGGGGAATAAGCTGGAATAAGGCCCTATTCCAGGCCTTATTCCAGCATCCAAACGCTGCCTTAAGAAATAAATCCCACAGCATGTAAGGTGTTTTACCAAATATTAAATTTAACTAATATTAATAAACTAATTTATCCTTTGAATTGAACTAACAAGTTGAATATAATATCTAAATTAAATAATGCTAATAATTGGAAGATAATATAGGGTTCAAAAATACTAAATGTTCTCAGATCACAACTAGAATAAATCCATATTTATGTATGAACTCCAATAAATACTTAGGCCATCATCTATTTGAATCCCATCTCATGTCTCTATCTCTAAAAAAATAATTTTTTTATGAGCAATCCTTAGTGAGTAACTATATATCAAGTCGATATAATGATACAATTTAAAATATATTTACAATACAATAATACTTTTATAATATTTTTATAAACAATTACAATTTGCATGATATTTTAAAAAATAATATCGATTTTTAAAATAATAAATCTTGTATTTATACATTAGTATTATGATAATAACTCTATAGTCATTAAACTATGGTTACATATAATTTCTATGACAAGGCTGGTACACTATGCATAAACCTGTAGATGGGGGCAGATTACTCCATTTATCTTCTATAATGGTATGCTCCAATATCTGCTATCTATCGTTAATTATAACATAGTAAACCGAGTATTTTTAATATGTAATATTTTACTTATTGATAATTTCAGTCATTTTCATAGTCAATAGATTTATTTATGAATGTTTTCAATTATTTGTATATAATTGTATAATTCCATATCAAGATCACAAATTATGTTCTTCATGATAAAATTTTGCAATAATAAGCAATAATGATATACAACTGTAATAGATTATATCCCATTTACTTGATCCAAATTTTCAATAAAATGGCATGCAACAAATCGAATTTGCAATTCCATGTCTTACCAAATACATACAATATTTCAAAGTAATTATTAAACATTAATAATTCAAAATAATTTAAACACTTTAACAAACAATTATATATATATATATCATCTAACATGTTATTTCATTAAGATTTTCATGTAATTAATTTATAAAACTATGAAATTTTTTAGCAATTATGAATAATTTATAAATACTTTAATCTATAATTAAGTTACTTACCTCGACCTGATGACAAATGAGATTAAGTCTGATCAAACTGGGTTGTAGCCCCTATAAACTGATCAAGTCATAATGTCAAGCTCATATAATAAAACAAATAAAGTTTGAATTCAAGACAATCAATCCAAACTTATGATCAAGTCAAAATGGGACTTTACCAAACCTATATTCCATCGGCCATGAAATCTAATGAATGGTCATTTATATGGTGATCGATTGTTCTCAGTTTCATTCATGAACTTGGCTCAAAATAGAGTTAGAATCGAGAAAAGAGGTCTCATTTAATAATACCCAGGTTCCGGTAGGCTATATCGGCAGTTGGCCAACAAAACCAAAGTTCATATGGAAGGAAGGAAACAGAAAGAGGACTTAACGGGCTATGGATTGCTGGCTAGAGCAGGCGATGTTGATGGCCGAAATATGGCTCAAATTTGGCCATGACTCTCTGGAAAACAGTCTAAGAACAAGGAATTAATGTGTAAGGAAGGGTTTATTTCGCTTAATAATTCATCCTAATCGCTAGCCATTACCCATTCCATTCTTAATTTTGATAAGGGAACAATCAGTGCACAACCGGCTTCTATTTCAGCCATTATTCAGCTCTGAAATGGAGATTTAAGATAGGGCTCTTTAAAATTCTCAATCCCGGCAGCCATTAGTGGTTCGCTAGGGACTGTTTGAATTAGGGTGAATGGAGGGAAGGGGAAGGAAACGAAAGAAAAAGCTATTTCATTAGTTACTTTGTTTGGAAGGAAAGTGAAAGTGAGAGTAACCGGTTTCCCTAACTTGTTTCTCTTTTATCAAGGATAAATTTGTTACCCCTAAATCGGGATAAGATGAAGAAGGAAAAAATGTTTAAGTTATATTTTTTTTTAAAGATCAAAATATTCCTTCATTTTTATTCTTCATTTTTCTTATTCCCTATTCTGAAGGGGTATAATTATCACATAACTTTTTCCTTTTCCTCTCTATCCTAATAAGATTATTGATAATACCTTTATTTTCTCTTTCATCTTTCCAAAGAAATCATTTTTCTTCCATCTCTTTTCTTCTTTTGACCCTCAGGATGGTTGAAATTGAGAAAAGAAGAGGAAATGGAGCTTACTGGCATTGGATATTGCTGGACAAAGGAAGAAGACGATGAACCCTTCCATGATTTTTCTGGCTTTTTTTCGAAGCCCACATTCAATGACTTTTTGATTGGAAGAGAGGAGTTGGGGATGAATATAGACAAAGAGGGAGGCGTCGGATAAGCTTTTTCATACCTTCTTCATTTAAAGGGTGGAATCCAAATGGGACTCATCTTTCTCCGATGAGTTCCGTTCAGGACCCTGCCATGCTTCGGCTCTATTTTTTTTTTAAATGCTATCACGGCTGCTCAAAGGTGCTGAACCGACTTTAAGATTAGGTGAGCCCAAAAGGATTGGATCTCACGAAAAAGACTTGCTCATTCGAAGAACGGTATAACAAACATGCATCAAACACGTGGATTAACCGAAAAGACTTGCTGCATCAGAGGATGGTGCAGTAAACATGCATCGAACACACAAATTGACTGCACGTACCTACCATAATATGTGCGATGCGTGACAAAACCCATTGGGTCTCGGCACATGTAACGGCACGTGCATGCAGCTAATCCTCGCGCTTAATACACCATCATTTTCAATCCTAGATTGTTGAATTTTGATTGAAATTGCTCACAACATGATGCAAACAAAAATAATTACCACCCAAGAGTTACAACCTGATGGCCTCCATGTACGACAATTCGTTATAAGGAAAATGCTTGGCCTTCTTGCGATATGTAACTTGATATAAGTTAGAAACTACGACCAACTACTAATAGTTTTCTTCTTTCACTATCACAAATGCAATGAAAAATATTTAATTGTTTTCGTCAATTGAAATAGTAATTAATAATATCCCCTGTTGCTTGCTATAAAGAAAAATACTATCTGCTTGAATTACAAGCCCGAAGTAATTGAAGCCATTCCACAAGCTCTTCAATGGATTTGGCAACATCAAGAGTGAAAACTATAAGCTGCATTTAAATTCACACCCTGACCTGCTATGTTATCCAAAAGCAATACATGAATAAGAGCTAGTGAATGATAAGTAGAAGTCCCCAACCTAGATGATGAAGGATGAATGGAAGGCCTCGACATATCCATTAAAATCTGAGTCATGATGCCATGCAATGATTGGTATGTGAAAGGCTCCATATAACATAAAAATGTAACATCATATATCCATACATCCAATGGAGCTGTCTCATTTATTTTAACGAATAACTCCATTCTAGTTAATACCGGTTGCCAGGGATCGATATCCCACATCATTTCTATATTACCATCATCCTCAAGTTTTATAGATATGTATTTCATAGCTTAATGACAAACAATGGGAAATTGATACACAATCTTACTTACTTTTTGCTTAATTTCAACAAGCCTTAGATCTTGTCCAACAAGCCATCAAATGACAAACCATGCTGAACCATATAAAACTTTGATGCCGGACAAATTAACCTTTCTAGGCCTTTGCTAATTATTCCATTGGAGTAAAAAAAATTATCAATGGCTTCCTACTACTCATCCTACCAAAAAAAAAAAAAAAAAGGCTAATAAAAGATGGATATGTTAGCTAAAGTCGGCAAGCCTAAAATGGTTTAACCCTTAGATAGTGTTTGAAATAGGGAATAAGAGAGGATATCCCCTGGATATTCCCTCTTATTCCCAAAAGCTATCACTATAAAGGATAGCTGAGAATAAAGTTAACCAGAAGGATAATCCACGGTTAACCATGGGTTATTCTCTTAATTTATTTCCTAAAAAATGTAGGAATAGCGGGTTATCTTTTAAGAGTAAAAAAAAGTTATCCTATGGATTTAACTTTTACATTTGATATGATTAATGAGATAGCCAAGGGATATCCCTAAGGATAGCCAGCGGATAAACTCTATCCCATACACTTATTCATGAATTATATTTTTTCTATCAAACATATCTCTAGTGAAACTCAACTCTTCGGTTGGTGGTTTAGCATGCAAACTTTGCACCATAAAAGTATTTTGTAACTTCGGAGTACTTTGGTGAGAAGGGAATAAGCACGACCTATATGCCGTGAGTCCATGTGCATTGACCTACGAGAACATGACCTAAATGCTCTAAAAAAAACTTTGATAAACATTTACCCAAACTGAAATTAATCATATATGTAGCGTGATATGTGTACCTTTTCCTCATTCCTTATCCATAGCAAACATGAACTCATTCTATATCTAATACTTATTTTTAATATGATTTACCGGCCCGCTTATTTTTAATTATTTCCACTACCTGCCAACGGATTGAAATCTACTTTTTCTTAATTATTTCCACCTCCTGCTAATTATTTCACCCTTAGCATTATGATTTACAAATAATAATAATATTTTTTACTATGAATCCCTACCTACTTGAGCGTAGGAGGGACCAGTCGAGAGTAGAGGGACTGGAGGAGGACAGGATCAAATACCACGGAAGACAAAGTGGGCAGAGGAGAGACCACTCTGACCAGAGAGGGATCAGAGGAGGGACCATGTATTGAGATTTTGTTTAAATAAACTAAGATGTTGTGGATATGTTTAGGAAATAGTCGCGGCTCTCCCATGGCAATTCTCGCTTCAGAAGCCGAAGCGACGTGATGCTTCGTTTCAAAAAGAAACTTTATCCGTTTTCTTTAAATCTCTGCAACGGATATATTACGAAACGATGCGGTTCTTTGAGAATCAACGCTTCATAGGCTCCAGCGCCACGACATTCAATTTCTATAAATCCACATACAAAAAAAATAGTTCTTGTCTACAATCGAGTTTTATTAGTACTTTGGTGCAAACTCGATAAAAGGCTTGTCGTATCCTGCGATGTATTTTCTATTCACCCACAAAGCATTCGAGAGGGTACAAATAATGCTTAAGAAAGCGTTCCGTGCGTGATTCAAGCCTATCCTTATCTTCATCTCTCTCGGTTCTTATCTTAATCATTATCCCTATCTCTTCTTATCTAGACTTTTCTTTTTCAATTTTTCTCAACAATCTTAAGCGTTATTTCAATGGAGACCGAGACTTTTGTTGCCACTATCAAGTTGATGAACCAAGATATTGTCAGACTCGATCGATTTGATGGCACTAATTTCACCCGTTGGCAAGATAAGTTAAGGTTTCTTCTCACTGCATTAAAGATCTTTTACATCCTCGATCCGGACTTGGTGCCTATACCGGATCCAACTGAAAATGACTCCAACGAAGTCAAGGCAGAGCGCAAGAAGCGAAGGGAAGACGAATTCATATGCCACGGGCACATCCTCAATGCTCTATCCGATCGATTGTATGATCTATACACTAATACACAATCGGTAAAAGAGATATGGAACGCATTGGAATACAAGTACAAGGCCAAGGAGGAAGGTACGAAGAAATTTCTTATCTCTAAATATTTTGATTTCAAGATGTGTGATGAGAAGTCAATTCTTGCACAAGTGCATTAATTGCAAGTGATTGTCAACAAACTCAAAGCAGTGAAAATCGATGTTCCCGAGTCTTTTCAAGTTGATGCGATAATCACAAAATTACCGCCGTCTTGGAAGGGCTATAGGAAAAAACTTTTCCACAACACCGAGGATTTTTTCTTGGAGCAAATTCAGAAACACCCTCGAATCGAGGAAGAATCGAGGATGGGAAGAAGTTGGAGAATGTCAACGTTGAAACGGGGTTTTCAAAGGCCAATGCTGTGAGCAAGCCTAAGAAGGACAAAAAGATGGCAAAGCAAACTATCTTGGTCCCAAAAAGAATCAAGAGAAGTTCAAGAAAAAGAAGCCCAAGGGAAGCTGTTATGTGTGTGGCAAACCCGGGCATTTTGCTCGTGACTGCAGACACCGCAGGGGCCAAATTAAGGAAGCAAATGCCACCAACATTGACGATGATGAAATCATCGCCGCCATGAGCGAAGTCATGGCGGTCCATGGCAAGGTCCCCGGATGGTGGTACGATACTTGCCACCGTCCACGTTTCCTATGATAAGTCTATGTTCAAGACTTATGTGGATGTCACCGATGGACAAGAGATACAAATGGGCAATGAAGGCCGGTCCAAGGTATATGTGGCAAAGGAAACGTAGAACTCAAATTCACTTTTTAGAAGAAAATTACTTTGTCAAATCTGTTGCATGTGCCGGATATGAATAGGAACCTTGTTAGTGGGGATCTTTTGGGCAAACCAGGAATAAAATCTGTTTTTGAGTCGGGCAAACTTATCTTGACCCGTAATGGTATATTTGTTGGCAAGGACTATTCTAGTGATGGAATGGTTAGATTATGTATCATTGATAATTCTATTAATAAAGATGTTTCTTCCGCTTATATGCTTGACTCAATTACATTATGGCATGGTAGACTAGCATATATTGGAATTAGTACCATGAAAAGGCTTGTTAAATGTGGTTTGATTTTTTGCAAATTGATGAGTTCAATAAATATGAAATATTAAATCAAAGATGACTAAGAAACCATTGCATAGCGTTGAGAGAAATTCCAACTTATTAGAACTTGTGCATTCTGATATATGTGAATTTAATGGCATGTTAACTAGAGGTGAAATAGGTATTTCATTACCTTTATTGATGATTGCTCTAGATTCATATATGTTTATTTATTAAAGCATAAAGATGATGCTTTCCATGCTTTTAGAATATATAAAGCGAAGGTAAAAATCAGTTAGGTAGAAATATTAAAATCCTTAGAAGTGATAGGGGTGGAGAATATTTTTCTAATAATTTTAATGCATTTTGTAAAGAAAATAGCATTATACACCAAAGTTTCGCACCACGTACACCACAACAAAATGGTTTGGCTGAACGTAAGAATAGAACATTACAAGAGATGATCAATGCTATGTCCGAATTCATTTAATTTATGGGTGAAGCTTTATTTGCTGCTTGTCATATTTTAAATAGAATTCCTTTAAAGAAAACTCAGACCTCTCCATATGAGATATGGAAAGGAAGAAAGCCCAATATTGGATATTTCAAAGTGTGGGGGTGTCTTGTCTACTACAAGAACTAGACCCCAAAAGAACCAAATTGGGTCCCAGAGGGATAAGAAGTGTATTTGTTGGTTATGCCACAAATAGCAAAGCTTATAGACTCTTGGATCTAGAGTCTAACGTGATAGTAGAATCTAGAGATGTAGAGTTTCTTGAGAATTTAAAGAGTAATAATTCTCAAGCTCCTACAAATTTAAAGAGTAATAATTCTCATGAGGAGAGATCTTCAAAGGTTGTTGAAGAACAATCAGAGCTTCGAAAAAGTAAGAGAATATAAAAGGCTAAGGATTTAGGACCCGATGAAATAGACTCTTAACTTATTTTCCTTTATTTAGTTGAAGGAAGTAGAGAGAATTTTATCCGTAGGGTACCTATTTTTCTTCAAGTGGAAGATGATCCTAAAACCTTTAAGGAAGCTATGGCTTCAAGGGATTCACCTTTTGGAAGGAAGCTATTCAAGATGAAATGGATTCCATTATAGCTAACCACACTTGGGAACTTGTAAATTTACCCAAAGGGTCTAAGCCTATTGGTTGTAAATGGGTGTTTAAGAAGAAGTATCATAATGATGGTACTTTAAACACCTACAAAGCTAGACTAGTAGCTAAAGGTTTTCGACAAAAAGAAGGAATTGACTATTTTGATACATATGCACCTGTAGCTAGAATAACAACAATTAGAGTATTGTTTGCATTGGCTTCATTGCACAACCTTTATGTTCATCAAATGGATGTCAAAACGGCATTCCTAAATGGTGATCTCGATGAGGAGGTCTACATGGAACAACCAGAGGGTTTATCCTATCGGGTAATGAACATAAAGTGTGCAAGCTTGTTAAATCCTTGTACGGATTGAAACAAGCACCCAAACAATGGCATGAGAAGTTTGACTCTGTCATACTCTCAAATGGATTTGTTCACAACGTTTCTGATAAGTGTTTATATACTAAAGTGCATGGTGACTTTGTGGTATATGTATGCCTTTATGTTGATGATATGTTGATCATTAGCAATGAAATGAAAGGCATACAAGAAACGAAGAGGTTTCTATCATCCACTTTCAAGATGAAAGATCTTGGACAAGTTTATACTATTTTGGGCATCAAAGTGAAACAAAATAGTGGGGGTTTTGAACTTAGTCAATCATTATGTTGAGAAAGTGTTACACAAGTTCAAACATTTGAAGTTCAAAGAAGTGAACACCCCGTTTGATCCAAGTCTAAAGCTTGAAAAGAATAGTGGACGAGCTGTGGCTCAACTTGAGTATGCAAGTGCTATTGTTGTCTAATGTATTTGATGCAATGCACTAGACCCGATATAGCATTTGCAGTTAGTAAGCTGAGTAGGTTTACTAGCAACCCGAGTGTATAGCATTGGAAGGCTATTGGTAGAGTCTTTGGTTATCTTTTGAAAACCAAAAGACTAGGTCTACAATACTCTAAATTTCCTGTTGTATTGAAGGATATACCGATGCAAGTTGGATATCAAGGGTGGGAGATAATAAATTTACCACTGGTTGGGTGTTTACGCTAGCGGGTGGTGCAATATCTTGAAAATCCAAGAAACAAACTTGTATTACACACTCAATAATGGAGTCAGAGTTTGTGGCTCTAGCTTCAGCAGGACATGAGGCTGAGTGGTTAAGGGATCTTCTATTGGAAATCCCATTGGCTTGTGAGAATATTTCAACCGTATCGATACATTGTGATAGCCAAGCCACTTTAGCCAGCGTACAGCGAAGTGTACAATGGAAGTCTAGACACATTAGTCTAAGACATGAGTATGTGAGGAAATTAATCAAGGATGGAATAATTTCTTTCACTTTTGTGCGATCAAACTATAATCTAGCTGATCCACTTACTAAACCTCTTACAAGAGATTTAGTGAAGACGACTTCCAGAGGGATGGGTCTAAAACTCCTTGAGTAAAAGTCCACCAATGATGGCAACCCAACCTAATACTAGGAAATGACTAGTCTTTGATAAGTGGATTGTAACTGCACTTAGTATATAGTGCTAATGTTACAAGATGGAGGGTTGAGCTTTTAAACTCTTAATGAAGTTCAGTCATGTGGACAAGTATCTATTGTAACAGAGATACTGAAAGAACTTCACCTATGTGAACCTTGAGATGGTGTCACAAGTACGAGTTGGAGTTTTTCTCATGAAAAGGTTCATAAAATAGGATAAGCACATGGCCATAAATCGTGCTAAGCGTGTGGTGTAGACAAGAAACATTAAGGAGTGTGTGTGAAGTATCACCGGTTTTGACACAAGGAATAACTGGCTCAAAGCGTTTATGCTACCTGGAATTTCGTTAAAACTTTGTGGTATTTTCACTAAGGTTAGGTTCAAATCGAAAGATACCTAGCTGTATTAATGCTCCTTGTCCTTAATTTTATATGAACTTAGTTTGTTTTAAACAAGTGGGGGATTATTGAGATTTTGTTTAAATAAACTAAGGTGTTGTGGATGTTTAGGGAATAGTCGCGGACTCTCCGCGGCAATTCTCGCTTCAGAAGCCGAAGCGACGTGATGCTTTGTTTCAAAAAAGAAACTTTATCTTTTCTTTAAATCTCTGCAATGGATATGTTACGAAACGATGCGGCTCTCCGAGAATCAACGCTTCACAGGCTCCAGCACCGCGGCGCTCAATTTCTATAAATCCACATACAAAAAAAAGAATTAGTTCTTGTCTACAATCGAGTTTTCATTAGTGCTTTGATGCAAACTCGATAAAAGGCTTATCGTATCTGCGGCGTATTTGCTATTCACCCACAGAGCATTCGAGAGGGTGCAAATAACGCTTAAGGAAAGCGTTCCGTGCGTGATTCAAGCCTATCCTTATCTTCATCTCTCTCGGTTCTTATCTTAATCATTATCCATATCTTTTTATCTAGATTTTTCTTTTTCAAATTTTCTCAACACCATGGCCATGGACGAGCATTTCATGGGTTGTCGGACTTATAGGAGCAAAGAGCTAATTAAGATCCGATGCCTCGTTATTTTAGACCGAGAGCATCAGGGATGACAATTTTTTTTCATTTGGTCGTTTACTCAATTAGCACTGTTTCTGATGAAACGAGAAATTTTTGATCTAAACAACTTAACGGGTAAATGGATAAATGACCAGAAACGGTATTCTCCACCCTATCCTTGTTTACCCATTTGCATCCCTATTAACTTTAATATAATATATTTAAATTATATATATATATATATATATAATATATTAAAAATTTAAATAAATAAAAAATATACTAAAAAATCTAAAATCTCACTGTCTATTCTCTTCTTTCATGCAACCGTACTGAAGATCAAAACAAGAACTTTTTATTAGTATTTTTTAAAATTTTAATAAATTAAAATTTAATCAAATAATTTTATTTTTTTATGTAAACGACCAAATGAGCACCCAATGGATACCCGTTTATCGATCAGATATCCTTGTTTCGTCCCGTTAACTATAACGGCTTAACGGGGCCGCCATCCCTAGTGACTATTCCGTTATTTTTTTCTTCTTTCTTCTTCTTTCCAATATGGCTTATTCCTTTCTTTTCTTTTTAATACTAATTGTTCAAATAATCTAAGAAATGAGTCATTGTATATTATGAATTAATTGTTTGCATTAGGTTAAATATGTTAAGTTGCATGTATTAGGATAGAGCATTATGAGATAGATTAGGTTATAGATTAAATATGTTGTTTTGGAGGATGAGTGCTATCACTCGTATGTTTGTGGTTGAAGAAGTCTGAAACCCAAATAAGCTTGGATCTTATGCAGCTCAAGGTTCAATTAATATTTTATATTTTATTTGTCTTCACGCTGGAGGGTTGGCACTTGGATCATAAAGAGGAAGACTTATACGGCTGTTTTAAACACCAAGGAGCTGAGGCAACTATTTAATTAAATAATAATAAGCATGTTTCATCTCTTCTCGAGAAACAAGTGGGGTATTTCTTTGCAAAATTATGCTCAATTTCATATGTGATAATTCTGCCAAATCTCTTCGTTAGTTGGAAAATAATAGCATGAATCAAATTTTTTGAGAACATATCGAGAGAGAAATTAATTTGGTTAAACAATGTATGGTTGGTAAACAGGGATCGATTTTTTAGCAAGGTACAAAATGTATTGTCAAATATTCAACATGATTCCACAAGATCTATTTTCGCCCAGCCAATTTGTCGGTAAAAAAAAAAAATCATCACTCGGTCTTTTTATTATTGTTTTTTTCAATTTAAGATAATCGCGAATTTGAGGGCCGAAATTTATAGCTGTGAAACTCATCAATTTGAGTGACGATTTCTAAATTGACGATTCCAACAGCTAGAAACCATCACTCTTAATTGATAAGTGATGGTTTTTTTCAGAAAGATCATCCCTCCATAGATTCATCCCAACAGCCAACATATGAAACATCATATCAGAAAATTGTTTTTAAAAAACATTATTAAAAAAAATCCCTGCTGGACCATAGCCTCTGTTCTTTACCACTCACAGGACCAGACCACGAAGGAAGGAAATTATTTGACTCTGGTGGCCACATGGTAGTTTTATTAATGGTAAAATTTTAGAACCAAACATATCCAATGGTATAGATCCAACCTGTCCATCAAAGATTCTCCCAGCACCACCAAACTGTCTACGTTATTGTAGATACAAAGTTCAAAAGCTACAAACATTAATAGGTACATGATGCTGGCTCAATTTAATATATGGCTATTATGTCAATAACAGCAAAATAAATGGCATCAGAGTCAAAAATAAAGGAAAACATGCGTGTAGCAATGGCAGGGTTTTGTTCCAGGAATCCAGCACTTATTTGACCATAAAGGAGCTTTTACAGCTACAGCCCCCAACTGCACTTGGGTTGGTTACCACCTGCACATTAAACTTGATTTCAGTATTTTGCAGAAGATCATAACATATCAGGAAAACTTTCTACAGTCCGACCCCAGGGTAGCAATGCATCATCCCCCCATACAGCTGGCAGTAAGGATGGGGTAGTAGAGCTTGTAACAATTCAGCCAAGGGAATAAGATTGATACAAATGTAGTCTCAGACAAAAAACCACTGGAAGAGCATCTAAGTCCATTATCTGATGATATATATATATATATATATATATATACAGAAAACAGCACCAATTCAACTCACAAACCATGTAACTTTCAGCGGAGAGCACAGATATGATTATCGCAATAGCTGAATCAACTACAGAAAAATAATGCATGCAATTTATCAAACATGTAAATTTAAAACAACATTTAAGGCATTTTCTCTTGGGTGTCTACGATTCGTCAACCATAACTAATATTGAGAAGCAACTTTGTTACATGAATAGCCTAAAGAAGTCAAATCATTGTCATGCCTTAGAACTAGTGAATTGAATTAAAGAACCAATTATTTTAGACAAAGAGGTATGCTAGAAGATCTAATCTAGCTCTTCAAATAAAGTAGGGCCATACAGATATGGATATAAATGAGCAGCTGTACATTCAGATCCATCAATATTGCTGGAATGGACCAGAAGCAGAAATTTAATGCTGGATCTCTGGATGGCTCTAACAAATTATGCTAAGAAACCATACTCCTTGCTATAATGCTTGCAACAATAAAGCGATGGAAACCTCCAAGCAACACTCATTATTTCTCTCATAACAATGCATGCAACAACACAACAAAAATCATGTGAAGCTTGACTTGCAGAGAAAACAAGATGATAACCTGGCTTTCAGAAAATTTTACTATTAAGGAAGACAAATGAAGAGATATGTGATGGTTTTCACTAGCACCAACGTTCAGGACTGTTGCTGGTACCTAGAGAAAGTGCTAGAAGCCTTACAGGAGTGGGTGTGGATCTCCCTGTTGAACCTCATTACAGTGAACTGTAGAAGGTTAGGGGGAAATGGTTGCAGGTCCAAGCTTCTTCATGTTGATTATCATTTAAGGTTTATATAACACCCAAAGCCCACCTATTAGCTCAATTAACCTGTTAACGGACTGAATCCATATGATCTTAAAAACTTGAGTGTAAGTTAATTGGTAGCAAGTAAACTTGAATTATAAACTCTTTAAACTTTTTTCACATCCAATATGGACTATTTTGGGGTATTACAATCTTTCCCCTTTATCAGGTGACGTCTTTGGTGGACACTACAAGCTATTTAGAATCTCTATAGCGGAACCCTCTCTACCATTGTCTCATGAGACTGTTGATCCCTGGTTTAAGGTTTATGAGACTGTTGATGTTGTTGCTGCTTTGCCTAATGAGTGTGGGTGGTGAAGATATGGACCTAAGCTTTTTTGTGTTGATTGATGGGAAGTTGAGGTTAGGGGCGAGCATGGATCAAGGTAGGTCGATTTAGGTCAGAACCTAAAACCTGCCTTATCAGGATTGGTTCCAAGATCTTAGACCTAACTTGGAATTGAACCGATCTAACTGGCTCGGTTCTAGGTTGGTTCTAGAGTAGTTTTTTTTTTTTTCATTAGTCATGTCGCTAAAGATCTTCGTATCATTCAATTATCTAAACCAAAGTTAATGACTTCTAGAAAGAGCTCATCAAGGAAACTCATGTGACAGAGGGCCACTAAGCTCAGAAAGAAGGTATGGTTATATTCTTAGCTATATCTAAACAAACTTGAACTACGATTCCATAAGATTCATATTAAGCTAAGATGGTGGGATGGAACTTTCTATAAGATCACTATACTGATGCACTTATTTAAAAATAAATAAAAGATAACACTTGATTCATAGATGGTCCATTGAGCATAAATATTGAAGTTATCTCTAGTCATATTAGAAAAGGCAATTTAATACGCATTAGATCGAAAAGAGGCTTCATTAATACGAATAAAGTTTTTTAGATAATTTACTTCCAAGATGTCCATAATCAAGTTAGCTTTTCAATGCATCTTGAATCACTCAAAAAGGGGGTCAAATAAGAAAATTATGCGCTAATTATGAAAGATGTGTTGGTGCTAATAAAGTTTTCAAAAATTATAAAAATGTCATCATACAGCCCATGATAGAGAAGATGATTTTTCTTTAATTTTACTTGAAGTTCCATATTTATTTTGTCTAAAATTCATGTTATATGAGTTAGAAGTCAATTAGGATTTAGAAATATACTTTTAAAAAATCATTTGATATTTATCATTTTCTTTAGAAAGTCTATATCATTTGGGAACTAGGAAACCTACTGGCTTTAAGAGATCTTATCTATAAATAGACCTTTGGTGTACCTTATTGAAATTAATCAATTCAATAATATAATTTTAAGTTTCTTTCTTTCTTGGCTTGTAGTAATTTCTAATTTACCATGGTGCAAGATCATGATCTAGTGAGAGGTGATTAGAGAGAGATCGTGATCTTCAAGCGTTTCCTAAACAGGTCGGAGGTACTTAATCGAAAACCCTCAAGAAGTTAGTATAAGATTAACAGTTATCTTTTTTAACAGTTTTGTCTGCATTAGATCTAATATCAGAGCCCAAGATCCTAACTGCATTAATTAGCACAGGGCCTTTTTCTTTTAAAAAATTATATATAAATATACATATATATATTAACTAATATAACACTCAAGGTCCTTTAGTAGAGGAGATAGACAACTCATATGGTGTCTTTGATGACTTACGTTCGATCCTCAATCATTTTTTTTTAAATTTCATCTCATAAATTTTTAAAAGAGAGGGTTGGTTAGCTAAAAACTGATCCAAAAGGAGGTTAGTTCCAAGGTTCTAAACAGAATCAAACCTATCTAGCTAGAACCAAATCAACCCAAACCTATCAAATTGGATTGGTAATGGTTCTCGAGTTACCCTAACACATTGCTTGCCCTTAGTTAAGGCCCCTGCTAAGGGGTTAAATTTTGAAGTACAAGGTGACTAGATATAACTTTACCATGTGAATCACTATACCAACAAAAAATTACCCTCACTCACCATTCGATTTTTCTTCATATTTGTCTTCATCTTAGACTTCTAAGAGACCCTATACAAATCTATTGCAATCTTTTTGATACAATTAGCATGCCTTCATACCATTGTCCCTCTAAAGCAACTTTGCTTAAATAGAAATGGTGGTAGATTGTTGTCGCATTTAGCAAAATTTATGGGACACCAATTCATATTTGATTCTTTTATTCATTGTTTGCCGCTAACTTCTGTCATATATTTCCTATTGATGTTAGGTATTAATGCTCAAACATTGAATGTAAATTTGACATTAAGAGAGTTCAAATAAAATACAAATTTTAGGTTTATTAGCTAAAAGATTTTGGTTCGTTTAGAGTAATTATTTAGATGCTGTTTTTTAGATGGAACTAGCAAATATTAGGCCTTTTTTTCTTTTGACGAAACACATTGAATTTGTAAGTACTTTATGTTGGTGCAATGATGGTGAGATATATAGCATGAGGGTATAAATGAGGTGTGAGGCACACCACTTGTAGATAGGATTTTCGCAAAAAATGAGTCACAGAATATGAGTTTCTAACCAGAAGTTAATAAGTTTATGTTTTCTTGAGGATCAGTAAACATGATGCATATCATATGTCGCCTACCTTGAAATTTAATTACAAGAATGACATATGTTAAAAGTAGCTAAATGATAATTTTCCTTGAGCAATAAATGATGACTCAATCTTCACCAAATTTTCTAGAAATTTATCTTGTATGTTATCACATTATATATATATATATATATATATATATATATATATATATAGAAGGGGTTGGATGTCATCCTTTTACCAGCTGAACATTAAGTTGCCTTCAAATCTGTTTAATTAATATTTAACTTGATTGCCATTCCATAGGATTTCATTTCTGATGCACAATATGTTGGCCTAAATAATAGACATTTCTGATCTTTTTTTTTTTTTAAATGAACAGATTTTACACTTCGTTTGTTTTGCATGATAATATATCACAGATTCCAATAATGATCAATTCTCCCACAGCACTGAGCATCTATTTACCTTTTCCGCCTTTAACTCTAGCACATAATTCTTTATGGGGATTAGGTGAGAAGTATGAATGGTTATATTGTAAGTTAGGTTGAGTTCTGAGGATATTGAAATGGTTGTAACAAGAAAAAGGAGAGCAGGGCATCTGGGGAAGTCATAGGGTTAGATCCTATTAATGCTTTCTTAGCTTATGTGCAAGGCCACAGTAACCATGTAGAAGCAAAATCAGTGTAGATATATTTGGGTTATCTCTGCTACCATTAATGCAATAAAGCATTAAACTCTTATCCATGAGCTCCCCTGATTCTCGTCTGTGAGTCCCACATAATAACTTAAACTTCCAAACAGCAAACTTGAGAAGTCTCCCCAAACTGCACAGATATAGGTACTCTCTTTTAAATTCATGCTTTCTTTAAGGGACAGGAACAAGAGAAGAGCATCAGTCAAAAGTATCAGTGTGTTCGTCAAGTCATATAAAAAATTAGGTAGGGGATCAGAGCCATCTATGCTTCTGCATATGTACCGCATGTGTCCAATGCTAGTAATTAGTGAATTATCCATGAAGGTTTTAGTGTCTGCCATTTCTTGCTAGATTGCCATTGGCACCGCAAACACTTTCTTGCATCATATGCCAACACCAAAGTGATGAGGGAAAGAGAATTATCAATCAGGGTCTTAGTACCTTCTGCTATGTTGTGTCACCATACATGCTATTTTGTGTCATGCCATGCCACTGCTGCTTGCTATGCACTAGAACATCTAGGCACATACTGATACACACACAACAACATGCATCCATGTCATGTGTCTGTCTGGCCTGTCTGGCCCAATGCCACTTACAGCATGTGCCAACCAACACAACTGGCACTGCAAACCATCGACACTGTTTGTTGAATCAAGAGAGAGCACTCTTCTTTTATAAAAATGTCTGAGTTAGAGGAGAGTTTTTGAGTAAGACAAATTTAAATTGTAAAGTTAGACTTTAAAGGAATTTTCGGTTTTATGGGTGTTGCTTGTCCACCATAACAAAAGCAGTGACTCATTTAAACACGATCTCAATACTTTTTGCTGGTCAGCCCTTTTCTAGGTTTAGTCCTATTGTATTCTTATTAGATTAATAGAGTCACTTTTTTATTCCTTACAGTATCTGTTTTCCACTTTAACTCACGCCTAAGAATTTTTCTTATCATTCAGAATTCCCCTAATATCTGTGTTCATCATTTTAAAATTTTACCATCTATCCTAGATTAGAATATTCAGATTAATTTTTCTTCTAAATTCTTTCAATTCTAGCTTTATAGATTTCAACTCTATGCTCTAACCATCCCTCAGACCTATCCAGCATTAAAGTAATTCTGTACCATAACAACATTTAAATGAACTGCTTAATTCATAAGACAAATACAAATTATTGTAACCCCTTTGTGAATATTTTCTTTATATATATATATATATATATATATATATATATATATATATATATATATATAGTTACTCAAACTAACAATGGTTGCATGCAATCATTATCAGCACAAGTAATAAACATGAGGCATACATAGTTTATGACTAAATGTGTGTCAACTAATTATGATTGCCTAAGAGTGCATTCATTGATGCAAAAAGAAGCTAACCTGGAATGCAGAACGAATCAATTCTTCAACATAATCAACAGTGGCACCTTTCACGAAGTCATAGGAGATGTTGTCAACCACTATTTTAGCACCATCCTTCTCAAAGACTCTACAAGCATTCCAACAACATATTTATGAGATAGAAATACACCATTGTTAAAAAGGAGAACAGACCAAATCTTTGTCCATAAGTAATAGATATTCCTCAGGGACAGAGGAGAACCTATCATCTTCATTTTTCTTGTCATCCAGCAAAAAGACATACTGGAATCCAGAACATCCGCCAGTTTCCACACTTAAACGAAGCATCTTCCCCTCAGCAGATGATTCTTTGGCATGCAGCTCTTTCAATCTCTACAAGGAAAACTTATAGTGAATATCATTAAGTGCAACAATGGAGGAAAAAATACAATAAGAACAGATACCAGAGACTAAAACTTGAGGGAAAAGCACCTGATTTACTAATAGCAATCTAGGTTAATTCTTTATGGTTTCAACAAAGCTTCTATTAATAAAAAACCAAGGCTACTGGATAGAAAATAGAACAGACCCTTCTTATTTTGGGGGAAAAAATCAATGCATCAACTGCATTATGAAGCAAAATTTAGAAGTTCAAATTAAAAAAGGAAAAGCTATTGGCTACAGAGTGATTCCTTACAAGATCAGCAGATTGGTCTGCATATAAATGATGGTGCTAAAAAAATAGCAGGTCCTCAAAACTCACCAACATCATGTCACAAGATATCAAGAAGAATGCTCCATATGTATCAACAAATCTCTGAGATAGTCAGAGATTTAATGTGCCTCCAAGGTCTCTCATGAGCCATTTCAAGCACCAACTAAACTTTCTTTATGCGTACTTCCTTCCTTGTCATCACAACAAATGAAAGGTTTTGGTGGACTAACCAAGTTAACTATAAGCAGGATTGTCATTAGGAACAGCTTGGTATTTTCTTGACAAGGGCTTGCTCAAGCAGTAAACTAGACAACCTTGAGAATAACCTATATCAGCTTGCTTAAGCTCAAATATACGTGCATGTATGTAACTAAGGTCAAATATAAATAATTTAGTTTCTCTTTCCTCATAGAAACTTGTAATTTTAATTTAATTATTCAATATCAGCATTAGATCAAATCACAATCTGTTAATATTAGCTATAAAAATTCACATAAACTTCACTGCGATCTGAATCTCTTCTCCACTGCTTCATATAAGCTGTAGGTGAGCAGCTGGAGGTGGGCATGAGAAAAGCTGAGCTCACCTTGAGCTCAATTCTGTCATAATTCAATTCGAGCTTAAGCTTAGCTTGCATCCTTATTTTACAGTTCCATTGTGGGGGAAAAACCCTCAAATTTACTTTTTTGTTGGAAACATACAATTAATCCGATCATAATAATGAACAAATACACATCAATATTAACATCTCAAAAAATCCTTTAACTAATTCAACACAAGTTGAGGATCGGTTCCCCAGTTCCCTATTTCCGACTTCCCCAATTATCATATACAAAACGTATGAAAACAAACGCCCGCCGTATTTCTCAGAGACAATTGTGAATGATTGCTTATAAAATCGCGAAATTATCGAGCGAATGAAATAAGGAGACAAAAGATCAAAACAAGGAGGAAGCGGAGCAAGGGCAAGAGAAGGGTACTCGGATGCAGTTATTCGTGAGATAAATGGCGTCCTGGCTTTCAGAGGGCGATTCCTCCACGGCGGAGCTCAAAAGCCTTTGGTTCCGCTGTATCCGGCCGTGGACCAGCGGCGTTATCCGGCGGAGCAGTGATCTTGACATCCCTTTCGTCTCCTATCCTCCTCTGCCTCCCTCTCGCTAGCGGGGCGCGTGCGAAGATTTTCTTGCTCTCCCTCCCGTTCGCGCGGGGCGTGTAACCACGTGATCCTTCCGGCCGCCGCTCGGCTTGGACAACGAACCCGAACCGGACGGAGCCGCGCCGATCCGAGGACCGATGGATTTGGTAGCGGTTTTTTTTGGCCGGCTGCTGGGCCGACTGCGAGTCTGAAAATACCTTCGAAAAATATATAAAAAATAAAGACGAAGGAATTTTTACGAGAATCGGCGATTCGAGATAACAAAAAAGAAGAGAATAATAACTCCGACTAGCGAAGCACCCTTCATTGGAGCGGCCACGGCGCTTCAGGGCCCAGCTTTTATTTGCACCGTAAAAATTACTCTCCACACCTTATTATTATTATTATTATTATTATTATTATATTATTATTTATTACTTTTTTTTTTTGTTGCACCCACCAAAATGCTCTGTGCACTTTCTTAAAAATACTATTGGGGGTAAAATCGTCATTGCATCAATATCCGTGCAAAGCGGCTAAGGCCGACCTCCTCCCTTTGGCTTCCCCGGGCTTCCGTAGCTCGGCCTCCCCGGGCTCCTGTAGCTCGGCCTTCCCGGGCTTCCGTAGCTCGGCCTCTCCGGGCTTCCGTAGCTCGGCCTCCCCGGGCTTTCGTAGCTTGGCCTTCCCGGGCTTCCGTAGCTCGGCCTTCCCCGAGCTTCCATGACCCGGCTTCACTGAATGCCCCACGATCCGATACCCACCTTCGCGGAACCTGACGCAGGAGAGCCCAGGCTTACCATAACGACATCCTAGACAAGGAATCATGTCGAAACGTGGCCTAGGACCTATCATAACTACCCCAGGTCTACTCAGCCAGATCTCAGTCATCAAGAAGCTCTCCTGGCCGTCGATCCCCTAACAAACAGGATATGGACTCCAACGGCCCCACAACGGCCTGATTCTATCCACCTCCTCCGTATCCTAACAACCTCTGAACCTTCCAGAATGCGCTCAAGACACAGGTGACAGCCTATAACTACCATGCTGGCAGATTCCCTCAGGTACGCGTGCTCTTGGATGCACACTCATACGTGCGCTCTCACCCTCCTGCCCTCACGCCGGCAGCTCGTCGGTGCTCTTGCCTTCTAGAGCTCCCGATTGGCCGCCCCCGGAGAGGCCTCCCAGAGAGATCCACCTCTCCGTTATCTGGTTGATCGTCGATTTCTTCTCCACTGACTTGAGCGTCGGAGGGTCTTCCGTGGAGGGCCACCCCCAACGCCTCTCGCGCGAGGACTTTTGTGCAGGTCCGCCCCCTCTTGTTTGGAGATCGACCGCGCCCGAGTCGGAGGACGGATCCCGACGGCAACAGATTGGCGCTAGAGGAAGGGTCTCAAGTCCCATTAAAACTTGAAAAGAGAAGATAAGGATCTAAATCCGGAGCAGAACCTCTCTAATGGTCAATCGGAGAAGAGCAACCTCGGAAGCTTAAGATCAGGCCGCTTCCCAGAGGCCTAATCCGACGAGCGGTGTAGCGCCGCAACCACCACCAGTCGAAACCCCGTCACCGCCTGCCATCCCGGTGACCCAGGACCAGTTTGCTTCGCTGGTCCAACAAGTTCAAACTCTGACCCATCTGGTCCAGGAGCGCCTTGCAGCTCCTCCTGCTCCGCACTTTC
This sequence comes from Calamus simplicifolius, assembly GCA_900491605.1. Classification (NCBI taxonomy): domain Eukaryota; kingdom Viridiplantae; phylum Streptophyta; class Magnoliopsida; order Arecales; family Arecaceae; genus Calamus; species Calamus simplicifolius. The sequence continues at coordinate 406,997 of UESW01004907.1, forward strand.
ACAAGGAAGCGGCGGTTCCTTCTTCACCGGCGACCTCCTCCTTCAGTCCGCACAAATCCGCGGACCCCCCACACCGACCTAGAGGAGACAAGCCGATCCCGCGAGGTGGTCACAACGGAGATCCTCCCAGATCTCGGTGAGCCCGGTCTCTCTCACCGGTGACCTCCCACTATGATTCGACGCCGTCTCTGCGATATTCTCGCCCAGCTCCTCCCCTGGCTGGCGAAGAGGAGATCCGTCGTCAGATCCAGGAAATGCGACAAGAACTGGACGCCGCCAAGCAGGCTCATCCGCCCCAGCCCAATGCGGAGCAGGGCATCCATTTCTCTAAGAGGATCATGGAGGAAGTGATTCCCTCCCATGTCAAGTTACCAGCCGTCGAACCCTATCACGGCTCCTCTGACCCGGACGACCATCTTAGCAGCTTCCGGTCAATAATGATGTTCCACGGAGCATCTGATGCGGTCCTCTGTCGCGCCTTCCCCTCCACCCTCAGAGGATCCGCCCGAACCTGGTTCAATGCTTTGAAGCCAGGTTCTGTTGATTCATTCGATGAGCTGAGCCGCCTTTTTATTGGCCAGTTCGTCAGCAGTCGCCGCCACCGACGAAGGTCCGACTCCCTCTCCGAAGTCAAGCAGAGTGAGGGGGAGTCCTTGAGGAATTACCTTGGCCGTTTCAATAAGGCCATGTTGGAAGTGGACCACCTTATTATGAGGTGGCCATGTCTGCTTTGGCGAGGGGAGTTTCGAAGGAAAGCGACTTCTACCTAGTTATGGAGGTCAGCTACCCCCCCGGCCTCTCTGATATGATGGCCCTGGCGGACAAGTACGCTAGGGTCGAAGAATCACGGAGGGTTGCCCGCGCTGAGCAGGCAAAGAAGAAGGAGCCCAAAGTCCCCGACAGGCACCGTCCCGCCCGGCGGTCAAGTCCGCCTCGCCGCCAGAGAGTCCCCCCGCTGCCGCCAAGGAATCGCTCTCGGAGTCCTCCCAGCGGTTCAACCACTACACTCCTCTGACTGTGCCCCGGGCGCAAATCCTCATGGAGATAGAGCGCCAGCTCCCCGACCAATACCTCTCCAAGGGAACCCGACCCGAAGAGATCCTACCAAGTACTGCCGTTACCACCGGGAGCACGACCACGACACTGAAGAGTGCTGGCAGCTGAAAAACGAAATTGAGAGACTGATCCAGTGGGGGCGACTGAATCAGTTCAGGAGGGCGCCCGAGCCACAACAACAAGGAGGTGACCGCCAGCCCAAACTTCAACAACCTCCTCCTCCACCGAATCCGCCGTGATCGGCCGCATTAATATGATAGAAGAGGCCGGCGGATCGAGCCCCAGGGGCGACAATGATGGATCGGCGCCTAAGAAGGCACGAACGGGCGAGCTCTCCTTCTCCGATGATGATCTTCTAGGGATACAGCTTCCCCACGATGATGCACTGGTTGTATCCCTTAATTTGAACAACTATGATGTAAGCCGAATCCTAGTTGATAGTGGAAGTTCGGTAAATATTTTGTACCTCGGTGTATTTGCCAGGATGAAATTACTCATAGAAAACCTTCGAGCCGTGGATTCCACCTTGATGGGATTCATGGGTGACGTCGTCGTCCCGGAAGGGGTCATCACCCTGACGGTCCGCGCGGGAACCTGGCCCCTTGTGACTATTGTACAGACAGATTTCCTAGTAACCGACCTCAGATCCCCCTACAATGCAATATTCGGCAGGCCCGGTCTAATGTCCCTCAAGGCAGTTGTCTTCATCCCGCATCTATCCATGAAGTTTCCCATCGAGCGAGGAGTGGGAGTTGTTCAGGGAAGTCAAGCCATGGCTCGGCAGTGTTTTGTCACAAGCCTTCAATCTAGAATGCCAGAGGTTGATGGGTGATGAGGACATCAGTTCAGACCAGAGTTCGGGTCAGTCGAACCAGTCCTTGGATGTTCCTGTACCAGCAACCCAGAGTCAGCAGGCCACTTCAGGGAAGCCCACGCCAGGTAGTCTACGAAGGTCCAAGAGATTGCAAAACAACGGGCTTGAAATTCCATGTTTGGACCGAGTGTACGGAATTGACCCGACTTCGTTTGACACTTTGGGTCAATCGAATCCGGTCAGCTATTGTGTCGGACTGGGCCCAAACTTAGCTGGTCACATGGAAATGGGCTGCTGATTCAAAGTCATTGCCATTGGCCATGAGCTGCTATGGATTTTGGCCATCCGGGCTCGTTGATAGGAGTTTTGGGCATGTTTTTGTTTTAATGGCATAGTTGTAATTTTTAACTAAACTTATGATGTTAGGGTTTTATCTCTTTATTTAGGTTGGTTTTGGGCGGCCGTCAGAGGCAGAGAAGAAAAGACGCTATTTTAGATTTCCTTTTTTTTTCTGAATGGAGATGAAAGTTTTCTTTTTTTTGCTGATTCAAAACAATTGAATTGAAATTTAATTGCTCTTCCTTTTAAAATTTCGGATTGTGAGTGATCAAAATTCGAAATTTTTTCCTTTTCTTGTCAAGATTCGAACCAAACCTGGACGAATTCTTTTCTCGCAGATTAGATCGTTCTTGAGTTGCAGGTGTTTTGAATATCGCCTTGCATCAATGGGCTAGATGCTCGCGAGGACTTCGCCGAATAAAGGGGAGAACCGGCAGAGGAATTGAAGGAGGTACCGCTGGATGAGGCTTGTCTCGACCGAACCATAAAAATCGGGTCGCTGCTCAAAGGAGAGCCTCGGCGCAGATTGATCAGGTTCCTCCAAAGTAACGCTGACATCTTCGCCTGGTCTGCCTCCGACATGCCAGGGATCAACCCAGAGGTTCTCGTCCATCATCTCAATGTGGACGAGATGCACAGGCCCGTCAAGCAGAAAAAGAGGAGCTTCGCCCCAGAGCGACAAAAGGCCATTGAAGAAGAGGTAGACAAACTCATCAAGGCTAATTTCGTCCGAGAGGTAAATTATCCGAGCTGGCTATCGAACATCGTCATGGTGAAGAAGTCGAACGGCAAATGGAGAATCTGCATCGACTTCATCGACCTCAACAAAGCCTGTCCGAAGGACAGCTTCCCCCTCCCTCGGATCGACCAGCTCGTGGACGCCATCTCAGGCCACCAGATGCTGTCATTCATGGACGCCTATTCCGGCTACAATCAGATCCGAATGGCCCGTGAAGATGAAGAAAAGACCGCCTTCATAACCAATCGAGGTACTTACTGTTACCGCGTTATGCCTTTCGGTCTTAAAAATGCAGGTGCCACCTACCAGAGGCTGGTCAACAAAGTGTTCAAGGAGCAGATCGGCCGGAATATGGAGGTGTACGTGGACGACATGCTGGTCAAAAGCAAGGAGGCATCACAGCATGTCGACGACCTCACAAAGAGCTTCGCCACGCTGCGCAAGTACGGGATGAGACTCAACCCGACCAAATGTGCCTTCGGTGTTAACTCGGGGAAGTTTCTCGGCTTCATGGTCTCCCAGCGAGGTATCGAAGCCAACCCCCAGAAGATTCAAGCTCTCCAACAAATACCGCCCCCGGCATCTGTCAAAGAGGTCCAACGCCTAACCGGGAGGATAGCGGCCCTAAACCATTTTGTGGCGCGGTCGGCCGAAAGATGCCTCCCCTTCTTCAAAACTCTCCGATCGGCCAAAAACTTCCAGTGGACTCCCGAATGCCAAAGGTCATTTCAGGATCTCAAGAAGTACCTTGGCTCGCCCCCACTCCTCAGTAGTCCGGCCCCAGGGGAGACCCTATTCTTGTACCTGGCTGTTTCGGAAGGTGCGGTTTGCTCGGTGCTGATCAAAGAAGAAGGCAAAGTCCAAAAGCCGATCTACTATGTCAGCAGGCTACTCCGCGATGCGGAGACAAGGTACAGTAGAATTGAAAAGATGGTGTTGGCTTTAATCACCTCAGTTCGGAAGCTGCGGCCATACTTCCAAGCACATTCCGCGACGGTTCTAACCGACCAACCCATCAAGGCGGTGGTCCACCGTCCCGAGACATCGGGGAGAATGACCAAATGGGCCGTCGAGCTAAGTGAGCATGACATACATTTCCGGCCTCGTCCAGCCGTCAAGGCCCAGGTGCTAGCCAACTTCCTCCTCGAGTGTACCATCCCGGAGGACGGTTCTACCCCAGACTCCCTCGAGGAACCAAAAGCTGGAGCCCGATGGCTCCTCCATGTCGACGGATCATCTAATGCCCATCGCTCCGGTGCGGGTCTGGTTCTTACCAGTCCGGAGGGAATTACCTTTGAGTATGGCATCCGATTCTCCTTCCCGGCCTCCAACAACGAAGCCGAGTACGAAGCCCTGTTAGCCGGTCTCCGAATCGCCCGCAATCTGAAGGTGGAGAAGCTCAATGCCTTCACCGACTCTCAGCTAGTAGCCGGCCATGTACGAGGAGAGTTTGAAGCCCGGGAACCGAACATGATTCGGTATCTTCAGGAGGTACGGAACCTGCTTCCATATTTTGCCGAGTTTGAAATCATTCAGATTTCCAGATCCGAGAACGCCCGCGCCGACCTACTCTCCCGATTGGCGACCGCGGAGTCAATGGATGCTGAGCAGAAGTTCCACCTGGAGACTTTGGAGAAGCCCAGCATCGCGGAAGCCGACCGAATAATGCAAGTTGAGGCCAAACCATCATGGTTCGATCCTATCCTCAAATATCTCAGAGAAGGGTCTCTTCCGTCCGACCGAAGGGAGGCTAGAAAGCTGAGGTTGCAGGCCACCCACTACGTGCTGATTGACAACCTGCTTTACAAACGGTCTTTTTCTATGCCGCTGCTCAGATGCCTTCGCCCGTCCGAAGCAGATTATGCACTGCGCGAAATACATGAAGGGATTTGCGGCAACCATCTGGGAAGCCGGTCCCTATGCCACAAAGTGCTACGACAAGGCTACTACTGGCCGACCATGCAGAAAGACGCAGACGACCTAGTCCGAGCCTGCGACCCCTGCCAGAGGCACTCAAGCATCCAAAGGCTCCCTTCTGCCGAACTAGTTTCCATATCCTCTGCTTGGCCCTTTGCCAAATGGGGGATGGACATCCTCGGCCCATTCCCGCTTGCCACAGGACAGCAAAAATTTCTATTCGTCGCCATCGACTACTTCACCAAATGGGTCGAAGCGGAAGCAGTTGCACAAATTACCGAGGCACGGGCCAGGGATTTTGTTTGGAGGTCTATCATCTGCCGATTCGGCCTCCTGCATACCATAATCACTGACAACGGCAAGCAGTTTGACAACTCTAAATTCCGCCAGTTCTGTGAGGAACATGAAATCCGTCACCACCTCACTTCGGTCGGGCACCCACAAGCCAACGGAGCGGCCGAGGTGACCAACATGACCCTCCTTCAGGGAATCAAAGCCCGCCTCTCCAGAGCCCAAGGCAGGTGAGCGGAGGAGCTGCATCATGTCTTATGGGCATACCGCACAACCCCGAGAATCCCGACAGGTGAAACCCCATTCCGAATGGCTTTCGGTACAGAGGCCGTTATCCCTGTGGAAGTCGGCCTCCCATCATTGCGAGTGGAAAGCTACTCGGAGGAAGCTAGCAACGAACAACTCCGCACCAACCTCGACTTGGTGGAGGAAGTCAGAGAGAAGGCCCGGATCAGAATGGCTGCTTATCAACAAAGGGTAGCCCGTTATCACGCCTCCAGAGTCAAAGGGAAAGCCTTCCTACCTGGCGACCTTGTCCTCCGAAAGGCCTATATTTCCAAACTGCTGGAACAAAGAAAGCTGGCACCAAACTGGGAGGGCCCGTACCAAGTAACGGAGATCATCGGACTGGGAACCTACAAGCTACAAGATCTGGATGGGAAATCCATTCCCCGGACGTGGAATTCGGACAATCTTCAAAATATTATCAATAGGGTACGTCCTCTCCAAATTTATTTTCATATGCCTCATTATATCTTCCTGTCGGCACATTTTCTCAATGCAAATCATTATGCACCACATCGCCAAAGATTTCAAAAAGATATAGATGCTGCTTACCAATCCTCGGCACGACCGAGCTCCTTGTATGGACAGGAATTCTCCGAACCTTGGCAGGGCCAAGTAAATATTCTCCGAACCTCGGCTGGGCCGAGCAACAAATTCTCCGAACCTTGGTAGGGCCAAGTAAATATTCTCCGAACCTCGGCTGGGCCGAGCAACAAATTCTCCGAACCTTGGCAGGGCCAAGTAAAATATTCTCCGAACCTCGGCTGGGCCGAGCAACAAATTCTCCGAACCTTGGCAAGGCCAAGTAAAATATTCTCCGAACCTCGGCTGGGCCGAGCAACAAATTCTCCGAACCTTGGCAGGGCCAAGTAAAATATTCTCCGAACCTCGGCTGGGCCGAGCAGCAATTTCTCCGAACCTTGGCAGGGCCAAGTAAATATTCTCCGAACCTCGGCTGGGCCGAGCAATAAATTCTCCGAACCTTGGCAGGGCCAAGTAAAATATTCTCCGAACCTCGGCTGGGCCGAGCAACAAATTCTCCGAACCTTGGCAGGGCCAAGTAAAACATTCTCCGAACCTCGGCTGGCCGAGCAACAAATTCTCCGAACCTTGGCAGGGCCAAGTAAATTCTTCGAACCTCGGCTGGGCCGAGCAACAAATTCTCCAAACCTTGGCAGGGCCAAGTAAAATATTCTCCGAACCTCGGCTGGACCGAGCAACAAATTCTTCAAACCTTGGCAGGGCCAAGTAAAACATTCTCCGAACCTTGGCTGGGCCGAGCAATAAATTCTCCGAACCTTGGCAGGGCCAAGTAAAATATTCTCCGAACCTCGGCTGGCCGAGCAACAATTTCTCCGAACCTTGGCAGGGCCAAGTAAAATATTCTCCAAACCTCGGCTGGCCGAGCAACAAATTCTCCGAACCTTGGCAGGGCCAAGTAAAATATTCTCCGAACCTCGGCTGGGCCGAGCAACAAATTCTCCGAACCTTGGCAGGGCCAAGTAAAACATTCTCCGAACCTCGGCTGGGCCGAGCAACAAATTCTCCGAACCTTGGCAGGGCCAAGTAAAATATTCTCCGAACCTCGGCTGGGCCGAGCAACAATTTCTTCGAACCTTGGCAGGGCCAAGTAAAATATTCTCCGAACCTCGGCTGGGCCGAGCAACAAATTCTCCGAACCTTGGCAGGGCCAAGTAAAATATTCTCCGAACCTCGGCTGGGCCGAGCAACAAATTTTTCGAACCTTGGCAGGGCCAAGTAAAACATTCTCCGAACCTTGGCAGGGCCAAGTAAAATATTCTCCAAACCTCGACTGGGCCGAGCAACAAATTCTCCGAACCTTGGCAGGGCCAAGTAAAATATTCTCCGAACCTCGGCTGGGCCGAGCAACAATTTCTCCGAATCTTGGCAGGGCCCAGTAAAACATTCTATGGACCTCGGCTGGGCCGAGTAAAGATTCTCTGAACCTTGGCGGGGCCAAGTAAAACATCCTCCGAACCTCGGCTGGGCCGAGCGATAAATTCTCCGAACCTTGGCAGGGCCAAGTAAAACGTTCTTCGAACCTCAGCAAGGCTGAGTAAAAATTCTTCAGGTTAAGAACACCGGCTGAAAGCCGAAGTGCGCATGCCCCGATTAAGGCCGAGGGACTTCCAAATAGTCCCCAAAATTTTCGCCGGTTTAAAACGAAGTACGCTGAGCAAAAAACCGTTGACACATAAAAGGAAGGGCCCATTAAGCCCCGCATGATCGGCTAAAAGCCCCGAGCAGAACAAGGGGATTCCCCTCTGCTACTAAAGATCTTTGGGTAACGCCCCTATAACCCATCGATCAAAGCGTCTATATCAATGCATAAACCAATGGAGCCACCCAACTCCCTAATTGTTACGCAGATAGTATGATCAAGGCTAAAACTCTTGAAAAAGAAGAGGGTTACCTAAAACAAATCCATTTTTCATTTATCAGAAAAAGGATTACAAAAAAGACAAAAGAAACATAAACAAAAAGTGAAAGTAACAGAGGCCCCGAATCAAAGTTCGGAGTTGCTCCCCGAAGCCAACAGGTCTTCCAAACGCTCCGTGAGGTCGGCCACCTGCTGACGAAGGAAAGCAATCTCCTCCCTCTGCTGGTCTACCACCCGACGCAGGGCCTCCGCCTCCTTGGTCGACATGTCCATGTACCCCTCTATGACCCTCACGAGCTGCTGATTGCTCGCAAGGGTCGACGCCAATCCTAACCCGTTGATAGTGACGGTGGTACGCCCCCTCTCCGAGTGAAGCAAGCCATTGAGAGATGCACGTAATTCTCCAGAGGATCGCCCTCGAGAGGCCATGATCCAATATTTCTTCGAGACCTGAACAGAGGGATGACTGAGACCACACCCCTCGATCATATTTATACTCGCTGGGCAGATATCTCAATCGGTCGCACCATAGTCACCGACCTATAAGAATTTGCCACATGTCTTCGCTTCAATGCCTGCAGAATCCGAAGTGTCGCGCCCCATCCCGAGCGAGATCGGTAAGCGCGAACTGACTGATCAGGAATCCCCCCGAACCAAATACCTTCCGATCTGCTGCCCCCCGTAATAAATGCTCTCGGCGCTTCCCCAAGCCTCTTAAAGCTGGCCCCTTTTTCGGGAAGCGCGGAGGGAAGAAGTCCAGTGTCCGACCAATGACTTGTTTCCTCGGAAAAGATAATGTCATCAATAAGGAAGCGTGACAACATACCACTCACTCTGCCCTGGCGCCCATCACCAAGCGCCGCATGGGCCTGACACTGCGGCTCACAGTGACAACTGAGTCGTTTCCTCGAGCCCGACTCTTCGAACCTCGGCTGGGCCGAGAGAAAAATTCTCCGAACCTTGGTAGGGCCAAGTAAAAAATTCTCCGAACCTCGGCTGGGCCGAGCAACAAATTCTCTGAACCTTGGCAGGGCCAAGTAAAAAATTCTCCGAACCTTGACAGGGCCAAGTAAAAAATTCTCCGAACCTCGGTTGGACCGAGAGAAAATTCTTCGAACCTTGGCAGGGCCAAGTAAAAATTCTTCGAACCTCGGCTGGGCCGAGAGAAAAATTCCAAGTTTCGGACCGAAGTAGGGAGCGCATTTCTCCGAACAGTCCCTAGACCGTCGCTTGCTAACCTCAATTAGTTCGGATAGCACGGATCCTCGTCTAAGGATGAACGAGACGTCTTCGTACCCCACGAAGAACAACAGCAGCAAACTCGACACAAAAAGATAAAGATTGAGAAACAAAACAGAATTCTCTTTATTTATTGCCAATCAAGATCAGTTACAAATGCCTTAGAGGCGTTACAAGAGCATTGAAATGCATAAAATAAAGACAAGTACAAAACTCGGGCAACTGCTCCAAAGTAGACGTAGGCAACCGTGATGCTCCGGCATCCGACCGCCGAACTAGATAAGTCGCATCCAGTCAGCTCGAGCTGATAATAGCCGGGCAACATGGACCAATAGTTGCGACCAGCTTCAGTCAATAATGATATCTTGGTGACCCAACCGAGATATCTGGATGGCCATCCCAGACCACCCATCCGAGGGACCCCTCGGTGAGCAGGTAGGAAGCCAGCGGACCCTAGCGTCGGAACGCTCTCCCGAAACGAGTATGCACAGCCCCCACCTTGCCATGGCTCAAGGACAAGGAGTCGGCGGGCGGCACACTTTCACCCCCTCCCCATGTGGTAAAAGATTCCCCAGGCAGCCGAGCCCGGGAATCCAAACAAGGGGAGGAGGCGAAATTCACACAACCCATGGGAGGTCCGCATGCACTTCCTACCATGCATCTCCGAAGGAGAACCACAAGGTCACACTGGAAGAGTTAGTGTGCGCTCTCCGTGTGATCTTTGCGCCCTCTATGTGCGCTCTCCATATGATCTCCGGGACTCATCCCCTAAGGGTGAGCCATTCTTCGGTGGCCCCTTCGTCGCCCCAGCTATCCGGTAGCAGGGAACTTATAAGAGGAAGCTCGGTCCTCCCACTCGCAACAACAGAGAAACGAGCATGATGAAAGCTCTAGTGGAAAAGAAACTTTGGGGGATGGATTAGCACTACCCCACTTTCCCTTTTTATAGGCAGAAATGAACCGGGGAAAAGCTACCCAAGCTGAAAGCCCTGAGATTCAAACATCTGGCCCATGCCACCACGTGGTCTCCCAGGATGAAAGCGGCGCCCTACTGCGTGCCAAGCCCACCGCCTGAATCATGACGTATACGGAGATCTCCTCCTGATCCCGAATCACGGTCATTAAATGCAGGAGATTGTCCACTAGCACTTCGAAAACTGGCAGGTTCAGGAGATCGTCCTTCGAAAATAACGTCCTCCAATGGTAAACGGCTGTGTACGCAGCACGTTGAAACGACCTGCATGGGAAAAGAGCATCTTCCGGAAAGCTTTAATGCAACTTTATGTTCTCCACAGCGCCGTACCACCGATTTTGGTAAAATAAAAACTGTGTCATCTGCAGAACAGTAGGGCGCGGGCAGAATAGCAGAAAGCGCGAAGACCTGTTTTGCTTGTCGGCCCTAGCCGACCTATCTTTGCTTGTCGGCCCTAGCCGACCTATCTTGCCCGTCGGCCCTAGCCGACCTATCTTTGCCCGTCGGCCCTAGCCGACCTATTTTGCTGATCGGCCCTAGCCGACCTATCTTTGCTCGTCGGCTCTAGCCGACCTATCTCGCTCGTCGGCCCTAGCCGACCTATCTCGCTCATCGGCCCTAGCCGACCTACTTTGTTCGTCGGCCCTAGCCGACCTACTTTGCTCGTCGGCCCCAGCCGACCTATTTCATCTGTCGGCCCAAATCGACCTACCTTACCAATCGGTCTTAACCATCCAATTTCGTTTCTTAAGTCTTGATTATGACATGAGCCGGACCAGATCGCCTGTCGGTTCGCCGGTCAGGGCTATCGCCCCGCCTTGGGTTAGGCCAATGCATTCCCTCAATCCCGAGACAAAAATGACCAAAAAACATCGGCGAGCCATAAGTTGCTCACGATTGAGGCAAGACTGGGCGGCAACAGGGCCATACAAAGAAAAACAATTAAATGAAAATAAAGGGTTCATCCATTAAGAAACGTCGGCCAGACTTTCAGAAAGCGAAATACAAGGGTAACTTCTAAGGTCCAGGAGCCGCATCAGTTTTGGAGGAGCTCTCAGTTACATCCACAGAGGTGTGACTAGGTTCACCTCTCTCTAATACCTTTGCCCCTCCAGCAGCAGTTTGCGATCGTCCATCGGAAGCTGCGGCTTCGCTGGGACCCGGGGCAGCACCAGGATCAGTATCAGAGACGTCGACATATTCATCCTCTTCTTCTCCTTCGGAATCACCATCATCAGGAGCTTCAGCATCCAGAAAAGAGAGATCCCATTCTGGATGCTCGCTGGATATCTTCTCTTTGCATTCCTCCATTCCAAGTTGGAAGGCGCCAACGCCGATAGCATCCTGCTTCCCCTTGAGTATGGCGAGCTGCATCTTAGCCTCAGCAGCCTGCTTCTCACCCTCCACAACTTGAGCCCGTAAAATGATGTTTTGCTCCTCAAACTCGCCGGCCCGCGCCTCGAATTCTGAGCTCTTATTGCGGTTGGACACGAGCTCGCCTTGAAGAGCCCGAATCTCCAACTCCAACTTCGCCATATGAAAAAGCCAAAGTCAGTCGGCATCACAAGAGACCAGTAGAAGAAGCTAAAAAAGGGGGGGGGGGGGGGGAAATGAGATCGTACCTCCTCCTCTCGTCTGGCCAACCTCTTGGCCAACTCCTCAGCCTCACCCCTGGCTCTTGTCCTGTCAGCCCCGACCAGCTCGACTCGCTCCTGCAGAGTATTGATTCTCAACTGTTTGGCTTCGACCTCCTCCCGGGCTTGGGATAACTCGTTGCTCACCCGAGCTATTGTCCCCTGGTGCCATTTAGCGCCCTCCCTCAAGTGAGCAATTTCGCCATCGCGCCGCTTCAGCTTCTCCTCCACTTCGCCAAGCATTCTAGCCAGGCGCTTTCTTTCGTCGGCAGCTTCCCTTCCCAGCCAACCCAAGCTTTCACTATGTTCCCGCCGCATCGCTGCCACCTCCACAGAATGTTTTGACCCGATTCTAGCCAGATCCAAGCACGCGTTGTCGTTCTTTGCCGGAGTTCCTGTAACTCCTCCACCCTACGCTTTTGCTTGGACACCTCGGCCAGGGCGACTTGGTGTGCCGCCCTTATCCCCTTCAAACTCCTATCACTCGTATCCATAAGCTCCTCGAACTTCTCAGACACCTTCAATCGTGATTGGAGCTCGGCATTGTCTCTCCTGGCCTGAATGCTGGCCCCCGTCGCCAAACTCAAACGCCAGCACATCGCCGGAGAAAGCAAAACGCTCTGCGAGACAAAAGATGAATAAAAACCCACGATGGGGTCAATCGGGAGACATCTACCGCACGAGAGAAATAACTTACCCGCGAGGCATAGGACCGAGTCATCCTCATCAGGGTCGTATTGTCGATGTTGAGAAGGAGATGGACACTTTCGGCCACGCCTTGCTGACCGAACGCAGCATCGACCAACTCCAAGTCTGCAAACTTGTCCGCCGAAGGATCTGCACCCGGATGCAAGGCCGACCTCTTTAAGGCGGAAAACACCTCCTCAACGCCAGCGCTCGAACTGCTGGGCTGACCGTCCCCGCCTGAGGGACCAACCTGGGTGACCTCCGACTGAGAGGCCCCCAACTTCCCAGCCTCCTCTATCAAGGCCCTGGCTTGGACTTCTTCGGATAATTCGGCTAGCCCAAGCGCCAGCCTCCCCAAAATCTTTTTCGAGGGAGCTCCCAATGCGGGACTCCCACCTTGCTGCGTCCCCTCCTCCGACGCACCTTTCCCAGTCACCACCATCTGCGTCTCCGCCACAGGGCCCCCCGAGGCCTCGGCCCGGCCTACCACTTGCGCCTCCCCTGCAGGCTCCGCCGAAGCCTCTATCTGACCCGCTTCCTGAACTACCGTGAGCGACCCGGCTTCACTACTACCGGACTCCCCTACGGAGAGACCAAGAGGGAGCTCTCCTGAACCTCCTTGGCTGCAGCTGTCCCTTCCCCCTCTCCTGCTGGAGCTGGTGGTGATCCCGCGGGGACGGAAGGTCCCACAGAAACGACCGCCTTCACCAGATCCGTTGCTGGTTCCTCTTTCATAGGGGACCGGTCAGACGAACCAACGGAGCCTCGTCTGAGCTATCCGATATCTCTAACATGGGAGGACAAGGGATCATGGCTCCTCTCCCCAAACCCTCTTTCGCCCCCGGCGCTCCTGTCGTAACCGCTCCGATGTCCGGTGGGCTTCTTGCGGAGGTGTGGGCCCTTTTCTTGGGCCTACCGCTGTCCGCGCCGCTGCTCTCCCCTGGATGCTTCCCTCTCTTCCTCTTGGCAAGGCTCGATAGTGCCGACATCTTGGCTGAAAGAATGAAACACGCACGATCAGATCCGAACACATTCATCAGGAAAACACACAGCGAAAAAAGGTAGCAGGGATTACTCACCTTGCGGGTCCTGGGAGCTGAGCCCGGCTGCGAAAAGGGCTCCTCCGATAACAGGTCATTGGCCGAAAACACTTGGCCATTGCGAAGGATGTCCAAATCCCTCTCCTCCTGCGCTGACAACACGGATGCGTCTCTGCATTCCTAACAAAATTCTCCCATTTCCGAGGGAAGTCGGAACCAATGTTCCCCTCTCCTATAACAAACCGGCTCTTCCACCCCTTGATGGAGGATGGCTTATCCATAATAACATTGAAGGACCTCCGGGGCCCTATGTATGGCCATTCTGATTTCCTCCCAGGTATCAAATGGTAGCAGGCACGAAAAAGGGGAAGAGTGGCGACAATCTGAATTTGGTGGCACATCGAGATGAATCCGATGATGCTCCGCCAACTGTTTGGGGCCACCATCGCCGGACAGATGTTGTAGTGGGTCATTATCTCCTTCACCAAAGGATGGAGAGGGAAACGAAAGCCTGCCTTCAAACTGTCTTCATAAATGAAGACCCCGGACTCCAGATCTCGCGAGACACTATCCCAGACTCCGGTGCCCGCAGAACGACATCTGGGGGCATGCCATACCATTGGTGAATCCTCCCCAAATCCTCAGCTACGATCTCCGAAACAACATCGTCGGGGCTCATCGCCATCTCGATTGAGAAGAACACCAGGCGAAACGACGAGAGTCGAGAAGGATGAAAGGCCAAACTTTTCAAAAAACAAGACGAGAGGATGTTGCGAACATGCACACACATATATATATATAGTACGTCTATCGCCTTGCTTCCCCACTAAGGAAGCCGCCTTGAGAAGACGGGGCGTCCCGCCCGAGGCATTCGGAACCGCCTCGACAAACGCCCGATCGTTCGGGATTCGCGACGTGGCGCATTCCCAACCGTCACTTTTGAGGGAGCCTTACCCCCGAAGGCACGATGACCCTGACGCATTAATTAGGGCATCATTGCACGGGCTGTTCAAACCAAAACGTCCCATCCGGAACGCGCCGCTCGGACTTATACTCCCTATGCCCAAACCTACGCTTCGAACTAGGGAGTGGAGGGCATGTGTTGAGGGGTAAAATCGTCATTGCATCAATATCCGTGCGAGGCGGCTAAGACCGACCTCCTCCCTTGGCTTCCCTGGGCTTTCGTAGCTCGGCCTCCCCGGGCTTCCGTAGCTCGGCCTCCCGGGCTCCTGTAGCTCGGCCTTCCCGGGCTTCCGTAGCTCGGCCTCTCCGGGCTTTCGTAGCTCGGCCTCCCCGGGCTCCTGTAGCTCGGCCTTCCCGGGCTTCCGTAGCTCGGCCTCCCTGGGCTTCCGTAACTCGGCCTCCCCGGGCTTCCGTAGCTCGGCCTCCCTGAGCTTCCATGATCCGGCTTCACTGAACGCCCCACGATCCGATACCCACCTCCGCGGAACCTGACGCAGGAGAGCCCAGGCTTACCATAACGACATCCTAGACAAGGAATCATGTCGAAACGTGGCCTAGGACCTATCATAACTACCCCAGGTCTACTCAGCCAGATCTCAGTCATCAAGAAGCTCTCCTGGCCGTCGATCCCCTAACAAACAGGATATGGACTCCAACGGCCCCACAACGGCCTGATTCTATCCACCTCCGTATCCTAACAACCTCTGAACCTTCCAGAAGGCGCTCAAGACACAGATGACAGCCTATAACTACCACGCTGGCAGATTCCCTCAGGTACGCGTGCTCTTGGACGCACACTCATACGTGCGCTCTCACCCTCCTGCCCTCACGCCGGCAGCTCGTCGGTGCTCCTGCCTTCTAGAGCTCCCGATTGGCCGCCCCCGGAGAGGCCTCCCAGACAGATCCACCTCCCCGTTATCTGGTTGATCGTCGATTTCTTCTCCACTGACTTGAGCGTCGGAGGGTCTTCCGCGGAGGGCCACCCCCAACGCCTCTCGCGCGAGGACTTTTGTGCAGGTCCGCCCCCTCTTGTTTGGAGATCGACCGCGTCCGAGTCGGAGGACGGATCCCGGCGGCAACAAATACAAAAATTTTAAATTATCCCTTCCTCCTCTCATCTCTTCTCTCCTTTGTTCCTCAGCATGGGCTCGACAAGTTTTTCTTTTCCGATACCGACAGACAGCGATGGTCCTTCCTTTAGATAGGATGAATTCTCTTCCAATATCGCCATCTTCCTCTCTTCATCGTCGAATTTTCTCAGCCTTCTATTACGGTCTAGCCCAGTCGGATGCGTGAGCACGCGGCCCAGATGGGCACGCTAACACGCGGCCAGCTTGGCAGCGCCCAGACGGTTAGCCCAGCTGGTAGACACCGTAATCTTTCGGGAGTTCTTCTTGGACGGTGCTTTGGAGGCTTTCAACCATCCGATCAGACCATCCAACGATCAAGGAAGAAGCATACTTGGAGACTCACGTAAAGGGACTCTAAGGCGATGATTTTTACACGGATTCAATACAGATGGGCAGCAATCTTTTCACCTATAAAAAGGAGGCACCGATCACCATTGGAAAAAATTCAGCAAGCACCTAGCATGCAGTCTTGATCATCCACTTTGAGTAAGGTTAGTAGACGGCTTGACCAGCGAAGATCAAGACCGTATGAGGTCTAGGCTCGGTGGGCTTGGACGCGGACGAGACTAAGCTGGTACGTACAGAAGGTATGCGGGTGCAAGGTGCTAAGGCCAGTTTCGTATTTTTGAGTGAGGTTGGGGTGAATACATTGTGAACTCTTTGTAAGGGACAGAGAGGAGTGTGTGTGGGGCCTACGAGCAACCTCATTGGATCCAAAGTTCCTTAGTGGAAAGTTCTTTGATTGGGAAGGTTTTGCTTCCATTATATCGTTGTGTTTGTGGGATTTGACTTGGGATTTTATTTTATTATTTGGGTTCTAGGCTAGTTAGGAGAGGGACCTTCTAATGCCATCACTGGTAGATGCAAGGATCTGGTGGCCATAGGGAGCGCTTGCATGTGCCGATTGAAAGCCCGGTGACACTCCTCTCCATCACCCTCCGTCTTTTTGTTGGGCCGGGCCGGACAGAGAACAATATGTTCGGTCCAACAGAACCAAATAGAAAGGCCCTATTCAGCCCCATTGGGCCAAACAAAAGTAGGCATCGAACAGAGCTTTTTGTTTGGTCCTGTTGGGCTGAACAGATTGTTCTTTGTTCAGGCCAATAGGACCGAACAGAAGCTTCCTGTTCGGCGGCCGAACAAAGTGACGGAAGGTGAGAAAGGAGGCAGGGAACTTCTGACGAGGGAGGGAGGTGGAGGGCGATAGAGGGAGGAGGAGGGAGGCAGAGGGTGACAAAGGGAAAGAGGGATAAACTGATCTTTTTCTAGGGGCAAAATGGGTATTTTCTTTTAAGTTAAAGAGGGGGTGTGGAGAGTTTTGCGGTGTAAATAGAAGCTTCCGGGCCTATTTGGTGCCAATGTTGGCCCTTCTTGGCCCTTGCCTCCAACGGCAGCTGCGGCTAGGGATCAGTTACCGTAACCATCTTGAAGTTGTTATTTGATTGCTGGTGCAGTTACCTTCTGTGCCTCTTCTTACATAGATGATGTAATTTATAATTGATTTGAGTCAAGGCTAAATATACCAACAGAACCAACAAATTAGAATTGAAACAACTCGATTCAATTCAATCCCATCCAATTCAAGGTATCGGTCTGCTTTTATTTCGGCTGGTTGGCCTTGTAGGCAGGCTGATCAAATCATTTGCATCAATATTTTTAAAAATTGGATTGGACAACAAATTAGTTTAATATTTGAGTTATGGGCCAATCGGTTTGATCGAATAAATTGATTTGATCGAATCGAATAATATTATAATTAATTTTAAATTTAATAATATAGAAATAATAAAATATAAATATCAAATTATATAAAAATACCTTTAAAACTTATAAACATGTTCAACAAATTTTTTTTATATAACATTAAAACTATAGAAAAATATCTTTAAAACTATAGATGGATTGTTTCTAAGTGCAAACCGAAGTGGAAAATTAGAACTCAAAAAATCCAATTCTGATTTCATTTATCAAAATTAAAACTCTAAAAATCAGGATTGAATCGGTTCTTCATATCCAATCGGTTTAATGAATTTTTTAATTTTTATCAGATCATATAAAAATCAACTTTAATAATAAAATCAGACCAGACCGATGATCTTTTTTGGTTAAATCAATTTGATCGGCCGGTTCGATCCAATTTTTAAAATCATGATTTGAAATTTGGAATGACTTAGGGGTGGCCTTTTATAATTCGATGGATCTCATCAACTGTATCTGGAATCTTGTACCTAAAATTCAAACTTAGGCCAGTTATTTGGGAAATGGACGAGGATCAAAGACCAGTTCTTTGTGAGGGCAATGGCGTATAAAGAATCATTTTCTTATAGCAAGAAGACTTCAAAATTTTTGAAATCTATTTATAAAATCATGTAATAATCTGATTATCTATTAAAATAAAGTTTAGAGGCGATATATTAATACTGAAATCTAAAAACCAATTTCAAGAATATATGCTTGGCCTGTAAGACTTAATTTAAACATATTGATCACGGTATCAATATATTATTATGATCGATAATTACCTCCGGCCATTATTATTAATGGTCTATCCGATGAGGGTAAGGAATTCGATCTTCCTTGAATCAGCTTCACGGGATCTTGATCTTCCTCCTTCGATGGATCTTGATTGATCTTCCTCCTCCTCGCGATGGATCTTGATTGAGTTCTTCTAATCAACGAGCCATCGCATTCTGATGGTGTATGCCCTCAGGATGTGCTCTTGATCAGGGACTCAATGCCAATGCCTCCGCTTATTAGGTTTTCCTTTCGATAACCATGTTGAAAACTTTAGGAAGGGTCCCTTTTTATACTCAATTCCTTCACCGCATGCTCCCATCAAGCAAGCGTTCAAATATTAAAGGGGGGGCTGTTATCACTTCTTAATTGGAGAAACGCTAGTTAATAAAATAAGGACCATTAAAAGACGGGTTATTACATTCTCCCACTTGGTCCGTATATTTTATCAACACTGAACAAGAAACTAAATACATGAATCATAGCGATAGGTCCTCTATAATTGAGTATTATCTTCTATGTATTACAATGCATTCAATTTCTTTACCACTATTCCAAATGTGACAACATAACATAATGAATAAACCATATGTTTATTCAGAGTCCAAAAGAAAAGTTTGTCATTTCTCAAAAGTCATATAACGTGTACACCTGAATGAGAAATAAACAAACGATTGAAATAAGAGTTTCTTTGTACAAATTGTTATCCATACAATTATATCATGGAACCAACTCCCATTCTTATCACATGATCCTTAAAATTCTTAATTGGCATGCCTTTAGTCAAAGGATCAGCTATCATCAATTCAGTGCTAACGTGTTCTATGACCACTTTGTTTTCTTTAACACGTTCTCTTATGGCTAAATACTTAATGTCGATATGTTTACTTCGACTACCACTCTTATGGTTTTTAGCCAAAAATACAGCAGCTGAATTGTCACAGTACAGTTTAATTGGCCTAGTAATAGAGTCAACAATTCTAAGCCCTGAGATGAAACTCTTCAACCATACACCTTGCGATGTAGCCTCAAAACAAGCAACGAACTCCGCTTCCATAGTAGAGGTAGCAGTCAAGTCTGCTTTGCACTCCTCCATGATATGGCTCCACCAGCTAACATAAATATAAATCCTGATGTTGATTTCCGAGAATCAACGCAGCCAGCAAAGTCCGAATCTGAGTAGCCCTCTATCTCCAAATGATCAGTTTGTCTATACATGAGCATGTAGTCCTTGGTCCCTTGAAGATACCTCATGACCTTTTTAGCAGCTCTCCAGTGGTCTAAACCTGGATTACTCTGATATCTTCCCAACATTCCTACTGCAAATGCAATGTCAGGTCTTGTGCAAACCTGAGCATACATTAGGCTTCCAACAGCTGAAGCATATGGAATGTTGTGCATCTGTTCCCGTTCAAGTTCATTTTTAGGGCACTGGTTCAAAGCGAACTTGTCACCCTTCACTATAGGTGCAACACTTGGTGAACAATTTTTCATCCGAAATCTCTCCAAGACTTTATTGATATAAGTTTCTTGAGACAATCCCAAAATGCCTCGAGATCTTTCTCTATGGATCTTAATGCCAATGACATAAGATGCCTCACTCATATCTTTCATATCAAAATTTTTGGAGAGAAATTGTTTCACCTCATATAGCAACCCTTTATCATTGGTTGCAAGTAGAATGTCATCCACATATAGGACCAAGAAACAAATTTTGCTCCCACTAACCTTCTGGTATATACATTGATCCATGATGTTCTCTTCAAAACCAAAGGAAGAGATCACATCATGAAATTTTAAATACCACTGACGTGAGGCTTGTTTCAATCCATATATGGATTTCTTAAGCTTGCAAACCAAATGCTCACCATCACTAGAGGAAAATCCTTCAGGCTGTTTCATGTAAACCTCTTCCTCTAGATCTCCATTAAGGAATGCGGTCTTCACATCCATTTGATGTAACTCAAAATCAAAATGAGCTACCAATGCCATAATTATTCGGAGAGAGTCTTTCTTGGATACAGGAGAAAATGTCTCCGTGTAGTCGATTCCTTCCCTCTGAGTGAATCCTTTGGCAACGAGTCTTGCTTTATATCTCTCAATGTTGCCTTGTGAGTCTTTCTTTATTTTGAAGATCCATCTACATCCAATGGCTTTTACACCATCAGGCAACTCAACAAGATCCCAGACTCGATTAGATGCCATAGATTCCATCTCGTCTTCATGGCATTGAACCACAAGTTTGATTCCTTAGAACTCATGGCTTGTGAAAACGTTTCAGGATCATTTTCGGCTCCAATGTTATAGTCAGATTCATGTAGATACACAACATAATCACTAGGAATTGCTGATTTCTTTATTCTAGTTGATCTTCTTAATGTTGTGTCAATGACCTCTTGAGGAGTATCTTGCACAACTGATTGTTGATGAACAACACGATCTTCTAGATTACCATCAGCTTGTGAAATCTCAATGACTGGTTGTTGGGCACTTAATTGAGTTTGAGGAGTGCTATAAATAACAACCAATCCCTCACTTGAAGTGGAAGCTGGAATAACTGAATGATCTTTCTCAGAAGAAGCCAAATACTGAGATTGATCACTCCCACTGATCAAGTCATTCTCAAGAAATTTTGCATTTCTTGATTCCACAATCCTAGTGCTGTGAGATGGACAATAAAATCTATAACCCTTGGACTTCTCAGCATATCCAATAAAGTATCCACTAATAGTCCTTGGGTCTAGTTTCTTTTCTTGTGGATTATAGACTCTTACTTCAGATGGGCATCCCCAAACACGTATATGTTGCAGACTTGGTTTCCAACCTTTAAATAACTCAAATGGCGTTTTGGAAACAGCCTTGGTTGGAACCCGATTCAATATATACGCAGCAGTTTTAAGAGCTTCAGTCCACAAGGATTTAGGTAAGTTAGAGCTGACAATCATGCTCCTTACCATGTCCAATAATGTCCGGTTTCTCCTTTCAGCTACACCGTTTTGGTCAGGAGACCCTGGCATGGTGTATTGTGCAACAATTCCATTTTCTTCAAGAAACCGAGCAAACGGACCAGGTGCTTGTCCATTCTCAGTGTATCTACCATAATATTCTCCACCTCTATCTGACCTCACGATTTTAATTTGCTTGCCGCATTGTTTCTCTACTTCTGCCTTAAATACCTTAAAGGCATCTAATGCTTCGTTCTTATTATGAAGTAGGTAGAGATACATATATCGTGAATAGTCATCAATAAATGAGATGAAGTATCTCTGACCATACGAATCCATATCTGGGCTACAGATATCCGTATGTATGATCTCCAGTATTTCCGAACTTCTCTTGGCATTTTTCTTGGACTTGTTGGTTTGCTTTCCCTTTATGCAGTCCACACAAGTGTCAAAATCAGTAAAATCAAGAGTATCAAGTACTCCATCTTTTACTAATCTTTTAATTCTCTCAATGGAGATATGACCTAATCTCCGATGCCACAAAATAGAGGAATTCTCATTTATAACACATCTTTTCATACCAGTTTGGGCGTGCATCACATTATAGGTGGTATTATTTTTCAAATTGATTTGGAAAAGATTGTCTGACAATGTACCATTCCCAATAAGCTTAGATTTATAAAATAAATCAACAGAGCTTTTATTAAAATTAAAGGAATATCCTGCTGGTACAAGCCTTGACACTGAAATCAAATTTCTAGAGAAACTTGGAATATAAAATGTCTTTTCCAAATCCAAAACAAAACCAGAATGTAAAATAAGTCTGCACGTTCCAATTGCTTCCACATGTGAACCCATCTTGTTTCCTGAATAGATGCTTTGTTCACTTCCCAATGGTTTCCTTTGATTTAGAAAACCCTGCAAGGTATTTGAAACATGGATTGTAGAACCAGAATCAATCCACCATGTGTTATGACATATAACCAAATTGGATTCATGACATACGAATGAGGTTAGAGTACCTTTCTTGTCAAGCCAAGCTTTGAATTTGAGACAATCTTTCTTTATATGCCCTTTCTTCTTGCAAAAGAAGCACTTGGACTCCTTCTTGTCTTCTGTATGGATGGATACTTTACCCTTTCCTTTGCGTTTGGCTTTGGGAGCTTTAGTCTTTCTCTGAGTGACTAAATGTGCACTTTCTCCCATTTCTAAAATCAGCCTCCCTTCCTCTTGAACACACATGGTCAGAAGTTCATTAATTGACCATTTGTCCTTATGTGTATTGTAAGATATTTTGAAGGGACTATATTGCTGTGGGAGTGAGCTCAAAATAAAGTGCACCAAGAAAGATTCTGACATCTCAACCTCTAGGGATTTCAACTGAGCCGCAATGTCCCTCATCTTCATGATGTGCTCACGCACACCTCCAACCGTAGTGAGCTTCATTGATGATAATTTGTCATTAGGGTGCTAGCCATTGCCTTATCTGAAGACTCAAATTGTGCATCAATAGCCTTCAGAAGTTCCTTGACATTTTTGCACTCAGGAATTGAACCACGTATACTAGCAGAAATTTTAGTACGTATGAACATCATACTGAGGCGATTGGACCGTTCCCATCGTTCATACGCAGCAATCTCAGCCTGAGTGCTAGTAGATGTAACTGAATGTGGTTCATCCTTCCTGATAGCATAGTCAATATCCATGCACCCTAATTGAAGAAGAATTCTCTCCTTCCATAATTTATAATTATCACCACTTAAATCGGGAATGTCACATTTCATATCAGAAATATTAACAGGCAAAATAGCTGCATAAAAATAAAATCATGTTCATGTAATTGAATTTGAGGCATATAACTTGATGTCATGTTTTACCAATGTAAACATGCAATAACATGAATCAATAACATACAATAACTACCTGTGGGCTAAGTTATATACTCAAATAGACTCATTAGCTTAATGATGTGACTAACAAATTATATTCCTTTCTTAATTCCTGTGGGTAATTAAGAAAATAATTTGTTATCGCATCCTAATTAATTATATTAGTGCAACAAAAATTCCTGTGGGATAAGATTCATTACATTAATATAATTAGTCACAATTAATGTCATCTAACCTTATGTGATCTTTGCAACTCAATATATAATTTTGATTAATCAAAGATGCTGTGGCTACTCCTCAATTAATCAACATCATATTGATCACATGACATTATATGCATATAGATTAACCAATTTAGCATGATTATTAGGTAGTGATCTTAATCAACGTAACATTTCCAAATCAAGATCTGAGTTAGTCAAATTGGCCAGGCCAGTGAAAGAGAAGTGGGGGTCCCCCCGTTGCTTTCCTTAGGTCAGTCAACGGAACCAATTAAGTAACCACAATCTCTTTACCTTTCTAGACACCAACTGACCAATCAGACCTTGAAAGGATTTGCACTGTGATTTTCACACTACCACCAAATTCATGCATAGAATAAATCTAGTATGCAGAACAGAAGACAACATTTCAATTATCTATTTAATGAATTTTAAAATTATCATCTTAAGAAAAATTTTTGTTAATTAAAACACGTCCGGCCGTAGCTCATTATTCCCTTGGGCCAGTCTATGCAAAACACCGTAGGCATAGAGACTCAGGAGGCGTATTTTAATACAAAAATTTAAACTCAAGAAACAAATGATGAAAATAAATCATGTTACATGATTTAATCATGTACACCTGAATGAGAAATGACAAACTTTTCTTTTGGACTCTGAATAAACATATGGTTTATTCATTATGTTATGTTGTCACATTTGGAATAGTGGTAAAGAAATTGAATGCATTGTAATACATAGAAGATAATACTCAATTATAGAGGACCTATCACTATGATTCATGTATTTAGTTTCTTGTTCAGTGTTGATAAAATATACGGACCAAGTGGGAGAATGTAATAACCCGTCGCCTTTTAATGGTCCTTATTTTATTAACTAGCATTTCTCCAATTAAGAAGTGATAACAGCCCCCCTTTAATATTTTAACGCTTGCTTGATGGGAGCATGCGGTGAAGGAATTGAGTATAAAAAGGGACCCTTCCTAAAGTTTTCAACATGGTTATCGAAAGGAAAACCTAATAAGCGGAGGCATTGGCATTGAGTCCCTGATCAAGAGCACATCCTGAGGGCATACACCATCAGAATGCGATGGCTCGTTGATTAGAAGAACTCAATCAAGATCCATTGCGAGGAGGAGGAAGATCAATCAAGATCCATCGAAGAAGGAAGATCAAGATCCCGTGCAGCTGATTCAAGGAAGATCGAATTCCTTACCCTCATCGGATAGACCATTAATAATAATGGCTGGAGGTAATTATCGATCATAATAATATATTGATATCGTGATCAATATGTTTAAATTAAGTCTTACATTTGGTATCAGAGCTTTTTAAAACCTCTGCCTTATTTTGTGAGGATTTCTATCCAAGTTTCTCTTTTCAAGCAATTTATGCCGCATATTTTCCGTTTTCAGTTTTTCAGATCTCAGGTTTCGATCAGTTCTGATCTTTGTTCACGGAATTGACAGAAACCATTAAACCTATTTCAGATTCCGATTTTTGCGGAAATAAAACGTGGCCTCTTTCTTTTCTATTAAAGATTTCTTTCTGGCATTAAAGGTTTTCCAGATTTCTTTTTGGTATTAAAGAGATAGCATTAAAGAAAGAAAAAGAAAGAAACGTAGCATTAAAGAAAAGAAAAACTTGGATAGAAATCCTCACAAAATATGGCAGAGGTTTTAAAAAGCTCTGATACCAAATGTAAGACTTAATTTAAACATATTGATCACGATATCAATATATTATTATGATCGATAATTACCTTCAGCCATTATTATTAATGGTCTATCGGTAAGGAATTCGATCTTCCTTGAATCAGCTGTACGGGATCTTGATCTTCCTCCTTCGATGGATCTTGATTGATCTTCCTCCTCCTCGCGATGGATCTTGATTGAGTTCTTCTAATCAACGAGCCATCGCATTCTGATGGTGTATGCCCTCAGGATGTGCTCTTGATCAGGGACTCAATGCCAATGCCTCCGCTTATTAGGTTTTCCTTTCGATAACCATGTTGAAAACTTTAGGAAGGGTCCCTTTTTATACTCAATTCTTTCACCACATGCTCCCATCAAGCAAGCGTTCAATTATTAAAGGGGGGGGGGGCTGTTATCACTTCTTAATTGAAGAAACGCTAGTTAATAAAATAAGGACCATTAAAAGGCGACGGGTTATTACATGGCCTCCTGCATTATTACTTACGTTGAAAGCCAAGTGGAAGCATATATATATATATATATGTGCATCCAGTTGTCACAATCATGTGAAATCTTTTGATAGAACTTCTCTGCTGTGTTGGAGGATCCAAATTGCTTCGTATATGTGATATCCGTTGATTCGGCTGACCAAATATCTGAATCCTTTAACATCTCCGTCCACCTTCTTCTTTTCTAATTTATCAAATAATTAAACTCTTGTCTAAACTAATTTCTTTCCTTTCAACTCAACAACAATGGCACCTCTCATCTCCTCTTACTTAATTTTGTTTAAGCTTTTTTTCTTTTCAATGGATGCTTATTTTACAATGTTATCAAGTTTATTAATTACTTATTTTTAATTATAATCTTCAAAATCATAATATTCTCATGTGTATTAATTATTTTTGAAATTAGATTTGTTAAACTTTTATATGAGAATATTCATTATTGATGAACTTCATGTAAATAAAAAATTCTTGTTTAAGTTGGCATATTATTAGATTTAATTGAAAACTTTAAGTGATTTCGTATTTGATTACTTATTATTATATTTTCTATTATAATTAATTGTTAATTCTTGACTTGAATTGCAAAATAGACTGTTAACTTAGAATTGAACAATTTGAACTAAGTTGGATCATGCTTATTCCTCATGTAGCTTAAATGAATTGCTAAAACTTTTTTTATCTTTTCATAAGCCCAACCTGATCTAATTTATTCCTAGAGCAAATCATAATAAGAGGACTCTATTTAAAAAAAAAAGAAGATATTCTAACTCAATAAGGAACTTAGATCATGTCTTAGTAAGGAATTCAAATCAAATCTCAATAAAGAAACTTTGCAAAATGAAGAAACTCGAACCCAATAAGACAACTCTAATTAATCTCTACCTTAGCTTGCATTTTGTTGAGCTTCGTAAGAAAAAGAAGCTTTTTTCTTGGTTGCATCCAAATTTTTTCTATTTCTTTTGCTCTTATATAAATTTTATTATTCATCTTATCACATCCTTTACCTCTAATGGTGCTCTCTATCAAATAGTATAAATTTTTAAAGTTTTTCCTCCCTTTATTACCGCACTAAAGTTCCTTTACTAATTTTTATGATTGGATTCTTGTAGAGTACCTATATCCCACAAAATAAAGCTAGCCTAAAAAACGTTAGATTTCTCACATGACTCACATCACCAAAAGTTATTACACTACCATCACTCATCTTAATTTTACATTACCAATAACAACCTTTAATCTAACATCATTTGCTAAAGTAATACTTCTTCATCAACTATTTATAAGTATCAAATCAATTTTTATTTGAATAAATGCAAGACTGGGTGGAATTTAAAATTCATGAATTTTTCAATAAATCCTTACCTTCTTTAATTATAAGAACAACTTCATATTTATACACATTATCTTCAACAATAGCTATGACATCTATGGATTTATCATGATTCTTCTTCAACTTTTCTAAATCAGCCTTTATTTTCTTATTTTGGAATTGAATATGACTTATCTCATCATAATAACAGTAGTCCTTGTCCTTATAATCTACTCATGGCCAAAAATTTGATATATGTTATATAATTAAAGAGTAACAATAGAACAAAGAGATGAAGAAAAGAAAGTATTGAAAATTTCAATGTGTTTTCTTTTATTCCATTGAGTATCTCAAATACAATTCCATGCCATCAGCAAATAAAAAAAGATGTTATTCATCAAAATTAATAAGAATTTATATGGGTAATACTAATAGACATAACCTCCCATTGGAATACCAATGGATACCATTTTTATTGATAGACATAACCTAACATAACCTCCTCTTAGAATACTAATGAATATCCATTTTATTGGTAATATTATAACACTCTCACTTGGATGTTCATTTATTTGATCAAGCATGTACCTCATTAAAACCTTATTAGGTAAAAATTCTGAAAGAAAAAGAGTACATCATTCATATCTTTTATTGAGAGAGAGGATACTACCTCATTAAAAATCTTTCCAGAAATGGGACAAAACCATAGCTAAGGAAAAAAGAATACAGTATTTTGCTTCCCCTTTTGACTGCATCTCTTGATATATACTTTTCTTAAAATTATCATTCGAAATCCTTGAGTAGTCGTAGTTCAATTTTTGGACCAACTCTCCAAATCTCTTTGTAGATAGTGCTTTTGTAAATAAATCAGCGAGATTATCGCTAGATCGAACTTGTTCAACATTAATAGCACCACTCTTCTGAAGGTCATGAGTAAAAAAGAACTTTGGAGATATATGTTTTGTTCTGTCACCTTTGATATACCCTCCTTTCAGTTGAGCTATGCAGAATGTACTATCTTTATACAAAATAGTTGGTACCTTCTTTTGAGAGGATAATCTATATGTCTTCTGAATATGTTGGATTACCGATCTAAGCTATACACATTTTCGGCTTGCTTCATGAATTACCAGAATTTTGGCATAGTTAGATGATGTAGCCACAATTATTTGCTTTGTAAAATATCATGAAATAGTAGTGCCACCATATGTAAAGACATAACCCATTTATAATCGACCAATATAAGGATCAGACAAATATCCTACATCTACAAAACCTGCCAACTCGAATTTGGATAAATTTGAATAATACAAATCCATATCCATTGTACCTTTGAGGTATCGGAATATGTGCTTAACACCTGTTAGGTGAAGAACTATATCTTCTAATAAGTTTACTAGAAAAGATATATCAAGTCGAGTGTGAGTCGCAAGATACATTAATGTACCTATTGCGCTAAGATATGGTACTTCTTCTTCATCATCTTCCTTAGGTCGAAAAGGATCTTTATCGATTTCAAGTGACCTTACGACCATCGGAGTACTCAATGGGTATGCTTTATCTATATAAAACCTTTTAAGTATCTTTGTTGTATAAGTAGAATTATGCACAAAAATCTTATTCTTAAAATGCTCAAGCTACATGCCAAAGCGAAATTTTGTTCTTCCAAGATCTTTCATTTTAAATTCCTGTTTTAGGCAATTTGCTGCCCTTTGAAGCTCTTCAGGAGTTCCAATTATGTTCAAATCATCAACATATACTGCAATGATCATAAATTATGATCCAGACCTCTTTATAAAGGCACAAAGACATATGGGATTATTGTTATAGCCTTGTTTCAACAAGTATTCAATCAAATAATTGTACCATATATGCCCTACTTGTTTTAACCCATAGAAAGACTTCTACAATTTTATCGAATAAAGTTCTCTTAAATTAGAGTTAGAATTTTCAGGCAATTGTAATCCTTCTAAAATTTTCATATAGATATCATTATCAAGTGAGCCATATATAGGCTATCGCTACATCCATAAGATGCAATTCAAGTTTTTCATGCACTACTAGACTAATCAAATACCGAAAAGTTATTGCATCCACCATAGAAGAATACGTCTCTTCATAATCAATGTCAGGTCTTTGTAAGAACCCTTAGGCAACTAGTCATGCTTTAAACCTCATAATTTTATTATCCTTATTTTGCTTTCGCACGAATACCCATTTATATCCTACAGATTTTACACTAGCAGGTGTTTGGACAATCGATCCAAAAACTTTACGTTTTGCTAGCGATTTTAAATCAGAATCGATTGCATCTTCCATTTGGCCAATCTTATCGATGTATACATTCTTCCATAAATATTAGTTCATGATTCTTATTTTTATTTTCAATATTTTGCACAACATAATATACAAACTTATCATCAATGATCATCTTATATCGGTTCCATCTTTTCTCAGTCATAACATAATTGATAGAGATCTCTTCATTTTCTTCGATTTTAGATACCTTATTCTTTTTTAGAATAGACTCATCTGGAGTCTCAATTACTTCTGTTATTATACTGGGAATCTTTTCTCGAGTCACGGTATCTTCAATCTGGTCATCTAAATGTTTTACTTCTTTTTTTTGCAAAGATTTTTATCTTTGGAACCAACTTATCTACCATGCTTTACTTGTTTTTTTTATCTCATTAGTAGTAGTAGGTTATCCTTCAGAGATAATAATTCTAATTGGAGCATTTGCAGTTGGTATATGTGACTTTGTCACTCTTTTAAGGTCAGTAAATGCGTCTGGCAGTTGATTTGATAGTTTTTACATGTGAATTATCTTTTGAACTTTATATTTATGCTATTTTGTATGAGGATCGAGATTAGACAATGATAATTCATTCCAACTATTTTTTTTATCAGCTGCTTATTTTTTTTCTAATGTTGGAAAATAGACTCATCAAAATGATAATCGGTAAAACATACCATAAATAAATCTTCTGTAGATGGTTCAAGATATTTAATTATAGATAAAAATTTATACCCAACATATATCCCTAATCTCCTTTGAGGTCCCATCTTAGTACAATGTAGTGGAGCCATTGGAACATAAACCGCACATCCAAAAATTCTTAGATGAGAAATATTTGATTCCTGACCATAAACCAATTATAACGGAGAGAATTCATGATAATTCGTTGGCCTAATACGAATAAGTGCTGCTGCATATAAAATAGCATGTCTCCATGTAGACAAAAAAAGTTTTGCTCTCATAAGTAATGGTCTTGCAATCAATTGGATCCATTTGATAAGCGATTCTGCAAGACAATTTTGAGTATGAACATATGCTATAAGATGTTTAATAGTGATTCCAATAGCAATACAATAATCATTGAATGCTTGAGAAGTAAATTCATCAGCATTGTCGAGGTGTATTATCTTAATAGGCGTATTGTCTTAATATCTGAAAAATGAGTGCGTAGTCAAATTAATTGAGCTAGTAATCTTGCAAATGCCAGATTACGAGTTGATAATAAGTATACATATAACCATCCAGTTGAAGCATCAATTAAAACTATGAAATATCTAAATGGTCAACTTGGTGGGTGAATAGGCCCATAAATATCACCTTGTATGCATTTCAGAAATCCAAGAGATTCAGTCTTAATTTTAGCCAGTGATAGCCTAATAATTAACTTGCCTTGAGAGCAAGCAACATATAGAATTCTTTTGGTCGTAATATTTTTTGATTCTTCAATGAATGTCCATATGAATTCTCTATAATTCTTTGCATCATAATTGAACCAAGATGATCCAACCGGTTATGCCAAATTATAAAATCATTTTGATTAGTAAACCTTTGGTTTACTATAGCATATGCTTCAACTGTGCTTATATTTATGTAGTATAAACCAGAGAAAAATGCAGATAATTTTTTTAATACACATTTCTTTCCTGAGATCATACTTGTAATGCATAAATACTCAATATTGCCTTCATTAATTGTCTCAATATGATATCTATTTTTGCAAATATCTTTAGAACTTAATAATTTTTTTAAAGACCTTTCGGAATATAAGGCATCATCAATTATGAATTTTGTTCCTCTAGGCAAAATGATATGGGCTCTTCCAAAGCCTTCAATCAATTTTGCACTACCATAAATTGTATTGACATTTGTTGTCTACATTCTTAAGTAGGAAAAGTATTTCATATCTTTAAGTATAGTGTGCGTTGTAGCACACAAATTATTATTATCAATAAAAGATTTACTCGAGATAATTTTATTTTCTTCATAGAAAGAATGATATGTAGTAAATACAAATTAGAATACAAGGTATATTAAGGCATAAAAACTAAAAGTCACAATTCATTATTGCATCAGTTTCTTTAAAACAAACATATGTATAATAAGATATTATTTTATTGCATGGTATTATTTTATAACATAGTCATTCTTAAAATCATCCTTATACATTAATTCATGCTATCAATTAGACAAGCATTATTTTCTTTTGGTTGGATAAAGAAGTCAGCAACATCCATATCATCAAATCCAGTATCAGAAGGGCCACATTCAGAAATAAAATTTGTTTCTATCTTTTTTTATTTTTTTCAATGACTTTTGATAAAGTTCAACGAGGTGTTTTGGCATGCGACAGGTACGCGATCAATGATCCTTCATTCCACAACGATATTAGCATGAGTTTTTCACCAAATTTTTATTTAAGTTCCCTTTGCCTTTCTCAATTTTCTTCTCATTTTTCTCCCACTTCAGGTGGTGAGAAGGAGTTTTAATATGACCATCACAATAACCAAAATATCCTCTCACCTCCACACCATGCCTTTGTTTATAAAATTGATGTAGTCGCATTCACTTCAGAAAATGGTACAGAGCTAGTTGGATAGGCTTCATGATTTTTCATCAAAAGTTTATTATTTTGTTTAGCCACAAGAAGGCAAAAAATTAGTTTAGAATATTTTCTAAAACCCTTTTCACGATATTGCTGCTACAGGAGCAAATTGAAAGGATGAAAAGTGAAATTTTTTTTTTTCAGCATATCCTCATCAATGACTTTTTCTTCATATAATTTTAACTGAAAAGTAATTCTGAATATAGTTGAATTGTATTCACTTACTGTTTTATAATCTTGTAGACGTAAGTGCATCCAATTATAACGAGCCTTTGAGAGAATGACTTTTTTTAATGGTCATAATGCTCTTTTAGGCTATTCCAAAGGATAAGAAAATCTTTTACCATTAGATATTCAACTTTCAATCCCTCATCAAGGTGTTATTGCACGAATTGATTTTGCTTTATCTTGGTTAGATGCCTCATTCCATCTTTAATTGTATCACCAAGGGCATTAGCCTCCATATGGATTTCAGCATCAAATCCATGATAAATAATTTTTGTCTGTGATATCTAGTGCCACAAAATTAAGTTTTGTCAAATTTTTCATAACAATACTATCAAAGCACACAAAGTAAATTAGTACGCAACCTTTTATTAGAATGAAAATTATTTCAAATTTATCAAGGACTAGAGATAATCGTATATATATAAATGACCAAGTGATAAGTTAAAACTAAGAGTCACAAAAAAATATTAAGAAAAAATAATTAATTAGATATGCAAATAACTTGCATAAACATAAATAATATTTACCTCAATAAAAGTTTCTTAATAATTAATTAGATATGCAAATAACTTGCATAAATATAAATAATATTTACCTCAATAAAAGTTTCTTCAACAAATATCGAATGATATGTAGAATGATGAGGTAAGACTCGTGCTGATGACGTATTATATAATTAAAGAGCAATAATAGAGACTAAGAAAAGAAAGTATTAGACAATGAAAAAAGATGTTACATTCATCAAAATTAATAAGAATTTATATAGGTAATACCAATAGACATAACCTTCTATTGGAATACAATGGACATATAATCTAACATAACCTTTTCTTAGAATACCAATGGACATCCATTTTACTGTAATATTATAACAATATAAAGCCTCTTATTGAAATTGTTTCCACTAAAGGTTATCTAACTTTGCCACAAATTTTTCACCTTCAAATTTGTTGCTAGACCTCTTAAACTTCTCATTCTGAAATAGAATTGTAGTCATCTCCTCTACCCTTGGCATTTCCATTTGAATCAAAATATAGTCATTAAATTACTATATAAGGTGGAGATATGTCAATAATAATATGGTCTTATTTACTTTTCAGTTTTAATATCTATACTTGACAACATATTAACCAATTTATTGTTCATATTAAGGTGGTTTTTAATTAATATCTATGCCTTTATTTGCAGCTAATACAACTCTTTATTCTAGTATAATTATTTTGTGAGTGACTACAATATATAAAACTTCTCGAACTTTTCTTCTACTCTTGAACAGAAGTGTCATCCAATGTTTTCATTTCAAGTTCTTGCAATCTTCATCATTCATGATGATTGGCATTCTCTCCTTCCTATATAGTGCTTTAACTCTTGTTGCACCAAATTATCCTTTATAGTGCCTCACCATAGACCAAAATAATATTTTTTTCAAAAGACTCGATCTCAAATTTGTTCTTAGAATAGTTTTCATTTCCAACATTATGAACCTTGTCTTTGATACTACTTATTGAAAGATTCATAAAAAAATACTCAATTTTAATATAGTTTAGCCAAACTTACCCCACAATAACATACTATCAATAGCAATTATTGTAACTTTGGGGAATAAAAAACTCACTCGCATATCCAAAAACCAATACACCTGATTAACTCATACACAATTTGTATAAACCACATGTAATTATTTCTACTCAAAGTTGATCACACATAAAAAGATTCTAGCGAATCCTCTTTTTATAGAATGGTGATAATTCTCAAAGCAAATCCCAATAAGGAAACTCCATAAAAGAAAGATATTCTAACTTGATAAGGAACTTAAATGATGCCCCAATAAAGAATTCAAGTCAGATCCTAATAAAAAAAATCTGCAATTAAGAAAAAAAATCTAACCTAGTAAAAATTTAGGCCAAATCCCCTTAAGGGTGAGGGAGACTAATACATTTGAATATATCTCCACTCAAATTTGATTAAGTCATAATTGGATTATAACGAGTTCAACTTCAACAATCTGAGTCACTAAATATGATCTACTATTTCTAAATCACTTACATTTAAAAAAATCCAAGGCATTTACATCAAGTCATTAAATGTTGAATAGTTTAAATAATTTGCAAATATTTGAAGAGCTTCATTTTTAGAAAAAAATTACCAACATATATTAGTTAAATTATAATTTTACTAAGAAAAGCCAAATTAGCAAGTTTTTGATGATGATATATTAAGTAACATATATAATTTAGCAAAACACTAGTTAGGACATTACTTCATCTCTTAAAGCTTTCTTTCATGCTACTTTAAAGCCATAAGCATCTTATACAATATTATTGTTACTTTTTAGAATTAGTCATGTTGACATGAGAACCCAATAGAATTAGTAATCTAACATTTAAATTTTGGAATCAATCCGCTGAATAAGAAGAAACTATTGTTCAATAGCTCCTTGGCATTTATTTGATAATTTATTAGTGACATGTCTAGTGTAGAAGAGGTGTTCTATTGATTTTATTGTAGCATGTTACTTTGGTCAATTCATTTCAAAGTGGCTATTGTTTATTTTAAATATAAAGTAGACCAACCTAGTAATGGGTGGTGAGTCATAAAAAAAATCACAAGAGTTTTGTGCGGATAAGTGTTAGATAAGTTTCTTTAAAATAAAAAGCAGAGAACTATACTCAAAAAATCACTTGTCATTATAAAAAAGGCATCCCCATCTAAATTGTCTTGAATGTGTGATTTATGGATAAGGCAACATAAGCTAAGGATAGGATGTGGATAAAGGACACAAGTAAAAGTACACCATGTTATAATAAATTTTATTTAGGTTTTGACTATCATTACATATCAAAGAACAAGTAAAATGTTTCATCTTAATGCATGCTTCCATAACAAAAGTATAGTGATAGGAACATCATTTTTTCTTATAAAATAAGCCATTCAGATTTGGTCTGCTACTAGTCTATAAAGTAATCTTTGGTAATTGATTTAGTTAACCCTTAACATGGCATGCAAGGTATTTGTAAACTTAATGTACTCAATATGATAATTTTTTTATCAATTGAAATATGTTACTCTAGAGAAATTGCAATTTATTGGGGCGCTGGAGGACACCTTAGGGTTTGTTTGGATTAAGAAGAATGGAAGGAGAGGAAAAGGGAGAAGAAGGGGAATAAAAACCCCTATTTAAGAGAAAGGTGAAAGAAGGGGATGTGAAGTGAGGGTTATCCATTTCCATCTATTTTCCATCAAAAGCTTAAATTTTGAAGAATGGTTTATAATTTTTTTCTTATATTTTCAATTATATCTATACAAATTACTTTGGATTCTACTTAAAATAAAGGATATATTTGTGACTTACAAACATAACTTTTCTCTCTTTTTTTTTCTCCTCCTTTGCCCAAACAAGATATAAATTGATTTTCTTTCTTGCTATCTCTCCAAAATAAGGAGAACATAACAATCTTTCCTCACCCTCCCCTCTCCCCTCCCTTTCCCTCCCTTCCTCTCTCTTGACCCTCTCCTTTCTCTCCAAATATTTACATAAGCCCTTAGTAATGATTGAATTATGCCCATATATGTTAACCCACATTATGGTGCCCAAATTCAAGACCATTTAAATTAAAAAATACTCAAAATTGCAAATAAGATAGGATAGGAATACTTAACGTACAATCCCATGAAATATATATATATTTTTGTAGAATCTAATTTAATTAATATTTTTATTTTCTTTAAAGCAGATGTTAAAAATATTTTCTGCATTAAAATCACAACATTGCAACTTAGATGGAATGGAGAGTTTACAAACTATATTTTTAAATTTCTTGGATATCCATGATGTTACACACTGATTTTCTTATCTATGCATACCAAAATAAAATAGTGCGGTGGAGAGGAAACATCACCATATTATAGAAATAGCCCTCACACTTTTGGCCCATGCTTTTATCCTAAAATTTTATCTAAAGACCTTTCATATTATAGTTTACCTTATTAACTGCATGCCTATTATCTCTTAAAAGTTGTCTTTTGAAATTCTATTTCTTAAGAGTTGTCTTTTGAAATCTACTTCAATCACCCTATGACTACTCCCACCTCTATTCATTTCGGTGTTAGTGTTTTCTATGGTTTTCAATTTGCAAATGTATTTTCTTTAAATATAGCCTTTATAAAAAGGCTATAAATGCTTTGATACATCAACTGGCAAAATATATATCTCATGACATGTGATATTTGATGAACACTTCTTATCCTATGCAATACTACAATCTCTATACTCATCTCTACATAGCTAGAGCCCCTTGGCCCCATCCTCATCTATTGACAGACCCACTTTGTTCTACACTAAAGCTGTAATACTAACACAAGACTCTTTAATAAGCCCACTTGCATTAGCTACACCGACAACCTCTTCTAAACCATCATGTGACAAATCTTGTATCTTGATTGTTCCACCACTTGAGGAACCTAGCCCTCTAGCCACTAGTACCCCTTTAGCGATCTTTTGAACAATTCAACCTTTACCCATATGTAGTGCACCCACACAATGACAACCAAACCCTAATCTAGTATATTCAAAATGCATGCTCTCTTAAGCATCTATTACCCTCTTTTAGTTATACTAATGGCCTAGTTCCAATTGAGTCACTATGTTATAGTCAGGCTACTAAAGATCAATAGTGCTGAAAGACTATAGACTAGGAATTCAATGCTTTATAATATAAATGCACATAGACATTGATTCCTTAGAAACCATAGATTAATGCTGTTAGTTATTAATGGGTATATAATACCATCATTCGAGTTATACTCTCACTGATCAGGAGCTATAAGAGGAACTCTACATGACCTAACACTAATGATACATGGACTTCGCCTAACCTACACCTATGTATTGGATGGTCAAACAATTTATGGACTAAGACATGCACGTGGGCTTTGTATGACAAGTTTGAATCCACCCTCCTAGTTTTGAGTTTTTTGATCTCATCATCTAATTTGTCACTCTTTGTTTATCACCATTATGGCATAAAAATTTATCTTCCTCTATATATTGATGATTTTGAGCTTACTAACAATAACGTTACTTTTATCAATACTCTTATTTAGGCACTTCGTAGTCATTCAAAATGAAGGACATCCGCCCTTTCTCTTATTTCCTTGGCATCGAAGTTCGCAAATCCAAATCTAGGCTTTTTTTTAGATCAAACTAAGTACATTGTAAAACTTCTCAAGAGGGCTAATATGGATGGTTGTAAACCAGTGGCCTCGCCTACCTCTACCTCTAAGTTGGGCTATATAGTTAGCTGACTCTATTTGGATCCATCTATGTTTAGAAGCATTGTTGGAGCCCTTTAATATGGGACAATCATATGACCAAATATGACTTTTGTAGTTAGTCAATTGTGCCAATTTTTCAAGGTTCTATTGAGGAACATTACATTATGATCAAATGAATTATATGATTTCTTAAAGACCATCATATATAGACTTCTCCTTCAGCTAGGCCTACTAGATCTTGTTGTCTATTATGATGCAGATTGGTTCGAATGTCCCATAGCTTATCACTGTTCTAATAGATCTTGCATCTTCCTCAAACCCAACCTATTTCTATTTTAAAAAAGCATTAAATAATATTTTTTGTTAATTCAAGAATATGCACTATTAAGAATAATAGAGTAAATAAAGATAAACAAATAATTATAAAAAATAGTTTAGGATAGTTTATGAATTAAAGTACATCAAAGCACTCTTCTTATAGAGTAAATGGGCCTACTGCATCTGGATGAATCTCTATGCTCCTCTCCTAGATACGATAATCTATTGAACCCCTCATGTATAGCTAAGAGAATCCAAAGAATCTTCAAGCTAATGATCATCTAATATGCTCACAAGAAAATATATAATACAGTGGATAAGAAGATAGTTTTTATATGGGAATAGAGTTTATCCTTTCTTATGCATAACATGGATATAAATAGAAAACAATATGAAATTTTAAATCAAAATATTCCTATATTCCTTCACATGATTAAAAATTTTAATTATTATAATACCAAAAAAATAAAGTGAGCATACTACTGTGTAATAAGGTACTTTTTGGATTTGAAACTGTGCTTAGTTTAAAAGCTTCCGTCTAAAAAAGCCATAGTGATGTTTATTTTGAACTAGACGTTGGTAACCAGGCCTAGTCTTGAACTTACAAACAGTATGAAAAATTATCAAGGTTCTAATCAGTGTTGCACATTATGATCATGCACACATATCTTATCTCATTTTATGATTATTTTTATACTCACTTAGGTAAACCCTTCAAGGGTGATTTGTGACTCACAGTCCAAAGATAACTTACCATTCAGTTCATTTAGAGTTAACTTCTTCTTAATTTTCACAATTAAGAGCACTTTACCACGGAATACCCCACAAAATATATAATTATTTAGTACTCTTCCATTATGATCCATTGAACATGGAATTAGTCCCATTCTCCTAGGTAATTGAATAACCTGCTAATGCGCTAGTCTTTTTATAAGTGGATTTGCAACATTATTTTAAGATCAAAACATGATTGAGGTGGCATATATATATATATATATATGCATACACTAGTGGCTATAAACTCTCCTAAAAAACTACATATTATGTGGCCTTTGGGAGAAACTTTCA
The DNA here is from genome assembly GCA_900491605.1 of Calamus simplicifolius. Classification (NCBI taxonomy): domain Eukaryota; kingdom Viridiplantae; phylum Streptophyta; class Magnoliopsida; order Arecales; family Arecaceae; genus Calamus; species Calamus simplicifolius. Next base: position 445,374 of record UESW01004907.1, read on the forward strand.
AGACTTAAGCCATGAGGAAAAAAAAAGGGAGAGAGAATTCATAATATCCATGTCATGAGATATATATTTTGAGAAAAATAAACCGCTGGATATTAGGTTTAATTACTAGCTCAACAGAAGCTAGCAGTTAATGAATCAGTTCATGAATTTTTACTAAGTTCATATATATATATATATATATATATATATTGGAAACAGGGCTTTTTGGTTGATGAATTTTCTTTAAAGCCAATAATTCGCCCTATGTTTGCCTGTCATCAAAAGGCATAGCAACCACCAATCTGGGATACTGCAGCTCTTAAGTTTAATCTTTAATGGCATCAAAGGGAGTATTTTGGATCAGATACTAATATGAAGAACAATTTTAAGACATTCTTTTATAACTTTTGCAATACCTTCTCCCTCTCACTCTCACACACACATTGGTTTGTGCCAAAGCTATCATTTTCATCTGTTCTATTTGTCCAAGAGAATAATGTAGGGAAATGGGTCTTATATGCCCATTATTTTGAATGAGAAATTGGAGGCCTTTAGTCCCACATCGAAAATTATGAAAAAACTGATTCACTTTATGTGTAAACCTCTTTTCATGCTTGTGCATTTGGGTTCACCATAAGTAAAGAGCTAGAGGATGATGCGTAGCATCACCCATGCGTGCACGGCGCATGCATGTGCAAAAGGCAACAAAGGCACTTTGTAGGCGCACTTTGCACTTCGTGCGCATTGTGGCAAGAAGCATAAGGAGCCTTAAAATTTTTTATAATCATAAAGATCTAACGGTCAAGGATTGAATCCAGATCTTACGATGAGGGATGAGATCATCGTTGAATTGGTTGATCGATCAGATGAGGGTTCAAGCTCAGGAATCATAATCAAGCACTGAGATGCGGTGATCAGAGTAGAGCGGTGTTGATCGATTGGTGAACCCGATCGATATGATCATGCACCTGATCGATGCAATCAAGTAATCACGGTGGTGTTGATTGATAGACGCACCCGATCGTTAAAACAAAAAAATAAATAATGAACAGCATACAGAAGCCGATAAACCCCCTTCACTCACGTCTCTTGATCATATTCGATCAAGTGGCATATCAGAAGCCGTTAAGCCCTTTAGTTACGTCTCTTGATCATATCCGATCAAGTGGCATATCAGAAGCCGATAAGTCCCTGGCGTATCAGAAGCCGATAAGTCCCTTCGACGACGTTTCTTGATCACAACCGATCAAGTCAAATTGGTGCGATTCTATCCCATAAGGGTGCTTCCAAAAGGCACTTTAAGTCTATAAATAGGATTTGCCACTTGCATTCCATATCATCCATCCAAAATTCCTTTTCTTAGCATTTGCGTACTCTGAATTCAAGAAAGTATAGCATTCTTGGTTCACTGTTCTGGTGATAAGTAGTGCTGCTTTCATCAGAAGAAGACCGTTGTATTCTGGATGATAATCATCATAATACCGTAAGCACCTGTGCGGGACAAAATTGTCTTAATGACATAGAGCTTATCTCTAGACTCTTTTGATCAAGTTAGCCATCACATTCCAATCCTCCACCAACAAATAATACATGTTCTGAATTGGATGTAACAATACTACAATACATGATAGTAATATTCACAAGTCTTTGAATATTAAAACAACCTAAAATAAAGATTTAAAAATCAAGATGACAACATACTTCTAATCACCGCAATGTAATTCATGATCGGCCATCTGTGCCACACCAACGTATACATCTGTTTCATATCCCAGAAATGACAATAAGATTGAAAACTAATATTTTTAGATAAAAGAATTAGATCATGAATGTCTCCATATATTTGTTAGATTTAATCTTATATATTTTCAATTCATTAGAGGATGATTGGATATTTTTTAATCAAAACCAGCATTCTATCTACTGCGACCTCTTGTTTAACAAGGTCGAAAACTAGTAATTTTGGTTTGTCGTTATGAATGCATGAGCTAAACTAGCTCACAATTGTCTCCACCTATTTGTTAGATTCAATCCCTATACATTCTCAATTCAGTGGAGAATGCTTTGATAAAATTAACCACATATCCTGCAACCTCTAATTGTTTACTCCTAAAATTCAATTAGTGCCCTGGAATATGGATGCTGATTCAGTTTTTGTGAAGTTGCTTTTCTGTAACATCTGAATCAATCAATACTCCATTCTTGTATGTTTATAATTTGCTTTTCATTCAGATATATTTAGGATTTAGCTTTAATTCATTATTTTCAGTTGGAATGTTTTTTTTAAAGTTTTTTTTTTTAACTGTGATTTGATTGGAACTTCTTATACTGGAATGTCTTTTTTTCTCACAGATTTTTCTTATTGAAATTTACCTGAAAATTAATTTTCTATTCTATAAAAAGGGGGTTTGCTGAGATTTTTTGAAGGGTGAGTAACCTTGAGCAAAAGCAATTGTATGTGAGATATGTGAAATTTATGCATGAGTTGATGGGCTATATCGGTTTCAGATTTGTAAGTGTGAGAGTCTTTTAAGATTGTAATAATATTTATTGATTGTGAATTATTCTACAGTAGGCATTTGGCTGATCTATTATGTTAAATGTTAGGTATGAAATTTCTTGTAAAGGAGGAAGTTCACTGGGCTTTTCTGCATAGTTAGTAGATAGAAAAGCCACCTTTACAGAAGAACAACCAAAAAAAAAAAAGCAACAAGCTGAAACTAATACAAATTATTTAATGGATGGTTGGAGGTAAAGTTATCCGAGGCATGATGGAATTGAATATTAGTGGGATCAGCACTATACGGTGGAAAACGCCGTGGACATTGGATCAAAGCCATCTAATTGGTTCATCACAAAAGCCAAGTTCATGCATCTTTTTATAAGCTAGAAGTCACATTAATTAGTGACAGATTTGCACGGCAAAAGATGCGTGCATCCACAGGCACAAACCAAATCCCTGAATGGCCGGCAACAAACTACAGTCTCCACTTCTTCACCATAAAAGAGAGACATTTTCCAAGCCCAGTTGATCACAGAGAGAACACCCAACACCCAATCTTTCTTCTCCTCCATAGGGAATTAAAAACAGAGAGAGTGAGAGTGGTAGCCCATTAATTTGATATGGCAAGGGGCTCAGCATTGCTATTTGGCTTGTTCATTTGTGCACTCATTGGAAGGCTGCATGCTGGAGGCATCGCAATCTACTGGGGCCAAAATGGCAATGAGGGATCCTTGGCAGAAACGTGTGCAACAGGGAACTACAAGTTTGTAAACATAGCATTCCTCCCACGTTTGGCAATGGCCAAACTCCCATGATCAACCTTGCTGGCCACTGCGACCCTTACACCAATGGCTGCACCGGCTTAAGCAACGATATCAGATCATGCCAGAGCCGTGGTGTCAAGGTGATGCTCTCCATTGGAGGTGGCGCAGGAAGCTACTATCTAGCCTCCTCTGAGGATGCCAAACAAGTCGCAACGTACCTTTGGAGCAACTTCTTGGGCGGCTCCTCTTCGTCTCGCCCTCTTGGGAGTGCAGTTTTAGATGGCATAGACTTCGACATCGAGGGAGGCACAACCCAACACTGGGATGATCTTGCAAGGTACCTTAAGGCTACAGCAAGCCTGGGAAGAAAGTTTATTTGACTGCAGCTCCCCAGTGTCCCTTTCCTGATGCTTGGGTTGGTGGTGCACTTAACACTGGTCTCTTTGATTATGTCTGGGTTCAATTCTACAACAATCCACCATGCCAGTACTCCTCAGGGAACGTTGGCAATCTCGACGATGCATGGAAACAATGGCTAACAATTCCTGCCCAGAAGATTTTCCTGGGACTTCCTGCAGCTCCTCAGGCAGCTGGTAGTGGATTTATTCCTGCCAGTGATCTCACATCTAAAGTGCTTCCAACCATCAAGAACTCAAAGAAGTATGGGGGGATCATGTTATGGTCTAAATACTATGATGATCTAACTGGGTACAGTTCTTCAGTTAAGAATCAAGTGTGATAGGCTCCAAGCTCTTGTCCTTGCTCTTGTGAAATTTAAACTATATATGTGAACACATATGGTGTGTATCTACTCTACGATGATCTCATGTTTGATCTGTAGCTTCTGAATGAAAGAGTTGTATTGGAACTTCCATTTGCAAGATGTCTTTGTATGCAATGGTTTCTATTGATAAATTGTTCTGTCTGTCAGGGATGATACATTTAGATCACCACCCCTTCATATAAGTTATTTCAGTGTAAGTTTCACTGAAGTTAAAGTAAGTTTGTTGTTAGACAACTGTAACACTCATCCACCAAAAGTAAAGATTGAACATGAGGAACATCCCACCTGAGGTTCTAATTCTAATTAATATCTGGACAGACTTTGTACATAAAACATATTTGATGTAAATATTTTGGAGAATTGAGAGTCAAGCTTGAAATCAGCAAGGCACTGAATTATTTTGTCAAGATGCTAATATAAAGAAGCCCTTAGTGGATCTTTCTATAGTTTTGTTGCCTTTCACCTAAAATTGGCTTCAACTCAATTTGTTCATTGTCATACACCTAATAACCGTAATACATTGACATGTAGGGAAAAAAAAAAAATATTAAACCTGACTGTAAAGAATGCATGAACAGCCGATTCAGAGAATTGCTGTTGCATATGCATCAACCACAGCAATCTTTGAATTATTGAAGCTTCTTTGCTCCAAAAATTATCCTTTTTCAGGAAATTCTTTAATCAACTTATTAATTGGTTGATCTGAATTTAGCCCTGGATTTTTTTTTTTTTTCTGAGAGAAGATTTAGTCTTGGATGTTGGTGACTTTTAATTGAATTGTTTAGAGAAACTCCCTTAAACTTACCCTAGTGATAATTATATTAATATATAACATTTCTATCTTAACAGGTGGAGCTCTGCCAAACTGCTTATCCATGCATCTGAATGGTCTTATCCAAAAAATAAAAGTTTTCTCCTAAATTTAAACACCATTGGTGAACCAATTGTCTTGATCTGCTTCATTTGTCCACATATGCAACTCCAAATATTAAAATCGTATGAGTTAAAATATGGCATTATTACTCACCAAACCATCTGCAATTCAACTTTTCGAACTCCCATCTCCATGGCCACCACCAAATAAAAAGAACAAGCCTACAAATGTCTCCATCCTCAAGTTGATCTTAATTTAATTCACAAAATGATAAGTATGTTGTTGCTCATCAGAGTATGCCTTCATTTCATACCTGGAGCTTTAATCAGTACATCCTAACAAAATTTCCAGCAGTTATATTGGCAAAAATGCAAGTGCTGACTTCATGGCCTTCCAAACAACCAACTATTAATTTTGATGAAATGTAATCTGAATTTATTTTAATTACTCAATATACTTGAAAGGACATCTTTCAATGAAAAGCTAGCATTGAGTATCAGGTAGCTGTTAATCTTCATCATCTAGATGTTGCAGATTGATCAAAACATGAGAACACCATGATCAAATCTTCATCAAATTTTAGAGAGATTTTCTCAGATAATCCTAATCAGAAAAATGATTAGGAGAGATAATAGAAAGAAGATTAGAGAACAGTAAGAAAAATGAAGAGCATAGTAGAAGTTGTGAATCTGCTTAAAACTATTCAAATGAAAAGAAAGAATGGTGTTTATATAGAAATAAAGTAATCCAGATAAATGAATATTAAATTATGAGCCATCTCTACTTCATGCTACCATAATTAAGTAATAATGTCGGGGATTGCTTGGCATATAAGCCACAGCACAAGTTGTATTTGTATCAGTGGCCAGCACAAGATGGAGTCACATTTCAAGTACAAAACAGGCATTCCCCAAGCCTAGTTGTACAAAGAACATCCAAACTTGTCTCTGCTCTATATGAAGAGGCAAAACAAAAAAGAAAAGAAAAGAAAAGCGATAGAGAGAGTGTCATAACCTGCTTATTTGGGGTTGATCAAAACCCACTTTGGTTAGTTCAAATTAAAGGGGCAACATTTGTGAAATCATAGTTTTGATTAGTGCAATAGATCTATATATTCTTTGGTTCATTGGTCACATGCTTGCTGATTATGCTTAAGCTCCAGATTTCTCCTCACAAAAATTATACTGCACGGCTAACAAAACCATCCATAAGCACATAATTAGTTTTGTTTTTCCATTTCTTTTCATTTTTTGATGAAGAAAATTCTTTTCTTTAGCCAGTGATCATAGCACTAGAACATGGGAGCAATAAGGGCTTGGTCAATGCCATAGCAAAAAGATGTTGTGTTAATAAGACAAGAAAAACACTGGCAATATAGAAATAAATAAGGAGCAAATCTCAAATAGACAACATAATGAAGCAAGTCACAAGCTGTACCATGGGTGTCAAGTTGTTTTTTCAGTACACTTCTATTAATCAAGTTCATTGTGCCCTAACCTCTGCCTAATAACCACAGCTAGGGATGCCAATAGAAAGACAGCATTCAAGTGCACACTAACAATTACTTCAACCTAAGAACTACAGACACAGCAATCAACACTTGACCTAAGGAATACTTTCAAGCATAGGTGGCTAAATAAGTTTATATATGGAGAACCAGGTATTGTTATGATGAGTACATATTTAAGCCATTTTGAGTCAGAAAATGGTGTAGGCTAGCTAACCCTATGATTATATATATGATTCCAGATGCCATGTGGCAATTTTTTAGATTTTGGTCGACTTTTCTTACTTTTCCATTAAAACACTTGCTAGTTGGCTTAGCAGTCCCATTGAACCTCAAAAGTTTCTTTGATATTATCTTTTTTCTTTTAAAAAAAGATAATCATATACAAACATAATTAAGATTTCTATGTTCTTAGAAAGATGCAGGATTTAAGGGTAGAAAAGGTGACTGGATCCAAACTTAACTACGTTTGAATAAATAGAAATAAATAAACTCAGTGGTGATGAACATGGTAGTGCTGTACTAGAGCAACACTATACAGGAGCTTATATATGGGCAATTTTTTTATTAGTCTTCAGTTTTTGATCATTGAGAAAGAATTATGAGCTCAACTTTCATTAGAAACCACATATGTTTGAGGGCCTCAATCATTGGAGATGGAAGCAAGGTACGGGTTGGGATGGACATTTTATTTGCTTATTCCCTGATGTGGCAAGTATGTAGGAAGGAATAGAAAAGGCAAAGTAGTAAGGAAGGAATGTAACACAATAGCAATTTTTAAAGATGAAATTAAGTATTTTATAGACATCAAGAGGCAGGTAAGACACAAACTAAATTGCAAGTTTTTAGGCCAATCTTTGTCACTCAAAACAAGAAGGTTTTCAACAATGATCTAATTGATTGCAATGTTTGACGCCAAACTAGAAAAAAAAATAGTAAAATTTTAAATAATTATTATAATGGCATCATAATGTGAAATAATAAATAACAATAGAAAATATAGATCATAGTTTTCAAATCATTATTCATGTAGTAAAATTATTATGTAATCAAGCCATATATTCTATTTTAGCTAAATAACTGATAATTGTCATTATTTGTTCTTTCTATTATAAGTACAACATAATGAATTTAGTCCAAACCATTAAGATAATTATCATATTAAATCTTGTTCAAAACTGAAACATTTTTTTTTTTTTGAGTCTTTTGATAATTTTTTGCATCAAAGTGAATACAGAAAAAGGTGTTAACACTTTTATAAGATGCAACAAATCATGACTAATAATTTAAAATGTTTATTTATACTATGTGAAGGAATAGTGGTGAGATTGGCTTGTTAACCTAAATACATCAATACATACTGAGCAAATCAATAAAAACTTAGGTAAAATTATAACTATTTCAATTGAAGTGCATCCATAATTCATTAAATTTTTGGAGATGCATGAAAATGATCAAGATACTTAGATTAGTGCAAGGTATAGTATTAGAGTAGAGCATATTTAAAAATCAATTACTTGTAATTTTGATCATTGATTAAAATATGACATCGGTATTTTACTTGCATAATGATCGAATAGCATTAGATGTGCATCACGTATCACTCCTAAAAGCTACAAAAGAAAACAAAACTGATCATAAGGAATAATCTAAGTGGTCAAATGTTTACCATAAACAAGACAATTTATTCTTAGGCATTAAAAATGCTTCACTACTATAGGTAAGTTTGGGCATTACATTTATACAATTGCAAAAGTGTATCATAACTATATGGATTTCTTCCTCTACCAAGGTGCTCACTTTGCATACATAATCGAGCATATTATCTGCATACCTCCAAAGCTTTTAGAGCTTAAAAGTAATAAGTGAATAATTATTCAAAACTAAGCACTATGGCTTTGATGGATCTTCATCCAATTGATCTAACCTCTATGCTTTAATTAGGTTTTAAATGGTCAAATTCTCATCAAATCGCACCTTCAATAGATCAACTATAGACTTATTGCACCCGATCAAACCTAGTTGCATTCATTAATCAAATTATTGATCATAAATTCCTACTTCTCCAACTAATTTACCCCACTCCATTAACTTAAAATCCGATTCCCCTTTCTTTAGTCTAAAATGATTAATCAATTTGATCATAATTTAATAAGATTCTCACTAACTTTACCAATTTTCCCAATCTACTTTTACTTAGTTTATTTAGTTTAGTTTGATTCAATAACCACTCTAATTCCTCTCAAATTTATCCTAACTTCCATCTTATCCTACCCCAATTAGTCTTTCATAGATTTAGTTACATGCAATCAACTAGTTACGTGTAATCATTCCCAATTTAGTCAAAACATATATTTATAGGGTTACAAATGAATCAGATCGGATCAGAGTACTTGACCCTAACTTGATTTGATTTCAATCTTTGAGTCAAGATTTTAGCCCTAAAGCATATCTATTTTTTAATTGGATTAGATCATATCAGGTCTACAAAAGGATTTTATATCTAATAGGCCATTCAGATAAAATCAAGGGCAAATATGACTCAAAACTAACTCAAAATATTCAGTTTGATCAGATTCGATTGAATTGCATTTGAGTTAAGCATATAGATATTCTTTTATAGTTAAAATATAATAATTGATTATTAACATAAAATAACTAAAGAATAAATAAAATTGTTAAAAGAAAACTTAAATTTGGTTTTTATTCAAAAATATTTAATCCCATCTAAGTAATTGATCATTCTTAAGTTTATAAAGTTTGATTTTTAAAAGATATATTGGTATACTTGAGGATGTTTATAAATAAGAATCCATTAAAATAAATAATAAAATATGAATATTTAAATATAATACTGTAAAAACAAATAAAATGAGATGTAGCTGCTATGATTAAAAAAAAGAAATTAGTTTAAATGATAGTTCATTCAATAAATTGGTAGAGACAATTAAAGTAAGAAAAAAGAGAATTTAAATAAATAAAATTTTAGATGAGATCGAATTAGTAAGGTTGGCCCTTTTTTTTTTTATTTTAAGATAGACTTAAATGATACATGGGTTGAAGAATATAAGATCTAGACCTAACTCAAAATTTAAATTGGATCCAATTTTTAATTTAGAATCAATTAATAAGATTTCAAATATAGATCAGTTCAGATCTAATTAGGTCATTTCATGATAGGTCACAGTCAATGCAATTAATTTGTAGCCTTATTATATATTTGTAAATTAGTTGGACCTGGCAAGGTTCAATTTTGAGCCTAATTTAGGCTATTTGGAAACCATAAAAATTAGCTTAGAGCAAGCTTAAATCTAAATCATAGTATTCTATCATATCCTAGGTATCCTAAATTTAATATTATAGTTTTAGACATCTCTACCTTCGGTAATTAAAATCATCTCATAATTCTCTAACATACTCCAAAAAACCCCAAAAAAGATAATATGAAATAAATTTGATTTGTTTTTTTTTTAACTCCAATTAAGCTCCCTTCAAAGCCAAATTAGACAAAGAATTCCAAGCTCTCAAAGTTAAGAGAGAGCATGCAAGCACTCTACTATTCGAAAGTTGAATCCTTGATCCATGACACACTCAAAGACCAATAAATGGATGGCATTTGAAATTATTACAAGACATCTCCAAAATCAATTTTCAGCCATTTATCCACCATCTAAGCTCGATAAATAAACCCTAAGAGAAGAGAATAAGAGATCTTTGGGCTGGCTAGATTTTATTTCCTCCATTCTCATTAGCTTTCTTAGTTTAGGTTCTCTTAGATTTAACTCCTCTACACATCTTCTCCTTTTATCAACTTTGATCTTGATTGAGTTCTATCCAATCTAAGGTATGTCTCTGCTTCAATTTAAGGAGATTCAGAGCTAGGAAGAGATCAAACTAAGAGAGACCTCCCTTTAAGGTATCTTTCGAAAAGAAGATGATTTTACTGATTATAATGAGATGCCATTGGAGAAGAGGCCTTCTAACTTTCTATTTTACTTTTTTCTTAAATTACTGCCATTCCAATATTAACATATAATCTTCAATGAAATAGTTTGCATCACCTTTATTTTCTATTCATATTTACTTAATTTGTGTAAATTTAGCCAATAGGTTGTAGACTTTCACTCTTTTTCCAAATTATATATCTTGATAACAAGATAAGGAATAAGATCCTTCGATCTATTCTTTAGGAATTTTGAAACATGAAGCCTATCCTAAATAGGAAAAGTCTTTGTACATCGCACTCGGTGCAGCAAGTCCTATGTGGGCTGCACCGTTCCTTCTTATTGGTTCATATGGATCTCATGTGGCCTGACGTGATGGGACATAATAGCAGGGGGATAATGTTACTTTTTGATCATGACATCCATTAAAAGTCGTTCAGCCTTTCACCATTGGTGCGTAGACAAAAATGCCATTTTCCTCCGGCCTACATCAACCCGCCATCTTATTTGGATTTTGCTGATAAAAAACTCTTTCTGATTGTAAAACATTCTTCCTATGGATGATGGTGCCGCGGAGCGGGAGTTTGGAGTTAAGGTTGTAGTTCATGAGCTTGACGATGGCTTCCAGGATCTCCTACCAGATAAGATGGCGGGTAGAAGTAGGCCTGCATGAGGGTGTTAGTTTGGACCAGCATCACCGCCTTGGCATACCTTGACGGAAGAGGCTCAGTGCCGATGACACCGACATTTAGGAACCGGATAAGTTTCGTCTGGAGATCAACGGTCTTGAACTAATGCTTTGTCTTAACATTTTTTGAATGGGTGTCATAGGTTTTGAACTAGGGTGTCGTAGGTTTTGAACTAAGGTGTCATAGGTTTGAACTAGGGTGTCGTAGGTTTTCAACTAGGGTGTTGTAGGTTTTGAACTAATGCTTTGTCTTAACATTTTCTGAATGGGTGTCGTAGGTTTTGAACTAGGGTGTCGTAGGTTTTGAACTAGGGTGTCATAGGTTTTCAATTAGGGTGTCGTAGGTTTTGAACTAATACTTTTGTCTTAACGTTTTCTGAATGGGTGTCGTAGGTTTTGAACTAGGGTGTCATAGGTTTTCAACTAGGGTGTCGTAGGTTTTCAACTAGGGTGTCGTAGGTTTTGAACTAATGCTTTGTGGGTTGATTCTCTATAGAGTGATCACTGATCTCAATATCAATCATCATGTTGATCAAATCTTACTTTATGGATTTTGTTGCCGCCGGGATCCGTCCTCCGACTCGGCACGGTCGATCTCCAGGATGAAGGGGGGGCGGACCTGCAAAAAGAAGCCCACACGCGGGGGGACGCTGGGGGTGGTCCTCCGCGGAAGGCCCTTCGATGCTCAAGTCAGTGGAGAAGAAATCGGCGATCAACCAGACAGTGGGGAGGTGGATCTCTCCGGGAGACCTCTCCGAGGGCGGCCAATCGGAGGCTCCAGAAGGCAGGAGCACCGATGAGCTGCCGGAGAGAGAGAGAGAGAGAGAGCAGCGAGGCGTGCGCGAGAGGAGCGCGTGCCCGTACTTAGGGGGAGTGTGCCTCAAGAGTCGTGTACCTGGGAGAATATGTGAGACTGATATTTATAGACTGTCATTTGGGTCTTGAGCGCCTTCTGGAAGGTTCGCAGGCTGTTACGATACGGAGACGGACAGAATCAGGCCGTTGTGGGGCCGTTAGAATCCGTACCTTGTTTGTTCAGAGATTGACGGCTGGGAGAGCTCCTTGATGCCTCGAGATCTGGTTGAGTAGGCCTGGGGCGGTTATGATAGGCTTTAGGCCATGTTCCGACATGATTCCTTGTCTAGGATGCCGTTTTGGTAGGCTTGGGCTCTCCCGCATCAGGTTCCGCGGAGGTAAGTGTTAGGTTGCGGATCGCAAATGAAGCCGAGCTACGGAGGCCCGGAAGGAGCTGAGCTATGGAAGCCCGAAAGGGGCCGAGCTACGGAAGCTCGGAAGGGCCGAGCTACGGAAGCCCGGGAGGGCCGAGCTACGGAAGCCCGGAAGGGCCGGGCTATGAAAGCCCGAAAGGGCCGGGCTACGGAAGCCCGGAAGGGCCGGGCTACGGAAGCCCGGAAGGGCCGGGCTATGGAAGCCCGGAAGGGCCGGGCTACGGAAGCCCGGAAGGGCCGAGCTACGGAAGCCCGGGAGGGCCGAGCTACGGAAGCCCGGGAGGGCCGAGCTACGGAAGCCCGGGAGGGCCGAGCTACGGAAGCCCGGGAGGGCCGAGCTACGGAAGCCCGGGAGGGCCGGGCTACGGAAGCCCCGAAGGGCCGGGCTACGGAAGCCCGGAAGGGCCGGGCTATGGAAGCCCGGAAGGGCCGAGCTACGGAAGCCCGGAAAGGGCCGAGCTACGGAAGCCCGGGAGGACCAAGCTACGGAAGCCCGGAAGGGCCGAGCTACGGAAGCCCGAAAGGGCCGAGCTACGGAAGCCCGGAAGGGACAAAGGGAGGAGGTTAGCCTTAACCGCCTCGCACGGATATTAACGTAATGACGATTTTACCCCTCAACACATGCCCTCCACTCCGTAGTTCGAAGCGTAGGTTCGAGCATAGGGAGTACAAGTTCGAATGGCGCGTTTCGGATGGGACGTCTTGGTTTGGACAGCTCACGCAATGATGCCCTAATTAATGCGACGGGGCCACCCAGCCTTCGGGGCTAAGGCTCCTCCACGAGTGACGGTTAAGATTGGCGCCATGCTTCGAAACCCGATCGATCGGGTGTTTATCGAGGCGATTTCGGACGCCTGGGATGAGACGCCCCGCCTCTATTGTAAGCGACTTATGGTTTACTGACGCCCTTGGTCACTCTTATCTTGAGATTGAAGGAAACGCACCGGTTAAGCCCGATGGGCAAACCAGGTCAGCCTGGGCCGACGAAGAATAGTAGGTCGGCTGGGGCCAACGAGCAAAAATAGGTCGGCTGGAGCCGACAGGCGAAAATAGGTTGGCTGGGACCGACAGGAAAAGTAGGTCGGCTGGGGCCGACAGGCAAAGTAGGTCGGCTGGGACCGACAGAAAAAGTAGGTCGGTTGGGGCCGACAGGCAATGTAGGTCGGCTGGAACCGACAGAAAAAGTAGGTCGGCTGGGGCCGACAGGCAAAGTAGGTCGACTGGGACCGACAGGAAAAGTAGATCGGCTGGGGCCGACAGGCAAAGTAGGTCGGCTGGGACCGATAGGAAAAGTAGGTCAGCCGGGGCCGACAGGAAAAGTAGGTCGGCTGGGGCCGATAGGCAAAAATAGGTCGGCTGGGGCCGACAGGAAAAGTAGGTCGGCTGAGGCCGACAGGCAAAATAGGTCGGCTGGGGCCGACAGGCAAAATGGGTCGGCTGGGGCCAACGAGCAAAGTAGGTCGGCTGGGACCGATAGGAAAAGTAGGTCGACCGGGCCGATAGGAAAAGTAGGTCGGCTGGGGCCGACAGGCAAAAAATAGGTCGGCTGAGGCCGACTGGCAAAGTAGGTCGGCTGGGGCCGACAGGAAAAGTAGGTCGGCTGGGGACGACAGACAAAATAGGTCGGCTGGGGCCGACGAGTAAGAATAGGTCGGCTGGGGCCGACGAGCAAAAAGGCCTTCGCGCTTTCTGCTATTCTGTCAATTGTCCTGCTGTTCCGTAGGTGATTCGGTTTTTATTTCACCAGAACTGATGATACGGCGCAGTGGGGGGCATAAAGCTGCATCAGAGCTTTTCGGAAGGCGCTCTTTTCCCATGCGGATCACATCGTCGCGTACGCGATCGCTTACCATTGGAGGACGTCACTTTCAGAGGATGATACTCTGGGCCCGCCAGTTTTCGAGGTGCTGGCTGGCGATCACCCGCATTTAATGAACGTGATTCAGGATCAGGAGGAGATCTTCGTATACGTCATAATTAGGTGGTGGGCTTGGCGCACAGTGGGGCGCTACGCCAATCTTGAGAGACCACGTGGAGGCACGGCTCGGAAGTTTGAATCTCGGGACTCACAGCTTGGGTAGCTTGTTCCCGGTTCTTTTCTGTCTATAAAAAGGGGGAAAAGGGGTCACACTTGGTTATCCCCAAAGTGCCTTTCCCATCAGAGCTTCTACCATGCTCACTTCTCTGTTGCTACGAGTGGGAGGATCGACTTTTCCTCTCATAGGCTCCTTGCCGCCGGATAGCTGGGGCGACCGGGGAGCTGCCGAAGAATGGCTCACCCTTAGGGGATGGGTCCCGGAGATCATATGGAGAGCGCACAAGGGGGGTGCAGAGATCATATGGAGAGCGCACATATGCGCTTCCTATGTGATCTTTGCGGCCTGTTACGGGGGGCTTACGGTAGGAAGCGCATCGACACCCCCGTAGCACGCACAGGCTCTCCCTATTTCGCTGGCTTAGGTTCCCGTCTCTTCTCTGAGGGGAATCCTTGCCACGGGAGGGAGAATATGGGAGCAACCGGGGTCGGATGGTCCCCGGTTTTCTCGGCTGGACGGCGGCCTGCGGTCCAGCACCCCCTCCTAAGGGAGCGGGCTGGGATGTCCGGATCCTCAGAATCAGCATCCCCGGGCCATGCCTCTTTTGGATCTTTTAATTCATCCGGGGCCATGGAGGGTCAGCTTTATTACTCGCTCAGGCGGGCTGACCGTTTCGTGGTTTGCATGGTTTGTCGATCCGGACGTCGGAACATCACAGTTGTCTAGGTCTGCTTTAGAGCAGTTGCCCGAGTTTTGTGTTTGCCTTCGTTTTATGCATTTCAATACTCTTGTAACGCCCGTGGGGCATTTGTAACCGATCTTGGTCGGCAATAAAGAGAGTTATATTCTGCTTTTCAATCTCTATCTTTTCTTGTGCCGAACTTGTGGTCATTGGCATTTGTGGGGTATGAATGTGTTCCGCTCGTCCTTAGACGAGGGTCTCGTGCCGCCCGAGCCAATTGAGGTTCGCGCGCGGTGGTTCAGAGATCGTTCGGCGAAGCATGCTCCTCACTCTGTCAGAAGCCTGATATTTTCATGCTTCGCTTTTACCGTGGCTCGGTTTATCGTGGGTCGGCCTTGGCCGAAGTTCGGGGAGTCTGTACCTTCTCCCATTATGGTTCGGGGAACCTGTTGCTCGAGAGTCGGTCGAGTTTCAAAGGCGTTTGCCTTGGCCCCGCCAAGGTCCAGAGATTTGTTCACTCGGCCCTGCCGAGGTTCGGAGAATGTATTACTTGGCCCTGCCAAGGTTCGGAGATCTGGTCACTCGGCCCTGTTGAGGTTCAGAGAACACTTTACTTGGCCCTGCCAAGGTTCAGAGAACTGGTCACTCGGCCCTGCCGAGGTTCGGAGAACACTTTACTTGGCCCTGCCAAGGTTCGGAGAATTGGTCACTTGGCCCTGCCGAGGTTCGGAGAACACTTTACTTGGCCCTGCCAAGGTTCGGAGAACTGGTCACTGAAGGGGGTGACTCAGCTGTGCTGCGGGCCGCAGCGTTAGGCCTACGTGGCGCTTGGTGGGGGGTGCCAGGGCGGAACGATCGGCACATTGTCACGTTTTTTATTGGTGACGCTGCTCTTCCCGAGGGGACAAGTCGCCGGGCCGAATGTTGGACTTCTTCCCGAGGAAGAGGCCGATTTTAAGAGGCTTGGGGAAGCGTCGAGGGTATTTATTGCTTGGAGCGACAGATCGGAAAATGTTCTGCTTGGGGAACTCCAGACAATCTGCTCGCGCTTTCCGATTTTACTCGGGATAGGGCGCGACTCTTCGGATTCCTCATGCATTAAAATGGTGACGCGTGGTGACTTCCCATGGGTCGGCGGTCGCGGTGCAGCCGATCGAGATACCTGCCTGGCGGGTATAAATATGACCGAGGGGCATAGGTTTTGGTTATCCCTCGATTTAAGTTCGAAAAGATGGCCTCCCCAGAGGGATCATCAGTCGGGTCGCGTTCCTCGCTTGATAGCCTGCCGCATTCGGAGGGGAGGCGCACCTCCGTGACGGTTGACGGGGAGGGTCTAGCATTGGCCTTTGCCAATAACGAGCAGCTCGCGAGGATCGCCGAAGAATACTTGGACGTATCGGTCAGGGAGGCGAAAGCCTCGCGCCGGTTGATGGACCGGCAGAGGGAGGAAATTACGTCCCTTCGTCAGCAGGTGGCTGATTTGATGGGACGTCTGGAGGAGTTGCTGGCCTCTGGGGGCGACTGACTCCAGGGCTTCTCTTCTCGTTTTTGTTTTTCTTTCTATGTTTTTCCTGTCTCGTTGCGACCCTTCTTCCTTAATGAAAAATGGATTCATTTTTAGGAATCTCTTTCCTCTTTGAGAATGATTGCCTTGATGCATTTGACAGGCTAGGGTGTCAGCCTGGCCCCATTGCCCTGCGCATTAACGTAGATATTTTGAACGACAAGTTACAGGGGAGTCACCCAGAGGTCCTTAACTGCTGGGGGGGAATTTCTCAGCTCAGCTTGGGGCCCTTGGCTGATTACGCGGGGCTCCGTAGCCTTTTAGGGGGAATTCTACCAAAGGTGGCTTCCCTTTGTGCATCTACGGTTTTTGTTCAACCCGTTCGTTTTTAAGCCAGACGAAGTCCTTCGGGGACTATTTGGGGGTCGCCCGGCTTTGGTCGGGCTTGCGCACTCCGGCTTTTACCCTGGATTCCAGTCCGAATGATTTTTTCCTGGCCTTACCATGGCTCGGAGGATTCGTTGCTCGGCCCTGCCGAGGTTCGGAGAATATTTACTTGGCCTTGCCAAGGTTCGGAGATTTGTTGCTCGGCCCTGCCGAGGTTCGGAGAATATTTTACTTGGCCCTGCCAAGGTTCGGAGATTTGTTGCTCGGCCCTGCCGAGGTTCGGAGAAATATTTTAATTGGCTCTGCCAAGGTTCGGAGATTTGTTGCTCGGCCCTGCCGAGGTTCGGAGAAATATTTTACTTGGCCCTGCCAAGGTTCGGAGATTTGTTGCTCGACCCTGCCGAGGTTTGGAGAAATATTTTACTTGGCCCTGCCAAGGTTTGGAGATTTGTTGCTCGGCCCTGCCGAGGTTCGGAGAATATTTTACTTGGCCCTGCCAAGGTTCGGAGATTTGTTGCTCGGCCCTGCCGAGGTTCGGAGAAATATTTTACTTGGCCCTGCCAAGGTTCGGAGATTTGTTGCTCGGTCCTGCCGAGGTTCGGAGAAATATTTTACTTGGCCCTGCCAAGGTTCGGAGATTTGTTGCTCGACCCTGCCGAGGTTCGGAGAAATATTTTACTTGGCCCTGCCAAGGTTCGGAGATTTGTTGCTCGGCCCTGCCGAGGTTCGGAGAAATATTTTACTTGGCCCTGCCAAGGTTCGGAGATTTGTTGCTCGGCCCTGCCGAGGTTCGGAGAAATATTTTACTTGGCCCTGCCAAGGTTCGGAGATTTGTTGCTCGACCCTGCCGAGGTTCGGAGAAATATTTTACTTGGCCCTGCCAAGGTTCTGAGATTTGTTGCTCGGCCCTGCCGAGGTTCGGAGAAATATTTTACTTGGCCCTGCCAAGGTTCGGAGATTTGTTGCTCGGCCCTGCCGAGGTTCGGAGAAATATTTTACTTGGCCCTGCCAAGGTTCGGAGATTTGTTGCTCGGCCCTGCCGAGGTTCGGAGAAATATTTTACTTGGCCCTGCCAAGGTTCGGAGATTTGTCGCTCGGCCCTGCCAAGGTTTGGAGAAATATTTTACTTGGCCCTGCCAAGGTTCTGAGATTTGTTTTAATTGGCCCTGCCAAGGTTCGGAGATTCCTGTTCGAACAGACAGCTCGGTTGTGCCGAGGATTGGTAAGCAGTACCTGTTTCTTTTTGCAATTTATAGCAATATAGCGCATAATGATTCACGCAACAGGTTTTGAGGAAACAGCTAAGCAGGAATGCGTAGGGAGGCATGCGAAGATGAATTCAGAGAGGGCATACCCTATTGATAATATTTACGAAGGTTGTCCGCATTCCAAGTTCGGGGAATAGATTTCCCTTCTAGATCCTGCAGCTTGTAGGTTCCCGGTCCAATAATCTCTGCGACCTGATATGGGCCCTCCCAGTTTGGCGCCAGCTTCCCTTGATCCAGTGGTTTGGAAACAGAGGCCTTTCGGAGGACAAGGTCGCCGGGCAGGAAGGTCTTCCCTCTAACTCTGGAGGCGTGGTAACGGGCCACCCTTTGTTGATAGACAGCCGTTCTGATCCGAGCCTTCTCTCTGATTTCCTCTATTAGGTCGAGGTTGGTGCGGAGTTGCTCATCGCTAGCCTCTTCCGAGTAGCTTTCTACCCGTAATGATGGGAGGCCGACCTCCACAGGGATGACGGCCTCTGTGCCGAAAGCCATTCGGAATGGAGTTTCGCCGTCGGGATTCTCGGGGTTGTGCGGTAAGCCCATAGGACATGATGTAGTTCATCCGCCCACCTGCCTTGGGCTCTGGAGAGGCGAGCTTGATTCCCTGGAGGAGGGTTCTGTTGGTTACTTCGGCTGCTCCGTTGGCTTGTGGGTGCCCGACCGAAGTAAGGTGATGGCGAATTCCGTGCTCCTCGCAGAACTGACGAAATTTGGAGTTGTCGAACTGCTTCCCATTATCGGTGATTATAGTATGGGGGAGGCCGAATCGGCAGATGATGGACCTCCACACAAAGTCTCGGGCCCGTGCCTCGGTAATTTGCGCGACTGCTTCCGCTTCGACCCATTTGGTGAAGTAGTCGATGGCGACAAACAAGAATTTCCGCTGTCCTGTTGCAAGCGGGAATGGGCCGAGGATGTCCATCCCCCATTTGGCAAAGGGCCAAGCGGAGGATATAGAACTAGCTCGGCGGAAGGGAGTCTTTGGATGTTTGAATGCCTTTGGCAGGGGTCGCAGGCGCGGACCAGATCGTCCGCATCTTTCTGCATGGTCGGCCAGTAATAGCCTTGTCGCAGCACCTTGTGGCAGAGGGACCGGCTTCCCAAATGGTTGCCGCAAATCCCTTCATGCACCTCGCGCAGAGCGTAGTCCACTTCTGATGGGCGAAGGCATCTAAGCAGTGGCATGGAAAATGACCGCTTGTACAGTTGGTTGTCAATCAACACGTAGTGGACGGCTTGCAGCTTCAGCTTCCTAGCCTCTCTTCGGTCGGACGGAAGCGTCCCTTCTTTGAGGTATTTGAGGATAGGGTCGAACCAGGATGGTTCGGCCTCAACTTGCATCACCCGGTCGGCTTCCGTGATGCTCGGCTTTTCCAGAGTCTCCAGGTGGAACTTTGCTCGGCATCCATGGTCTCCGTGGTTGCCAGTCGGGAGAGTAGGTCGGCACGGGCGTTCTCGGATCTGGGAATCTGAATATTTCAAATTCGGAAAAGCGGGGAGCAAGTTACGCACCTCCTGGAGATATCGAATCATATTTGGCTCCCGAGCTTCGAACTCTCCCCGAACATGGCCGGCTACCAGCTGAGAGTCGGTGAAGGCGTTGAGTTTTTCCACCTTCAGATTGTGGGCGATCCGGAGACCAGCCAACAGAGCTTCGTACTCGGCTTCGTTGTTGGAAGCCGGGAAGGAGAATCGGATGCCATACTCGAAGGTCACCCCCTCGGGACTAGTGAGAACTAGACCCGCACCGAGCGATGGGCGCTTGGATGACCCGTCGACGTGGAGGAGCCACCGGGCTCCAGACTTTGGCTCTTCAGGGAGTCTGGGGCAGAACCGTCCTCCGGGATGGTGCACTCGAGGAGGAAGTCGGCCAGTACTTGGGCTTTGATGGCTGGGCGAGGCTGAAGTGTATGTCGTGCTCGCTTAGCTCGACGGCCCATTTGGTCATTCTCCCCGACGTTTCCGGACGGTGGACCACCGCCTTGATGGGTTGGTCAGTCAGGACTGTCACAGAATGTGCTTGGAAATACGGTCGTAGCTTTCGAACTGAGGTGATCAAGGCCAACACCATCTTTTCAATCTGCTGTACCTTGTCTCCGCATCGCGGAGCAACCTGCTCACATAATAGATCGGCTTCTGGATCTTGCCTTCTTCTTTGACCAGCACCGAACAAACCGCGCTCTCCGAGACAGCCAGATACAAAAATAGGTCTCTCCCGGGGCTGGACTACTGAGAAGCGGAGGCGAGCCGAGGTACTTCTTGAGATCTTGAAATGACTTCTGGCATTCGGGAGTCCACTGGAAGTTTTTGGCCGATCGGAGAGTTTTGAAGAAGGGGAGGCATCTCTCGGCGACCGCGCCACAAAGCGGTTAAGGGCCGCTATCCTCCCGGTTAGGCGCTGGACTTCTTTAACAGATGCAGGGGGCGCCATTTGTTGGAGAGCTTGAATCTTCTGGGGGTTAGCTTCGATACCTCGCTGGGAGACCATGAAGCCGAGGAACTTCCCCGAGTTGACGCCGAAGGCGCACTTGGTCGGGTTGAGCTTCATCCCATATTTGCGCAACGTTGCAAGCTCTCCGAGAGGTCCTCGACATGCTGTGGCGCTTCCTTGCTTTTGACCAGCATGTCGTCCACGTATACCTCCATGTTCCGGCCGATTTGCTCCTTGAACACTTTGTTGACCAGCCTCTGGTAGGTGGCACCTGCATTTTTAAGACCAAAAGGCATACACGGTAACAGTAGGTACCTCGATCGGTTATGAAGGCGGTCTTTTCTTCATCTTCGAGGGCCATCCGGATCTGATTGTAGCCGGAATAGGCGTCCATGAATGACAGCATCTGGTGGCCTGAGGTGGCGTCCACGAGCTGGTCGATCCGAGGGAGGGGGAAGCTGTCCTTCGGGCAGGCTTTGTTGAGGTCGGTGAAGTCGATGCAGATCCTCCACTTGCCGTTCGACTTTTTCACCATGACGACATTTGACAGCCAGTTTGGGTAATTTACCTCTCGGACGAAGTTGGCCTTTATGAGTTTGTCGACCTCTTCTTCAATGGCTTTTTGCCGCTCTGGGGCGAAGCTCCTCTTCTTCTGCTTAACAGGCCTGTGCATCTCGTCCACATTGAGATGGTGGACGAGGACCTCGGGGCTAATCCCTGGCATGTCGGAGGCGGTCCAGGCGAAGATGTCGGCATTGCTTGGAGGAATCTGATCAACCTGTGCGGGACTCTCCTTTGAGTAGCGACCCGATCCTTATGGTTCGGTCGGGCTGAGCTTCGTCCAACGGTACTTCCTCCAATTCCTCTGCCGGTTCTCCCCGTTGTTCGGCGAAGTCTTCGCGAGCGTCCAGCCCGTCAACTTCGGGCATTCTAGACTGAAGGCTCGTAACGAAACATTGCCGAGCCATGGCTTGACTTCCCGAACCACTCCAACTCCTCGCTCGGTGGGGAACTTCATAGACAGATGCGGGATGGAGACAACCGCCTTGAGGGACATCAGGCCAGGTCTGCCGAATATGGCGTTATATGGGGATCTGAGGTCGGTCACCAGGAAATCGGTCTGTACAATGGCACAAGGGGCCAGTTCCCGCGCGAACCGTCAGGGTGACGACCCCTTCCGGGATGATGACGTCGCCGGTGAATCCCATCAGGGTGGAATCCACGGCTCGAAGGTTTTCCATGAGCAATTTCATCCTGGCAAACACACCGAGGTACAAAACATTTACCGAACTTCCACTATCATGAGGATTCGGCTTACATCATAATTGTTCAAATTAAGGGATACAACAAGTGCGTCATCGGGGGAGCTGTATTCCCAGAAGATCGTCGTCGGAGAAGGAGAGTTCGCCCATCCGTGCCTTCTTTGCGCCGGCTCTTCACCGCCGCTCCTGGGGCTCGATCCGCCGGCCTCTTCAATCATGTTGATGGGCCAATCACGGGCGGATTGGGTGGAGGAGGAAGTTGTGGGAGCTCGGCTGGCGGTCACCTCCTTGTCGTTGCGGCTCGGCGCCTCCTGAACTGATCCAGTCGTCCCCGCCGGATCAGCCTCTCTATTTCATTCTTCAGCTGCCAGCATTCTTCAGTGTCATGACCATGCTCCCTATGGTAGCGGCAGTACTTGGCAGGATCTCTTCGGGTCGGGTTCCCTCGGAGAGGCACCGGCCGGGAAGTTGGCGCTCTATCTCCATAAGGATTTGCGCCGGGGCACAGTCAGCGGAGTATAGCGATCGAATCGCCTGGGAGGACTCCGGGAGCGATTCCTTGGCGGTAGCGGAGGGACTCTCTGGCGGCGAGGCGGACTTGGCCGTCGGGCGGGACGGTGCCTGTCAGGGGCTTTGGGCTCTTGCTTCTTCGCATGCTCGGCGCGGCGATCCTCCGTGATTCTTCGACCCTCGCGTATTTGTCCGCAAGGGCCATCATATCAGATAGACATGGGGGGTAGCTGACCTCCATTGCCAGGTAGAAGTCGCTCTCCTTTGAAACTCCCCCCGCTAGGGCGGATATAGCCACCTCATGATTAAGGTGGTCCACCTCTAACATGGCCTTGTTAAAACGGCCAAGTAATTCCTCAGGGACTCCCCCTCTTTCTGCTTCACTTCGGAGAGGGAGTCGGATCTTCGTCGGTGGCGGCGACTGCTGACGAACTGGCCAATAAAAAGGTGGCTCAGCTCGTCGAAAGAATCAATGGAACCTGGCTTCAATGCATTGAACCAGGTTCGGGCGGATCCTCTGAGGGTGGACGGGAAGGCGCGGCAGAGGATTGCATCTGATGCTCCGTGGAACATCATTATTGACCGAAAGCTACTGAGATGGTCGTCCGGGTCGGTGGAGCCGTGATAGGGCTCGACGGCCGGTAGTTTGACATGGGAGGGAATCACTTCCTCCATGATCCCCTTAGAGAAAGGGATGCCCTGCTCCACCTTGGGCTGGGACAGATGGGTCTGCTTGGTGGCGTTCAGCTCCTGACGCATCTCCTGGATCTGACGGCGGATCTCCTCTTCACCGGTGAGAGGAGGAGCTGGGCGTGAGAATCGCAAGGATGGCGTGGAATCATGGTGAGACGTCGCCGGGGAGAGGGAGCGGGCTCGCCGAGATCTGAGAGGATCTCTATCATAGCCGCTCGCGGGACGGCTTTGTCCCCCTTGGGGCGATGTGGGAGATCCGCTGATTCGTGCGGGCTAGAGGAGGAGGTCGTCGGCGAAGAAGAAATCGCCGCCTCCTTCTGGGGATGCGAAGCAGGAGGAGCTGCAAGGCGCTCCTGAACAGATGGGTAAGGGCCTAGACTTGCTGGACCAGCATAGCGAACTGGTCCTGGGTCACCGGGATGGCAGGTGGCAATGGAGTCTCGACAGGTGGGGGTTGTGGCGCCGTGGCGCCAGTCGGATCAGGCCTCTGGAGGCGACCTGATCTTGGGCATCAGAGGTTGCTCTCCTCCGGTTGGCCATTGGAGAGGTTCTTTTCTGGATCGAGATCCTTGTCTCCTTTCTTCAAGTTTTAATGGGACTTGAGGCCCTTCCTCTAGCGCCAATCTGTTGCCGTCGGGATCCATCCTCCGACTCGGGCGCGGTCCTGCAAAAGAAGCCCACACGCGGGGGGACGCTGGGGGTGGTCCTCCGCAGAAGGCCCTCCGACGCTCAAGTCAGTGGAGAAGAAATCGGCGATCAACCAGACAGTGGGGAGGTGGATCTCTCCGGGAGACCTCTCCGGGGCGGCCAATCGGAGGCTCCAGAGGCAGGAGCACCGACGAGCTGCCGGAGAGAGAGAGAGAGAGAGAGAGAGAGCAGCGAGGCGTGCGCGAGAGGAGCACGTGCCTGTACTTAGGGGAGTGTGCCTCAAGAGTCGCGTACCTGGGGGAATCTGTGAGACTGATATTTATAGACTGTCATTTGGGTCTTGAGCGCCTTCTGGAAGGTTCGGAGGTTGTTACGATACGGAGACGGACAGAATCAGGCCGTTGTGGGGCCGTTAGAATCCGTACCTTGTTTGTTCAGAGATTGACGGTTGGGAGAGCTCCTTGATGCCTCGAGATCTGGTTAAGTAGGCCTGGGGCGGTTATGATAGGCTTTAGGCCACGTCCCGACATGATTCCTTGTCTAGGATGCCGTTTCGGTAGGCTTGGGCTCTCCCGCATCAGGTTCCGCGGAGGTAAGTGTTAGGTTGCGGATCACAAATGAAGCCGAGCTACGGAGGCCCGGAAGGAGCCGAGCTATGGAAGCCCGGAAGGGGCCGAGCTACGGAAGCTCGAAAGGGCCGAGCTATGGAAGCCCGGAAGGGCCGAGCTACGGAAGCCCGGGAGGGCCGAGCTACGGAAGCCCGGAAGGGCCGAGCTACGGAAGCCCGGAAGGGCCAGGCTACGGAAGCCCGGAAGGGCCAGGCTACGGAAGCCCGGAAAGGGCCGAGCTACGGAAGCCTGGAAGGGCCGAGCTATGGAAGCCCGGGAGGGCCGAGCTACGGAAGCCCGGGAGGGCCGAGCTATGGAAGCCCGAAAGGGCCGGGCTACGGAAGCCCGGGAGAGCTGGGCTACGGAAGCCCGGAAGGGCCGGGCTACGGAAGCCCGGAAGGGCCGGGCTACGGAAGCCCGGAAAGGGCCGAGCTACGGAAGCCCGGAAGGGCCGAGCTATGGAAGCCCGGAGGGCCGAGCTACGGAAGCCCGGAAGGGCCGAGCTATGGAAGCCCGGAAGGGACAAAGGGAGGAGGTTAGCCTTAACCGCCTCGCACGGATATTAACGTAATGACGATTTTACCCCTCAACAGATTTTTTCATATATATATCCAAGTAATTAACTGCTTTTTTAGCTCCTCAGAGGTGTGAACTCACTGGCTTTGAACCGATGCATAAACAGTGCATGGCTATCTCTTAGATTATTTTTCTTGCATTTATTTCAGGTCATGACTTGCAGACCACGATCCGACCTATATGCCAATCTTCCAGCACTGCGTAAACTAGACAATATGCTCCTTGTGAGACTCGATACTACTTCCTGATTCTTGATCTTAACTTGAGGGTGATGATTCTTATTGAGAATTTACTCTTAACAGGAAATATTGGACAGCTTTATTGACACAGAATTTTGGTATGTCGATCAAGGAATACTTAAAACTGATTCTGATGGTTCAGCCTCTTTCCGAAAAACACTTCGCCGTCAAGAAGAGAAGTGGTGGCTGCCTGTACCTCGTGTGCCTCCTGGTGGTCTCCACGAGAAGACAAGAAAGCAATTGCAGCACAAACGTGAGTGCACCAACCAAATCTTGAAGGCTGCAATGGCTATCAACAGCAATTCTTTGGCTGAAATGGAGGTCCCTGAGTCTGTTGCCGCCGGGATCCGTCCTCCGACTCGGGCGCGGTCGATCTCCAGGATGAAGGGGGGGCGGACCTGCAAAAAGAAGCCCACATGCGGGGGACGCTGGGGGTGGTCCTCTGCGGAAGGCCCTCCGACGCACAAGTCAGTGGAGAAGAAATCGGCGATCAACCAAACAGTGGGGAGGTGGATCTCTCTAGGAGACCTCTCCGGGGGCGGCCAATCGGAGGCTCCAGAAGGCAGGAGCACCGACGAGCTGCCGGAGAGAGAGAGAGAGAGAGCAGCGAGGTGTGCGCGAGAGGAGCGCGTGCCCGTACTTAGGGGGAGTGTGCCTCAAGAGTCGCGTACCTGGAGAATCTGTGAGACTGATATTTATAGACTGTCATTTGGGTCTTGAGCGCCTTCTGGAAGGTTCGGAGGTTGTTACGATACGGAGACGGACAGAATCAGGCCGTTGTGGGGCCGTTAGAATCCGTACCTTGTTTGTTCAGAGATTGACGGCTGGGGCCTGGGAGAGTTCCTTGATGCCTCGAGATCTGGTTGAGTAGGCCTGGGGCGGTTATGATAGGCTTTAGGCCACGTCCCGACATGATTCCTTGTCTAGGATGCCGTTTCGGTAGGCTTGGGCTCTCCTACGTCAGGTTTCGCGGAGTAAGTGTTAGGTTGCGGATCGCAAATGAAGCCGAGCTACGGAGGCCCGGAAGGAGCCGAGCTATGGAAGCCCGGAAGGGGCCGAGCTACGGAAGCCCGGAAGGGCCGAGCTACGGAAAGCCGGAAGGGCCGAGCTACGGAAGCCCGGAAGGGCCGAGCTACGGAAGCCCGGAAAGGGCCGAGCTACGGAAGCCCGGAAAGGGCCGGGCTACGGAAGCCCGGAAGGGCCGGGCTACGGAAGCCCGGGAGGGCCGGGCTACGGAAGCCCGGAAAGGGCCGGGCTACGGAAGCCCGGAAAGGGCCGAGCTATGGAAGCCCGGAAGGGCCGAGCTACGGAAGCCCGGAGGCCGAGCTACGGAAGCCCGGAAGGGCCGAGCTACGGAAGCCCGGAAGGACCGAGCTATGGAAGCTCGGAAGGGACAAAGGGAGGAGGTTAGCCTTAACCGCCTCGCACGGATATTAACGTAATGACGATTTTACCCTCAACACATGCCCTCCACTCCCTAGTTCGAAGCGTAGGTTCGAGCATAGGGAGTACAAGTTCGAATGGCGCGTTCCGAATGGGACGTCTTGGTTTGGACAGCTCGCGCAATGATGCCCTAATTAATGCGACGGGGCCACCCAGCCTTCGGGGCTAAGGCTCCTCTACGAGTGACGGTTAAGATTGCGCCACGCTTTGAAACCCGATCGATCGGCTGTTTATCGAGGCGATTCGGGATGCCTGGGATGAGACGCCCCGCCTCTATTGTGAGCGACTTATGGTTTACTGACGCCCTTTGGTCACTCTTATCTCGAGATTGAAGGAAACACACCGGCTAAGCCCGATGGGCAAACTAGGTCGGCCTGGGCCGACGAAGAATAGTAGGTCGGCCGGGGCCGACGAGCAAAAATAGGTCAGCTGGAGCCGATAGGCAAAAATAGGTCGGCTGGGACCGACAGGAAAGTAGGTCGGCTGGGGCCGACAGGCAAGTAGGTCGGCTGGGACCGACAGGAAAAGTAGGTCGGCTGGGGCCGACAGGCAAAGTAGGTGGGCTGGGACCGATAGGAAAAGTAGGTCGGCTGGGGTCGACAGGCAAAGTAGGTCGGCTAGGACCGACAGGAAAAGTAGGTCGACTGGGGCCGACAGGCAAAATAGGTCGGCTGGGACCGACAGGAAAAGTAGGTCGACCGAGGTCGACAGGAAAAGTAAGTCGGCTGGGGCCGACAGGCAAAATAGGTTGGCTGGGGCCGACAGGCAAAGTAGGTCGGCTAGGGCCGACAGGAAAAGTAGGTCGGCTGGGGCCGACAGGCAAAATAGGTTGGCTGGGGCCGACAGGCAAAATGGGTCGACTGGGGCCGATGAGTAAGAATAAGTCGGCTGGGGCCGACGAGCAAAAAGGCCTTCGCACTTTCTGCTATTCTGTCAATTGTCCTGTTGTTCCGTAGGTGATTCGGTTTTTATTTCACCAGAACTGATGATATGGCGCAGTGGGGGGCATAAAGCTGCATCAGAGCTTTCCGGAAGGCGCTCTTTTCCCATGCGGATCACATCGTCGCGTACGTGATCGCTTACCATTGGAGGATGTCACTTTCAGAGGACGATACTCTGGGCCCGCCAGTTTTCAAGGTGCTGGCTGGCGATCACCCGCATTTAATGAACGTGATTCAGGATCAGGAGGAGATCTTCGTATACGTCATAATTAGGCGGTGGGCTTGGCGCGCAGTGGGGCGCTGCGCCAATCTTGAGAGACCATGTGGAGGCACGGCTCAGAAGTTTGAATTTCGGGACTCACAGCTTGGGTAACTTGTTCCTGGTTCTTTTCTGTCTATAAAAAGGGAAAAAGGGGTCACGATTGGTTATCCCCAAAGTGTCTTTCCCATCAGAGCTTCTACCATGCTCACTTCTCTGTTGCTACGAGTGGGAGGATCGACTTTTCCTCTCATAGGCTCTTTGCCGCCAGATAGCTAGGGCGACCGGGGAGCTGCCGAAGAATGGCTCGCCCTTAGGGGACGGGTCCCAGAGATCATATGGAGAGCGCGCGGAGAGGGCGCGGGGATCCCTCGGGGAGCGCTTAATAACTCTTCCAGTGTGACCTTTGCGGTTCCCCTTCGGAGACGCAAGGTAGGAAGTGCACGCGGGCCCCCCATGGTTTGTGTGTATTTCACCTCCTCCCCTGGTTTGGACTCCCGGGCTCAGCCGCTTGGGAAGGGGGTGAAAGCGCTTCGCCCGCCGACTCCTTGTCCTTGAGACTCGGTAAGTCATGGTGGTACACACTCGATTTGGGAGGGCGTTCCGACGTCGGGGTCCGCCGGCCTCCTGCTTGCTCGTCGAGGGGTTCCTTGGTTGGGTGGTCTGGGATGGCCATCCAGATATCTCGATTGGGCCACCGAGATATTGCTATCACTTGAAGCCAGTCGCAACTATTGGTCTGTGTCGATAGGCTATTATCGGCCCGAACCGACTGGATGCGATTTGTCTGGCTCAACGATTGGATGCTGGAGCATCGTAGAGTGGCCAGGTCTGCTTTGGAGCAGTTGCCCGAGTTTTGTATTTTTCTTCGTTTTATGCATTTCAATACTCTTGTAACGCCCGTGGGGCATTTGTAACCGATCTTGGTCGGCAATAAAGAGAGTTATATTCTGCTTTTCAATCTCTATCTTTTCTTGTGCCGAACTTGTGGTCATTGGCGTTTGTGGGGTATGAATGTGTTCCGCTCATCCTTAGACGAGGGTCTCGCGCTGCCCGAGCCAATTGAGGTTCGCGCGCGGCGGTTCAGAGATCGTTCGGCGAAGCATGCTCCTCACTCTGATCAGAAGCCTGATATTTCATGCTTCACTTTTACCGTGGCTCGGTTTATCGTGGGTCGGCCTTGGCCGAAGTTCGGGGAGTCTGTACCTTCTCCCATTATGGTTCGGGGAACCTGTTGCTCGAGAGTCGGTCGAGTTTCGAAGGCGTTTGCCTTGGCCCCGCCAAGGTCGGAGATTTGTTCACTCGGCCCTGCCGAGGTTCGGAGAATGTTTACTTGGCCCTGCCAAGGTTCGGAGATCTGGTCACTCGGCCCTGCCGATGTTCGGAGAACACTTTACTTGGCCCTGCCAAGGTTCGGAGAACTGGTCACTCAGCCCTGCCGAGGTTCGGAGAATACTTTACTTGGCCCTGCCAAGGTTCGGAGAACTGGTCACTGAAGGGGGCGACTCAGCTGCGATGCGGGCCGCAGCGTTAGGCCTACGTGGCGCTTGGTGGGGGGCGCCAGGGCGGAACGATCGGCACATTGTCACGTTTTTATTGGTGACGCTACTCTTCCCAAGGGGACAAGTCGCCGGGCCGAATGTTGGACTTCTTCCCGAGGAAGAGGCCGGTTTTAAGAGGCTTGGGGAAGCGTCGAGGGTATTTATTGCTGGGAGCGACAGATCGAAAAATGTTCTGCTTGGAGAACTTCGGACAATCTGCTCGCGCTTTCCGATTTTACTCGGGATAGGGCGCGACTCTTCGGATTCCTCATGCATTAAAATGGTGATGCGTGGCGACTTCCCATGGATCGGCGGTCGCGGTGCAGCCAATCGAGATACCTGCCTGGCGGGTATAAATATGACCGAGGGGCATAGGGTTCGGTTATCCCTCGATTTAAGTTCGAAAAGATGGCCTCCCCAGAGGGATCATCAGTCGGGTCGCGTTCCTCGCTTGATAGCCTGCTGCATTCGGAGGGGAGGCGCACCTCTGTGACGGTTGACGGGGAGGGTCTAGCGTGACCTTTGCCAATAACGAGCAGCTCGCGAGGACCGCCGAAGAATACTTGGACGTATCGGTCAGGGAGGCGGAAGCCTCGCGCCGGTTGATGGACCGGCAGAGGGAGGAAATTACGTCCCTTCGTCAGTAGGTGGCCGATTTGACGGGACGTCTGGAGGAGTTGCTGGCCTCTGGGGCGACTGACTCCAGGGCTTCTCTTCTCGTTTTTGTTTTTCTCTCTATGTTTTTCCTGTCTCGTTGTGACCCTTCTTCCTCAATGAAAAATGGATCCATTTTTAGGAATCTCTTTCCTCTTTAAGAATGATTGCCTTGATGCGTTTGACAGGCTAGGGTGTCGGCCTGGCCCCATTGCCCTGCGTATTAACGTAGATATTTTGAATGACAAGTTACAGGGGAGTCACCCAGAGGTCCTCAACTGCTGGGGGGGGGGAATTTCTCAGCTCAGCTCGGGGCCCTTGGCCGATTACGTGGGGCTCTATAGCCTCTTAGGGGGAATTCTGCTAAAGGTGGCTTCCCTTTGTGCGTCTACGGTTTTTGTTCAATGCGTTCGTTTTTTAAGCCGGACGAAGTCTTTCGGGGACTATTTGGGGGTTGCCCGGCTTTGGTCGGGGCTTGCGAACTCCGGCTTTTATCCTGGATTCCAGTCCGAAATGATTTTTTCCTAGCCTTACCATGGCTGAGGATTCGTTCCTCGGCCTTGCCGAGGTTCGGAGAATATTTTACTTGGCCTTGCCAAGGTTCGGAGATTTGTTGCTCGGCCCTGCCGAGGTTCGGAGAAATATTTTACTTGGCCCTGCCAAGGTTCGGAGATTTGTTGCTCGGCCCTGCCGAGGTTCGGAGAAATATTTACTTGGCCCTGCCAAGGTTCGGAGATTTGTTGCTCGGCCCTGCCGAGGTTCGAAGAAATATTTTACTTGGCCCTGCCAAGGTTCGGAGATTTGTTGCTCGGCCCTGCGGAGGTTCGGAGAAATATTTTACTTGGCCCTGCCAAGGTTCGGAGATTTGTTGCTCGGCCCTGCCGAGGTTCGGAGAAATATTTTACTTGGCCCTGCCAAGGTTCGGAGATTTGTTGCTCGGCCCTGCCGAGGTTCGGAGAAATATTTTACTTGGCCCTGCCAAGGTTCGGAGATTTGTTGCTCGGCCCTGCCGAGGTTCGGAGAAATATTTTACTTGGCCCTGCCAAGGTTCGAAGATTTGTTGCTCGGCCCTGCCGAGGTTCGGAGAAATATTTTACTTGGCCCTGCCAAGGTTCGGAGATTTGTTGCTCGGCCCTGCCGAGGTTCGGAGAAATATTTTACTTGGCCCTGCCAAGGTTCGGAGATTTGTTGCTCGGCCCTGCCGAGGTTCAGAGAATATTTTACTTGGCCCTGCCAAGGTTCGGAGATTTGTTGCTCGGCCCTGCCGAGGTTCGAAGAAATATTTTACTTGGCCCTGCCAAGGTTCGGAGATTTATCGCTCGGCCCTGCCGAGGTTCGGAGAAATATTTTACTTGGCCCTGCCAAGGTTCGGAGATTTGTTTTACTTGGCCCTGCCAAGGTTCGGAGATTCCTGTTCAAACAGACAGCTCGGTTGTGCCGAGGATTGGTAAGCAGTACCTGTTTCTTTTTGCAATTTATAGCAATATAGCGCATAATGATTCACGCAACAGGTTTTGAGGAAACAGCTAAGCAGGAATGCGTAGGGAGGCATGCGAAGATGAATTCAGAGAGGGCATACCCTATGATAATATTTACGAAGGTTGTCCGCGTTCCAAGTTCGGGAATGGATTTCCCTTCTAGATCCTACAGCTTATAGGTTCCCGGTCCAATAATCTCTGCGACCTAATATGGGCCCTCCCAGTTTGGCGCCAGCTTCTCTTGATCCAGTGGTTTGGAAACAGAGGCCTTTCGGAGGACAAGGTCGCCGGGCAGGAAGGTCTTCCCTCTAACTCTGGAGGCATGGTAACGGACCACCCTTTGTTGATAGGCAGCCGTTCTGATCCGAGCCTTCTCTCTGATTTCCTCTATTAGGTCGAGGTTGGTGCGGAGTTGCTCGTCGCTAGCCTCTTCCGAGTAGCTTTCTACCCGTAATGATGGGAGGCCGACCTCCACAGGGATGACGGCCTCTGTGCCGAAAGCCATTCGGAATGGAGTTTCGCCGGTCGGGATTCTCGGGGTTGTGCGGTAAGCCCATAGGACATGATGTAGTTCATCTGCCCACCTGCCTTGGGCTCTGGAGAGGCGAGCCTTGATTCCCTGGAGGAGGGTTCTGTTGGTTACTTCGGCTGCTCCGTTGGCTTGTGGGTGCCCGACCGAAGTAAGGTGATGGCAAATTCCGTGCTCCTCGCAGAACTGACGAAATTTGGAGTTGTCGAACTGCTTCCCATTATCGGTGATTATAGTATGGGGGAGGCCGAATCGGCAGATAATGGACCTCCACACAAAGTCTCGGGCCCATGCCTCGGTAATTTGCGCGACTGCCTCCGCTTTGACCCATTTGGTGAAGTAGTCGATGGCGACAAACAAGAATTTCCGCTGTCCTGTTGCAAGCGGGAATGGGCCGAGGATGTCCATCCCCCATTTGGCAAAGGGCCAGACGGAGGATATAGCAACTAGCTTGGCGGAAGGGAGTCTTTGGATGTTTGAATGCCTTTGCAGGGGTCGCAGGCGCGGACTAGATCATCCGCATCTTTCTGCATGGTCGGCCAGTAATAGCCTTGTCGCAGCACCTTGTGGCAGAGGGACCGGCTTCCCAAATGGTTGCCGCAAATCCCTTCATGCACCTCGCGCAGAGCGTAGTCCGCTTCTGATGGGCGAAGGCATCTAAGTAGTGGCATGGAAAATGACCGCTTGTACAGTTGGTCGTCAATCAATACGTAGTGGACGGCTTGCAGCTTCAGCTTCCTAGCCTCTTTTCGGTCGGACGGAAGCGTCCCTTCCTTGAGGTATTTGAGGATTGGGTCGAACCAAGATGGTTCGGCCTCAACTTGCATCACCCGATCGGCTTCCGTGATGCTCGGCTTTTCCAGAGTCTCCAGGTGGAACTTCTGCTCGGCATCCATGGTCTCCGTGGTTGCCAGTCGGGAGAGTAGGTCGGCACGGGCGTTCTCGGATCTGGGAATCTGAACGATTTCAAACTCGGAAAAGCGGGGGAGCAAGTTACGCACCTCCTGGAGATATCGAACCATATTTGGCTCCCGAGCTTCGAACTCTCCCGAACATGACCGGCTACTAGCTGAGAGTCGGTGAAGGCGTTGAGTTTTTTCACCTTCAGATTGTGGGCGATCCGGAGACCAGCCAACAGAGCTTCGTACTCGGCTTCGTTGTTGGAAGCCGGGAAGGAGAATCGGACGCCATACTCGAAGGTCACCCCCTCGGGACTAGTGAGACTAGACCCGCACCGGAGCGATGGGCGCTGGACGACCCGTCGACGTGGAGGAGCCACCGGGCTCTGGACTTTGGCTCTTCAGGGGAGTCCGGGGCAGAACCGTCCTCTGGAATGGTGCACTCGAGGAGGAAGTCGGCAAGTACTTGGGCTTTGATGGCTGGGCGAGGCTGGAAGTGTATGTCGTGCTCGCTTAGCTCGACGCCCCATTTGGTCATTCTCCCCGACGTTTCCGGACGGTGGACCACCGCCTTGATGGGTGGTCAGTCAGGACTGTCACGTAATATGCTTGGAAATACGGTCGTAGCTTTCGGGCTGAGGTGATCAAGGCCAACATCATCTTTTCAATTCTGCTGTACCTTGTCTCCGCATCGCGAAGCAACCTGCTCACATAATAGATCGGCTTCTGGATCTTGCCTTCCTTTTGACGAGCACCGAACAAACCGCGCTCTCCGAGACAGCCAGATACAAAAACAGGGTCTCTCCCGGGGCTGGACTACTGAGAAGCGGAGGCGAGCCGAGGTACTTCTTGAGATCTCGAAATGACTTTTGGCATTCGGGAGTCCACTGGAAGTTTTTGGCCGATCGAAGAGTTTTGAAGAAGGGGAGGCATCTCTCAGCCGACCGCGCCACAAAATGGTTAAGGGCCGCTATCCTCCCGGTTAGGCGCTGGACTTCTTTAACAGATGCAGGGGGCGCCATTTGTTGGAGAGCTTGAATCTTTTGGGGGTTAGCTTCGATACCTCGCTGGGAGACCATGAAGCCGAGAAACTTCCCCGAATTGACGCCGAAGGCGCACTTGGTCGGGTTGAGCTTCATCCCATATTTGCGCAACGTTGCGAAGCTCTCCGAGAGGTCCTCAATATGCCGTGGCGCTTCCTTGCTTTTGACCAGCATGTCGTCCACGTATACCTCCATATTCCGCCCTATTTGCTCCTTAAACACTTGTTGACCAGCCTCTGGTAGGTGGCACCTGCATTTTTAAGACCAAAAGCATGACACGGTAACAGTAGGTACCTCGATCGGTTATGAAGGTGGTCTTTTCTTCATCTTCGGGGGCCATCCGGATCTGATTGTAGCCGGAATAGGCATCCATGAATGACAGCATCTGGTGGCCTGATGTGGCGTCCACGAGCTGGTCGATCCGAGGGAGGGGAAAGCTGTCCTTCGGGCAGGCTTTGTTGAGGTCGGTGAAGTCGATACAGATTCTCCACTTACCGTTCGACTTTTTCATCATGACGACATTCGACAGCCAGTTTGGGTAATTTACTTCTCGGACGAAGTTGGCCTTTATGAGTTTGTCGCCCTCTTCTTCAATGGCTTTTTGCCGTTCTGGGGTGAAGCTCCTCTTCTTCTGCTTAACAGGCCTGTGCATCTCATCCACATTGAGATGGTGGACGAGGACCTCGAGGCTAATCCCTGGCATGTCGGAGGCGGTCCAGGCGAAGATGTCGGCATTGCTCTGGAGGAATCTGATCAACCTGTGACGAGACTCTCCACTGAGTAGCGACCCGATCCTTATGGTTCGGTTGGGCTGAGCTTCGTCCAACGTACTTCCTCCAATTCCTCTGCCAGTTCTCCCCGTTGTTCGGCGAAGTCTTCACGAGCGTCCAGCCCGTCAACTTCGGGCATTCTAGACTGAAGGCTCGTAACGAAACATTGCCGAGCCATGGCTCGACTTCCCCGAACCACTCCAACTCCTCGCTCGGTGGGGAACTTCATAGACAGATGCGGGATAGAGACAACCGCCTTGAGGGACATCAGGCCAGGTCTGCCAAATATGGCGTTATATGGGGATCTGAGGTCGGTCACCAGGAAATCGGTCTGTACAATAGTCACAAGGGGCCATGTTCCGCACGGAGCGTCAGGGTGACAACCCCTTCTGGGGTGATGACGTCGCCGGTGAATCCCATCAGGGTGGAATCCATGGCTCGAAGGTTTTCCATGAGCAATTTCATCTTGGCAAACACACCGAGGTACAAAACATTTACCGAACTTTCACTATCGACGAGGATTCGGCTTACATCATAATTGTTCAAATTAAGGGATACAACAAGTGCGTCATCGTGGGGGAGCTGTATTCCCAGAAGATCATCGTCGGAGAAGGAGAGTTCGCCCATCCTTGCCTTCTTTTGCGCCGGCTCTTCACCGCCGCTCCTGGGGCTCGATCCGCCGGCCTCTTCAATCACGTTGATGCGGCCAATCATGGGCGGATTGGGCAGAGGAGGAAGTTGTGGGAGCTCAGGCTGGCGGTCACCTCCTTGTCGTTGCGGCTCGGGCGCTCTCCTGAACTGATCCAGCCGTCCCCGCCGGATCAGCCTTTCTATTTCATTCTTTAGCTGCCAGCATTCTTCAGTGTCATGACCATGCTCCCTATGGTAGCGGCAGTACTTGGTAGGATCTCTTCGGGTCGGGTTCCCTCGGAGAGGCACCGGCCGGGAAGTTGACGCTCTATCTCCATAAGGATTTGCGCTCGGGGCACAGTCAGCAGAGTATAGCGATCGAATCGCCTGGGACGACTCCGGGAGCGATTCCTTAGCGGCAGCGGAGGGACTCTCTGGCGGCGAGGCGGACTTGGCCGTCGGGCAGGACGGTGCCTGTCAGGGGCTTTGGGCTCTTGCTTCTTCGCATGCTCGGCGCGGGCGATCCTCCGTGATTCTTCTATCCTCGCATATTTGTCCGCAAGGGCCATCATATCAGATAGACATGGGGGTAGCTGACCTCCATCGCCAGGTAGAAGTTGCTCTCCTTTGAAACTCCCCCCGCTAGGGCGGACATAGCCACCTCATGATTAAGGTGGTCCACCTCTAACATGGCCTTGTTTAAAACGGCCAAGGTAATTCCTCAGGGACTCCCCTCTCTCTGCTTGACTTCGGAGAGAGAGTCGGATCTTCGTCGATGGTGGCGACTGCTGACGAACTGGCCAATAAAAAGGTGGCTCAGCTCGTCGAAAGAATCAATGGAACCTGGCTTCAATGCATTGAACCAGGTTCGGGCGGATCCTCTGAGGGTGGACGGGAAGGTGCGGCAGAGGACCGCATCTGATGCTCCGTGGAACATCATTATTGACCGGAAGCTACTGAGATGGTCGTCCGGGTCGGTGGAGCCGTGATAGGGCTTGACGGCCGGTAGTTTGACATGGGAGGGAATCACTTCCTCCATGATTCCCTTAGAGAAAGGGATGCCCTGCTCCACCTTGGGCTGGGACAGATGGGTCTGCTTGGCGGCGTTCAGCTCCTGACGCATCTCCTGGATCTGACGGCGGATCTCTCTTCACCGGTGAGAGAGAGGAGCTGGGCATGAGAATCGCAAGGATGGCGTGGAATCATGGTGAGACGTCGCCGGGGAGAGGGAGCGGGCTCGCCGAGATCTGAGAGGATCTCTATCATAGCCAGCTCGCGGGACGGCTTTGTCCCCCTTGGGGCGATGTGGGAGATCCGCTGATTCGTGCGGGCTAGAGGAGGAGGTCGTCGGCGAAGAAGAAATCGCCACCTCCTTCTGGGGATGCGAAGCAGGAGGAGCTGCAAGGCGCTCCTGAACCAGGTGGGTAAGGGCCTGGACTTGCTGGACCAGCGTAGCGAACTGGTCCTGGGTCACCGGGATGGCAGGTGGCGACGGAGTCTCGACAGGTGGGGGTTGTGGCGCCGTGGCACCAGTCGGATCAGGCCTCTGGGAGGCGACCTGATCTTGGGCATCAGAGGTTGCTCTTCTCTGGTTGGCCATTGGAGAGGTTCTTTTCCGGATCGAGATCCTTGTTTCCTTTCTTCAAGTTTTAATGGGACTTGAGGCCCTTCCTCTAGCGCCAATCTGTTGCCGCCGGGATCCATCCTCCGACTAGGGCACGATCGATCTCCAGGATGAAGGGGGGGCGGACCTGCAAAAAGAAGCTCACACGCAGGGGGACGCTGGGGGTGGTCCTCCGCGGAAGGCCCTCCGACGCTCAAGTCAGTGGAGAAGAAATCGGCGATCAACCAGACAGTGGGGAGGTGGATCTCTCCGGGAGACCTCTCCGGGGGCGGCCAATCGGAGGCTCTAGAAGGCAGGAGCACCGACGAGCTGCCGGAGAGAGAGAGAGAGAGCAGCGAGGCGTGCGCGAGAGGAGCGCGTGCCCGTACTTAGGGGGAGTATGCCTCAAGAGTCGCGTACCTGGGGGAATCTGTGAGACTGATATTTATAGACTGTCATTTGGGTCTTGAGCGCCTTCTGGAAGGTTCGGAGTTTGTTACGATACGGAGACGGACAGAATCAGGCCGTTGTGGGGCCGTTAGAATCCGTACCTTGTTTGTTCAGAGATTGACGGCTGGGAGAGCTCCTTGATGCCTCGAGATCTGGTTGAGTAGGCCTGGGGCGGTTATGATAGGCTTTAGGCCACGTCCCGACATGATTCCTTGTCTAGGATGCCGTTTTGGTAGGCTTGGGCTCTCCCGCGTCAGGTTCCGCGGAGGTAAGTGTTAGGTTGCGGATCGCAAATGAAGCCGAGCTACGGAGGCCCGGAAGGAGCCGAGCTATGGAAGCCCGGAAGGGGCCGAGCTACGGAAGCCCGAGAGGGCCGAGCTACGGAAGCCCGGGAGGGCCGAGCTACGGAAGCCCGGAAGGGCCGAGCTACGGAAGCCCGGAAGGGGCCGAGCTACGGAAGCTCGGAAGGGCCGAGCTACGGAAGCCCGGAAGGGCCGAGCTACGGAAGCCCGGAAGGGCCGCGCTACGGAAGCCCGGGAGGGCCGAGCTACGGAAGCCCGGGAGGGCCGGGCTACGGAAGCCCGGAAGGGCCGGGCTACGGAAGCCCGGAAGGGCCGGGCTACGGAAGCCCGGAAGGGCCGGGCTACGGAAGCCCGGAAGGGCCGGGCTACGGAAGCCCGGAAGGGCCGAGCTACGGAAGCCCGGAAGGGCCGAGCTACGGAAGCCCGGGAGGGCCGAGCTACGGAAGCCCGGAAGAGCCGAGCTATGGAAGCCCGGAAGGGACAAAGGGAGGAGGTTAGCCTTAACCGCCTCGCACGGATATTATCATAATGACGATTTTACCCCTCACAGAGTCATATCTCGAGTCACTTCCAAAGGCATGCTGCTTATCTCAGTGCTTACTAAATTTGTTCTTAAGTTTTACAATAATATCAACAAAAACAAAAGCTTAATTCCAAACTAGTTGTAGTCGTTACCTAGGACACCCTAGTTCAAAACCTACGACACCCATTCAGAAAATGTTAAGACAAAGTATTAGTTCAAAATCTACGACATCCTAGTTGAAAACCTATGATACCCTAGTTCAAAACCTATGACACCCTAGTTCAAAACCTACGACACCCATTCAGAAACGTTAAGACAAAGCATTAGTTCAAAACCTACGACACTCTAGTTGAAAACCTACGACACCCTAGTTCAAAACCTATGACACCTTAGTTCAAAACCTACGATACCCATTCAGAAAACGTTAAGACAAAGCATTAGTTCAAAACCTACAACACCCTAGTTGAAAACCTACGACACCCTAGTTCAAAACCTATGACACCCATTCAGAAAACGTTAAGACAAAGCATTAGTTCAAAACCTACG
Organism: Calamus simplicifolius; assembly: GCA_900491605.1. NCBI lineage: Eukaryota > Viridiplantae > Streptophyta > Magnoliopsida > Arecales > Arecaceae > Calamus > Calamus simplicifolius. The sequence goes on from UESW01004907.1 coordinate 484,101, forward strand.
ATACCCTAGTTGAAAACCTACGACACCCTAGTTCAAAACCTACGACACCCATTTAGAAAATGTTACGACAAAGCATTAGTTGAAAACCTACGACATCCTAGTTGAAACCTACGATACCCTGTTCAAAACCTACGACACCCTAGTTCAAAACTTATGACACCCATTCAGAAAACGTTAAAACAAAGCATTAGTTCAAAACCTATGACACCCTAGTTGAAAACCTACGACACCCTAGTTCAAAACCTATGACACCCATTCAAAAAACGTTAAGACAAAGCATTAGTTCAAACCTACGACACCCTAGTTGAAAACCTACGATACCCTAGTTCAAAACCTACGACACCCATTCAGAAAACATTAAACAAAGCATTAGTTCAAAACCTACGACACCCTAGTTCAAAACCAACGACACCCATTCAGAAAACGTTAAGACAAAGCATTAGTTCAAAACCTACGACACCCTAGTTGAAAACCTACGACACCCTAGTTCAAAACCTACGACACCCATTCAGACAACGTTAAGACAAAGCATTAGTTAAAACCTACGACACACTAGTTGAAAACCGACACCCTAGTTCAAAACCTATGACACCCTAGTTCAAACATACAACACCCATTCAGAAAACGTTAAGACAAAGCGTTAGTTCAAGACCGTTGATCTCCAGACGAAACTCATCTGGTTCCTAAATGTCGATGTCATCGGCACCGAGCCCCTTCCGTCAAGGTATGCCAAGGCGGTGATGCTGGTCCAAACTAACATCCTCATGCAGGCCTACTTCTACCGTCATCTTATCTGGTAGGAGATCCTGGAAGCCATCGTCAAGCTCATGAACCACAACCTCAACCCCAAACTCCCGCTCCGTGGCATCATCATCCACAGGAAGAATGTTTACAATCAAAAAAAGTTTTTTTATCAGCAAAATCCAAATAAGATGGCAGGTTGAAGTAGGTTGGAGGGAAAGGGTATTTTCGTCTACGCACCAATGGTGAAAGGCTGAACGATTTTTAATGGATGTCACGATCAAAAAGTAACATTATCCCTCTACTATTCTATCCCATCGCATCAGACCACATGGGTTCCATGTGGACCAATAGAAGAAACGGTGTAGCCTACGTAGGACTTGCTGCACTGAGGGCAGTGTACAAAGACTTTTCCTCCTAAATATAATCGTCTAAGAGTATAGTCGGGCTAAAATTTTTATTTTATAGAATCTAACTACCATATGCCTAATAGGTGCATGGTCTAGCCCAACCATTTGAGCAATGGTGGGTCTAGATCTTTGCATGCAGGACTAGAGAAGATGCCAAGATTTCTCTTATAGTATCCTTGATCTTTACTCAAGGTTCCATGTATTTGGTTTTACACATTCATTTCCAAGAGATATTTGAAGTGACAAGGGTCAAATTCTCATAATAATTTTTTATTCATAAAAAAATGCTTAAAAATTAAATATTAACACCCTTTCCTCTGTTAATCTTATATTCCCAAAATTGATTTAAATGAGATTCATGAAATAATTTGAACTCACTTTAGACATTGAAATTTCAGATATCAACTAATTTATTTAGAAATCATCAAAATTGAGGAGAAACTATTTAAAATCATCAAAATTTATTAGAAACTATTTAAAATCATCAAAATTGTTAGCATGTTATTTTAAACACAAAATAGTTAAAATTTTAAGTAACTAAATATTAGGAATGCAACATTCTTAAGTTGTTGAGGAGAGGGTAAACTATAATAACTAGAGGTGAAGATAAAAAAAACTAGGCTTTTATTGGAAGTTTGGGGATCAAAGTATATATATATTTAAATTCCTAAAACCCTCACCATGTTTTTTGAAAAAAGTATGTATATATAGGGAATTTCTATTTGCACTGCCTAAATTACTCAGTACCCCATATTTCAAAAAAAAAATTTCTAAACTACCCTTCTTTTTTCTCTCCACATCCCCGCCCTCCTTCCTTAAACATCTTCTTTCCGGCACCATCCCTTTTTCCCTTCTCAGCACCCCTCCCCTTCCTTCCTATCTCCTCCTCCTTTCCCATCATCCTTCTCCCATCCACTCCTCGAAACCTGCTCTCTCTCGATGCTCTCTAGCATCGCCCTCTTCGGCCCCAGCGTCCTCCTTTCTTTTAGCACCGTTCGGTCAAATATGACCGAAGGAAGAGGACGGTGCCGGAGAAGAGATGGGCCCGAAGAAAGGGAACGGTGTCGGAGAGGAGACGGGCCTGGAAAGGAGAGGAGATGGAGACTATGCCAGAAGGGGAGGAGATGGAAGCGAGGGTGTGGAAAGAAAAGGGAAGATAGTTTAGAAATTTTTTTTTAAATATGAGGAGTGATGGGGCCGGTTGACCCCATGGGCAATAAAGACAGCAATTTTTGGATGGCATCCTATCGAGACGGCCATCCTTAGCGGCCTTCCCAAACGGCTTAATTCCTAGGCGGCCTCGCTACTTTACTCGGCTTTCTTTTGAAGGATGCAATGGATATTTAATTCCATCCATGATTATCCAGGCATTTATTGCCTTATTCTCATTTATGGCTGCCACGTGCCCTCTGGCGTCGGCCTCAACAGCGCCTGGCATCGGCGTCGGCCTCAAAAGCGTCAGCCTCCTATCGACCTGCATCCACTTGCTAGGCATTTATTGCCTTATTCTCTCCCATATTTATAGCCTTTATGGCCTCAAAGGCCACGATTATCCAGGCATTTATTGCCTTATTCTCATTTATGGCTGCCACGTTAGCCCCTTGGGGTCGACCTCAACAGTGTAGGCGTCGGCCTCAACAGCATCGGCCTCGCGTCCGCGTCGATCTCCTGCCGACGTGCATCCATTTGCTAGGCATTTATTGCTTATTCTCCCATATTTATAGCCTTTATGGCCTCAAGGGCCACGATTATCCATGCATTTATTGCCTTATTCTCATTTGGCGTCGCCCTCAACAGCATCGGCATCGGCCTCAACAGCGTTGGCGTCGGTGTCGGCCTCAACAGCGTTGGCGTCGGCCTCAACAGCGCCTGGCGTCAGCGTCGGCCTCTGGCATCGGCCTCAACGGCGCCTGGCATCGGCGTCGGCCTCTGGCATCGGCCTCAACAGCGTCGGCCTCAACAGCGCCTTGGCGTCGGCCTCGCGCCTTCGCATTGGCCTTCTGCCGACGTACATCCACTTGCTAGGCATTTATTGCCTTATTCTCTCCCGTCTTTATGGCCACGAGCATCCACTTGCTCTAAGGCATTTATAGCATCTTCTCATATTTATGGCTGCCACGGTAGCCCCTTCTGCCTTGCTTTTTCATTCGGCCATGAACAGCTTCGGCCTTTTTCCCTACTGTCTCGGCCTCAGCCCTTGGTCTATTCCCCTCGGCTGTAAATAGTGTCACATGAACAGTGCCTTGCACATGAATAGTGCCATAACTCCATAATTAATGCTCTACGAGGGACTGATGGCTTCAACTTTAAATGACATCTTCTATGTCACATGAACAGTGCCTTGCATGTGAATAGTGTCATAACTCCATAATTAATGCTCTACGAGGGACTGATGGCTTAACTTTAAACGACATCTTCTATCCCAATGGTTGCACTTGGGGCCCACGTGACTAACCTTATCACCCATTGCTGTTCACACAAAACTTGCTTGCCAATCCGTTTCTCTTTTGCCAAGATCACGGGTGGTTACCGCTATATTATGAACCGTTGCTGATACTTATGGCACACGTTTAGCTGCTGTAGCCGATCTTAACGGAAGATGTGATTCGGCTGTTATCAACGAAGGGTAAGAGGGACCCCCAAACAGGTATATAAAGAGCCCGACCCCCAACGAGGGGGGGGACTCAATCTCTACTCTTTCATTAAAAAATTCATGTTCTCCAAATCGCTGACTTGAGCGTCGGAGGGTCCCCGCCGGAACCACCGGTCCGAAACTTTTCTTGCAGGTTTCCGGCTGAAGGAGGCGGTCCCTATCATTCCTCTGAAGGCCAACGAAGCATTTCCGTCGCTTGACGCTCCTCAAAAGTGATTTGGTGGCAACAGATTGGCGCGCCAGGTAGGGGGCATCAGCTATGCTGGTTGCAGATCTCATCCCTTTTTTTTATCAAATTGGTGGATCGTAAAGATGGTGATGACAAGAATCCGGAAAGCTTTCACCAGTTATGCTGGGGGGCACCTTCAACGAGCTGAGCAAAAGCTTCAGAGGCAACATCTCAGGACCACGAGGCAACATCTCAGGACCACGCAACAGCAAACAAAGGCTTCCACTCGCTTTGTGGTCACTGCCCAGGCCAGCCATCTCTCATCCTGCCGAAAATCTTCCCAGCAAGAGGTCCACCATCATCAAACCCATCAGCGGCTTAAAGCCCAGAAAGCCATCACTCTCCGCCCAAGCAGCCTTCTCTCCTACGGACAGTGACGCAGAGGAAGGCCCAAGTATGGGCAGCGGTACCTCCACTCCAACCAACTTGATTCCCTAGGGGGTAGACCACCAGCGGGCGAAAGCGTTCAAGCCCACAGAAGAAAAACAAGGGTGCTGCAAGAGCTAAGTATGCTGCGCTTAAGACTTTTTCTTTCATTGATGCTTAAAAATGTCATGCAGATCAACTTTGTATCGACATTCAAGACCAACCTCGCGTTAACGTCTCAAAAGCCTGATGTACCATCGGCACCAAAGACTGGCTCCGCATCGGTACCAAAGACCGGCTCCGCGTCGGCAGTAAAGATCGGCTCCGCGTCGGCACCAAAGACCGGCTCCGCGTCGGCAGTAAAGATCGGCTCTGCGTCGGCACCAAAGACCGGCTCCGCATCGGCAATAAAGATCGGCTCTGCGTCGGCAGTAAAGACCGGCTCCACGTCGGCAATAAAGACCGGCTCCGCGTCGGCAGTAAAGATCGGCTTCGCGTCAGCACGAAAGACCAGCTCCGCGTCGGCAATAAAGACCGGCTCTGCATCAACAGTAAAGACCGGCTCCACACTGGCAGCAAAGATTGACTCTGCGTCGGCAGTAAAGACCGGCTCCGCACCGGCACCAAAGACCGACTCCGCGTCGGCAGTAAAGACCGGCTCCGCGTCGGCACCAAAGATCGGCTCCGCGTCGGCACCAAAGACCGGCTCCGCGTTGGCAATAAAGACCGGCTCCGCGTCGGCACCAAAGATCGGCTCCGCGTCAGCAGTAAAGACCGGCTCCGTGTCGGCACCAAAGACCGGCTCCGCGTCAGCAATAAAGACCGGCTCTGCGTCGGCAGTAAAGACCAGCTCCGCACCGGCACCAAAGACTGACTCCGCATCGGCAATAAAGACCGGCTCCGCATCGGCACCAAAGACCAGCTTCACGTCGGCACCAAAGACCGGCTCCGCGTCGGCAATAAAGACCGGCTTCGCGTCGGTAGTAAAGACCGGCTCCGCACCGGCACCAAAGACCGACTCCGCATCGGCAGTAAAGACCGGCTCCGCACCGGCACCAAAGACCGACTCCGCGTCGGCAGTAAAGACCGGCTCCGCATCGGCACCAAAGACCGGCTCCGCGTCGGCAGTAAAGACCGGCTCCGCATCGGCAGTAAAGGCCGGCTCTGCACCGGCACCAAAGACCAGCTCCGTGTCAGCAGTAAAGACCGGCTCCGCACCGGCACCAAAGACCGGCTCCGCGTCGGCAGTAAAGACCGGCTCCGCATCGGCACCAAAGACCGGCTCCGCGTCGGCAGTAAAGACCGGCTCCGCATCGGCACCAAAGACCGGCTCCGCGTTGGCAATAAAGACCGGCTCCACGTCGGCAGTAAAGACCGGCTCCGCACCGGCACTAAAGCCAACTCCGCGTCGGCAGTAAAGACGGCTCCACATCGACACCAAAGACTGGCTCCGCATCGGCACCAAAGACCGGCTCCGCGTCGGCAATAAAGACCGGCTCCACGTCGGCAGTAAAGACCGGCTCCGCACCGGCACCAAAGACCGACTCCGCGTCGGCAATAAAGACCGGCTCCGCATCGGCACCAAAGACCGACTCCACGTCGGCAGTAAAGACCGGCTCTGCATCGGCACCAAAGACCGGCTCCGCGTCGGCACCAAAGACCAGCTCCGCGTCGGCAGTAAAGACCGGCTCCGCACCGGCACCAAAGACCGACTCCGCGTTGGCAGTAAAGACCGGCTCCGCATCGGCACCAAAGATCGGCTCCGCGTTGGCAGTAAAGACCGACTCCGCGTCGGCACCAAAGACCGGCTCTGCGTTGGCATCAAAGACCGGCTCCGCGTCGGCAATAAAGACCGGCCCCGCGTTGGCACCAGAAACCGGCTCCGTGTCGGCAGTAAAGACCGGCTCCATGTCGGCATCAAAGCATGACTCCACGTCGGCATCAAAGCACGACTCCGCGTCGGCACTCAAGCCCGAGTCTCCCCTCGGCACTTAAGCCCGACTCCGCGTCGGCACTCAAGCCCGAGTCTCTCCTCGGCACTCAAGCCCGGCTCCGCGTCGGCACTCAAGCTCAGCACCTAAAGCCCGATGTACCATCGGCACTAAAGCTCGACTCCGGTCAGCACTCAAAGACCGATATACTATCGGCACTCAAGCCCGAGGCCAGCTTGGCACCAAAAACTAAAAACTAACTCTAGCGTTGGCAACAAGATCGTCGGCATAAGGGAAAAGGCACCTAACGACTCTCCAACTATCAGGTCACCCTTCGGGGTTAAAAGGAACCCAACAACTTCAGCAACTCTCGGATCACTCTTCGGGGTTCAAAAGGCTCTCGACAGCCTCAACTCTGCTTCAGCTGCTTTATCACATCCTCAACGACTTCACAGCGGCTCTAACTCTGCCTCAATGGCCAATGGCCAATCGAGTAAGACCTTTATCTAAATTATGTACCAGCAACATATTACTGGTCACCTTTGGCCATCAAGAAGCCCCAAGACAACTCAGTTTGGGAGAGGCCAACTCCCTAGCTCACAGTTGAGGGGCACCCACTTTCAAATTTATGACAAGTAGAAGACCCAAGTCAACTCACAGTTAGGAGAAACCGACTCCCCAACTCATAGTTGACGGGCATCCGCTTCCGGGCTTTGCATAGGGAGAGGATTACTGGCTGCCAGTCAAGGATAACCCACTTACCCTCAAACTTTGCTTAAAAGTTTTTGAACAGGCAAAAAAGCATGGCTCCAAAGAGCATGAAGACATCTACACAAGACAGCGCCAAAGGAAAAGGGTTTCCCCACCTGAGAGGAATCATAGTTGAAGTTGATAGGAAAGGGTAGATGCGAAGGTAAAAAGTTCTACACTCCTTTTGCTTAGCTAACGCGAGGCACACAAGCTCAAGAGTGTGGGGGGCATTTGATGGGGCCGGTTGACCCCATGGGCAATAATGACAGCAATTTTGGATGGCATCCTATCGAGACGGCCATCGCCTTCCCGAACGGCTTAATTCCTAGGCGGTCTCGCTACTTTACTCGGCTTTCTTTTGAAGGACGCAATGGATATTTAATTCCATCCACGATTATCCAGGCATTTATTGCCTTATTCTCATTTATAGCTGCCACGTTGGCCCTTTGGCGTCGGCCTCAACAACGTCGGCGTCGGCCTCAACAGCGCCTGGCATCGGCGTCGGCCTCAACAGCGTCAGCCTTCTATCGACCTGCATCCACTTGCTAGGCATTTATTGCCTTATTCTCTTCCATATTTATAGCCTTTATGGCCTCAAAGGCCACGATTATCCAGGCATTTATTGCCTTATTCTTATTTATGGCTGCCATGTTAGCCCCTTGGCGTCGGCCTCGCGTCCGCGTCGACCTCCTGCCGACGTGCATCCACTTGCTAGGCATTTATTGCTTATTCTCTCCCATATTTATAGCCTTTATGGCCTCAAGGGCCATGATTATTCAGGCATTTTTTGCCTTATTCTCATTTGGCGTCGCCCTCAACAGCATTTGCGTCGGCCTCAACAACGCCTGGCGTCGGCGTCGGCCTCAACAGCGCCTGGCATCGGCGTCGGCCTCAACAGCGTCGGCCTCTGGCGTCGGCCTCAACAGCGCCTGGCGTCGGCGTCGGCCTCAACAGCGTCGGCCTCAACAGCGCCTTGGCGTCGGCCTCGCGCCTTCGCATTGGCTTTCTGCCGACGTACATCCACTTGCTAGGCATTTATTGCCTTATTCTCTCCCGTCTTTATGGCCACGAGCATCCACTCGCTTTAAGGCATTTATAGCATCTTCTCGTATTTATGGCTGCCACGGTAGCCCCTTCAGCCTTGCTTTTCATTCGGCCATAACAACCTTTTTCCCTACGGTCTCGGCCTCAGCCCCTGGTCTCCTCGGCCGTAAACAGTGTCATGCACGTGAACAGTGCCTTGCACGTGAATAGTGCCATAACTCCATAATTAATGCTCTACGAGGGACTGTTGGCTTCAACTTTAAACGACATCTTCTATCCCAATGGTTCACTTGGGGCCCATGTGACTAACCTTATCATCTATTGCTGTTCACACAGAACTTCCACGTGGCTTGCCAACCCGTTTCTCTTTTGCCAAGATCACGGGTGGTTACCGCTATATTATGAACCGTTGCCGACCAACCCATTTCTCTTTTGCAAAGATCACGGGTGGTTACCGCTATATTATGAACCGTTGCCGATACTTATGGCACACGTTTAGCCGCTGTAGTCGATCTTAACGGAAGATGTGATTCGGCTGTTATCAACGAAGGGTAAGAGGGACCCCCAAACAGGTATATAAAGAGCCCGACCCCAACGAGGGGGGATTCAATCTCTATTCTTTCATTAAAAAATTCATGTTCTCTATATCGCTGAACCATCGGTCCGGGACTTTTCTTGCAGGTTTTCGGCTGAAGGAGGTGGTCCCTATCATTCCTCTGAAGGTCAACGAAGCATTTTCGTCGCTTGATGCTTTTCAAAAATGATTTAAAACGTGAAGAGCAATTTGAATGGTAGAAATAGAAATTTTCGTGTATATATATATATATTCTTTTTCTAATCCCTTAAAAACCTCGATTCCCCTTGGAATACGAGGGGCCTTCTTTTCCGTGCCAAGCGCGAAACCTAAGCCTCGTTCCCCCTCAACCATTCTCCTCCGTCCCAGCCTCGAAAGGCCGGGAGAGGGCAATCGCATACCGGAAACCAAAAATATTGGGGCGGGTCCCCGGACCACCCGCCGCGGGTCATGGCATCACGCGCAATCGGAGGGTTCCATCTCAAAATCCATCGAAGAATAAACCGCACATCGATATTTGTGCCCAAATTGGATCGTTTTTGGATCCTAACTGGCGCAATCACGGTTCCACCGACGGAGTACCACAAACCAGCGCCGAAAACCTAATGAAACGACCGTTCCCCTCAGATCATAAACGAACGGTCCTCCGTCGCCCCCAAACGGAGACATGATTTTGTATTTAGAGACAAAAAAAAAAAAATCCCCTATTTTCCTTCCCTTCGCCGTCTCTCTTCTTCTTCTCCCACACCGTTTCGTCGGCATTTTAGTTTATATTCTTTTGAAATTTAATCTCTCCTCCTCCTTTCTTTTCTTCTTCTCGGAACCCCTGAAAATTCCTCCCTTATTGCTTCAGAGATATCTGGGTTTTTTGTGACCTAAGTTTTATTTCGGATTCGCTCCGTTCCAATCTGGAGGATTTCGATTCTTTGGCGATTTAATGGGTTCCGTTTGATCTGCTATTTGACGATCGAGTTGTCCAATGGCGGAGAGTTTCAGCAGATGGGAATCGGATCCCTTGTTCTCGGCGGCCGAAGTGGTGCAAGATTCCGCTGATAGGTCAGCCTCCCTATGATTTGAATTTCTAGTTGTTTGGTTGAAATCCAACTGATGTAGTCTTTGCCGTTGTGGATCTTGGAAAATTTGGTCCATGTCTCGTGTAAATTGGTTCTTGTTTTTAGCCTTGATATGTTTATAAGCCTTTTCGTTTATAATTGGACAAAATTTGGCATTAAATTAAAACGCTTCGAGGACTGAATAATTACTGGAATGTTTGGTGTTTTCAGATGATGATTGAGAGGTTTCTATCACTTATATGGAAGGAATATTTGTAGTTGCTCGTTAAGTATGGCTAATCATCATCATCATCATAATCGGCATACTGTATTTTAGATTTTATTTATTTTATTGATGCTTGAATGAATTTAGAAGAAATTATAGTTCTTGATGGGTATATATATATAGTTTTACGCTGTAGTTGGCTTTTGTAAAGCCGTTCCCTGTAGATGAAGTAAGTGGTGGAATTTAAAGTTTTAAGGCATGGTTTACCTCTTCTACCAGCTTGGTTTGGATTAAGTTGATGAGCTTTTTCTCTAAGTTTATTGGATTTTGTATCCCATTTTTGATTGTTACTTATGTGGATGAACTTGATTGCATTTTAGTCATCATTTTTCAAAGTTAGGTGTCATTTATGGTAATGATGTTTGGATTTGTTTCTAAGTGATTTCTTCTTTCTTTCTTTGGTGATTAATGCTTTATATATGTTTGAAAACAAGAGCATTTATTAACATATATAGGGGTTACAAAGCAAACTCCGCCAAGGCCAGTCCCAAACCCAGATAAAGGAGGAGGGTTGTGTTAGGTAGTTGACAGCCAGCGTAAAACTCCGTCAAATTTCCTAAAGCATGAATTTACTAAATCAAATCATGCGTAAGGCTAGGACATTCCTGTTTTGAGTGTCAACTTAGTGCTGAATAGAGTAGAGTAGAGGAAATAGATTTATGTAGCCGACCATATGTAGTTGGAAAAAGGCTTAGATAAGTTAAGTTAAGGGGTTACAAAGCAATGATGACATTAGTATTTTGTTCCTAATGATAATTAAGCACTTATTATAAATAAAAAGAAAGAGATAGTTGTGAATTGTAGAAGAGGAAACAAAGGGTGGCACCTTTTGGCTTAATCCTAGCAATGAAGAAAGATAAAGTTCCTGTCCATTCCAACAACTACTACCTAATGCCTTTGTTCTTGAATACGAGATTTATTGCAAATCAGTCCCAAACTCTGCTCTAATCAAGCCTACATCTTTCGAAGTCTTTGACTCCTCTATATCCACACCTCCAATGATACCATATGTAGAAATATAATTTGTGAGCTAGTAAATCCTTAATAAATAGGAAGATGGAATTCCATGTCTGATCCAATACTCCACATCCTTCACCCAAAGTTAGTAGATCTCTACTCTGTGAAAAAGCCACCATAACAACCCTAGGGAGTTAGTATGAAGGAAGAGAAGGATAGTTCTTTGTCCTCATGCCTGAAATGGTGAAGTCGATAAACACAAAGAGCTTGGAAGGGCAGTATGATTAGCCAATTGCTTCAGTGTTTATTAAAATTTGGGCTACAACGGATTTTAGCCTCTTGCCTGCCCCTGCTTTCTTTTTCTTTCCCTCATTTCATCATGATTCTTAATCAGTCTGAAAGAAAGGATCCTTCACCTGCTTACCCTTTCCTGTCACCCAAATTTGTTCCTGTATTGCTAGTCTATCCCTCTATTCCCCCATGGTTTATCCATATCTCTTCTATCTGCCTAAGCCTAATTCAAGTCTTGAAATTGTCATGCCTTGATCTTCAAAGCCACTTCCATGACAAGGCCCTATTCTCAACTTGTGATCCCCCAACCCCCTTACTTTTGCTATTAACACATCTTTCTTTAGTTGGAAAGTTGACTAAGATTACCTTCTCTAAGTTCATTGCCTTGATCTAGAAACTTTGTGATTACTTTATTTCTAGCTCTAATATGTCAGTCTTCTTTAAAAATGGTTTTGCAATAGTTGTCATGAACTCCCTCCAAAAGGTTAATCTGACTTAAGCCATGATACCCAACCAATGTGGAACCAACTACAATCTTTTGTTCTAGTTTTTCTTGATCTAAAAGTTCTCCACTGTGGCTGTAAACCGGCCATACCTAAGATTTCTCTTGTTTAGGTTCTGAGTTTTGTATGCCACACTTGGATCTGACTAATTAACACATGTAAACTTTTAAAAAATATTATCCAATGCAATCTCATCCATATGAGTTCTCTTTGTTTCCACTCTTTCTTCCTCTCACATAACTTTTTAAATAAATTAGCCATGAATTCTATCACCCAAACTAATCAAGTAGAAGGAACTTAACATAGATAGTTTGGCATATAATCCTTGCTAAATCGGAGGGTGACATTAGTTCATTGTAAATGAATAGTTTAATTCAACTCAACTCAACTCATCTAAGCCTTTTCCTAGCTACATGGAATTGGCTACATGAATCTGCTTCCTTCACTCCGCTCTATTCAGGACTAAGTCGACACTCAATTTACAAATAGTTATATATTTTTTACTTATTTCTATCCATGTTACTTTAAATGAATAGTTTAATTAAATACTCTAAAGCACATTGATGTAGATCTAGTTGGGAATGTCATGCAAAAACATAGGCATGAAAGAGGTTAAATTAAGGTTGGTACAAGAAAATCACCTTATTGTCCTATTATAGATAACATGGTAGAAAAGGTTTCTTTTGGCAATTAAGAAATTGCAATGACCAAATTTGTTATGTTTTGTGCTTTTATGAGAGGTAGATATGTAACCGAATCCAGGTCCATTAAAGTGATTGGTGAGGGTCAATATTTGTCCTATAAAAAGTATTTGAGGTCACTGAGATGCATGAATGAATGCAGTTATTTGATGTGATGTATGAAAAAAAAAAAAGATCAAGAGAGTCACATAGGTAAAGTTTATGGTAAGAAAATTGCACAGCAGCAAAGAATAATATAAATCAGAAAGTAACTGGAAGGAGGAGGAGACTAAGAAAGTAATGGAAAACATAAGCTTTGTGTACTTGAACAGTGTCTTGTGCAATGATCTCCTTGTAGAAACTATGAAATTTAAATAAAACTCATAGATATTATGACCGGAAGGAGGAGGAGACTAAGTCAGAAAGAAATGGAAAACATAAGCTTTGTATACTTGAACAGTGTCTTGTGCAATGATCTCCTTGTAGAAACTTCGAAATTTAAATAAAACTCATAGATATTATGAATTGATTAAACATTAAAAAAGACTCAAAATGGCTGACTTCTTTTGACAATTTGTCCTCTAAATTGCATCTGACCATGGCAATATGCTGGGATATGGGCCCGAAAAACCCTATCACATAATGCATTATATCCCCAGTTTACCCTTCTCTCACCTTACACCTTTACTGTAAACCTACTTGAAGCTCCATCGATAAAGTGAATGCTGGTGCTGAGATAGTTCCCTTGTGCGCCTTTTTACAAAGATATTGTGTTAATAGGAAAACTTTGCTTCTCAACAAATTTTTCTTTATCTTGATGTTAATTTATTACATTATTATTAGAATCAAAATCCATATTCTCCCAGCTAAGTCAAAGTAGCTTATATTCATGTCATAGATGTTAGAGTTCATCTCATTTCATTTACAGTGGCAAAATTGTAACCTTTTGGTTCTTTTTGGGTGGGATTTGAAATTATATGGCTTTAGTGGGCCTTTCTTTTTTTAAAAAATAATAATAAAGGAAGTAGGGCTCACTTATATAACTAAACGAGAGAATGTAAGGGTCTGTTTTTGGTCTGAAGTGTGTGGTGGAAAGAGGCAGAGCATCGCCAATTTCATTCATACGCTACTACTATCTCCATACATTGGATTGTATCATGGACATCAATGAGAAAGTGAGAGGGACTACTGTGCCTCATGCAGACCTAAATGCATCTTCAATTTAGCCCTGCAAATTATAATGCTATGTTTGGTTGGAAAGAAATGGGGGAAAAAAATCAGAATGGTAATCTGAATGAAATGTGAATCGAAGTCCAACAATTGGATTCGTGATTCCAGTTCCATTGTTGGAACACAAACAAAGGATGTTGAAAAGGTACAAAAATATAATTTAGCTTTTATATGTTAGAATGGTAATCAAATTTTTATTAATTTTCTATTATATCGTTATTAAGGAATAGAACTAAATCTTATGATAATAATCTTTATAATTCTTTTGGAGTCACTCTATATCTATATGACAAACTTTTAAGTAACAACCATTATAATGTTATATTGTTGTTATTTTAATTTCATAATTTTTTAATTTTCTATTTATATTTTTTTAATTTTATTTTATTAATAGATTTTGTTTCTACTTTTTAGTATATTTTTATTGTGACAGAAATTTATTGGGTCATGATAATGACCATCATGAGGTAGTTGTTTAGTAACTACCCCCTCCTTTTTGATCCTAGTGCTTAATTACTATTCAATTGTACATGAAAATTTAACAAGATCTTACATGTTATGTTTTCCCAATTTTGACTCTTTTTAACAACTCATATATCATTTAGAAGCTTTGCCTTCCAAATAGACCCATCCATGGTGCTCCTCTTTGGCTCATAGCTGACATGGGACCTCACCTTCCAACTCAGCGCACGACACACACACACACACACACGCACACGCACACACACACACACACACACCACTCTCTCTCTCTCTCTCTCTCACCCACACACACACTTACACACACACACAAATACACCTTGAAGAAAGCCACCTTATATATATTCAAAATTATCATTGAATGAGGATGCCTAGGATGCTTAAACGAAATTTGTGGTGGTATTCCATTGCCTGTTCAAAAAAATGGAAGTGAAAAAAGATGTCTATGTTTATATAGAAAAAAATCTAAAAGGCTTCAATAATTTGCATTATTACATAAATATCAAGCATTAGGATTTAATCCAAAAGCTTTTATATATCATCATATGCTTATGAATATATTTATTATTTTGTAAAAGACACTATTGCATCAAGGCCATGAGGATTATTTGATGACCACTATCCATAAAGAGAGGTTACTTTTGGAGAGGAGGTAAAGGAAGAGTGCATCAATGGGTTTGTATGGTGCATGAGAGAGAGAGAGAGAGAGAGAGAGAGAGAGAGAGAGTTACCTTTTTGGAAAGAAAGTAGTCATTGTGTTGCAATGCATCAATATGAGGCACAATATTGGGAAAAATTGAAATGAAAATCTTCTTCAGATTGCCTAGATGTGCTAGACATTTTAGAGGGATTTGAATTCTAATTTATGTGAAAAAAAAGGATGGCAGTTAGGGGTGCAACTTGGTTTGGGCTTCACTCAGTACACTGCCAACCTACTTATGGGGTAGGGTTAGGTCAAGGCAATATGCTTGGCAGGGAAAAGAGATACATCCATAGCAGCCAAGACATTGAGAACTTCAGTATGCTGTGATGAGTTCATTAAGGAGCATAATTTGGCAAGTCACATGGAGCAATCTTAGCCAAGAGCTTTTGACCTTCCATCTTAATATTACCTCTTTGCTTGTTCTTTACGACTATGCTCCCTAGTGAACTCATCATGGCATAGTGAATTTCTCAATATCTTGGCTGCTATGGATGTATCTCTTTTCCCTGCCAAGCAAATTGCCCAACCTTACCATGGCCATTCCTTCCAAAACTCAACTCAACTCAACTCATCTAAGCCTTTTCCTAACTACATGGGGTCGGCTACATGAATTTGCTTCTCCACTCTGCTCTATTCAAGACTAAGTCAACATTCAAATTACACTGTTTTATCTTTTTTAATTATTTATGTCCATGTTAGTTTAGGTCTACCTCTACCTCTATCCTTACCATAGATTGTTAAAAGGTCACTCTTTCTAACTGGTGCATCTATCCTTACCATTCCTTCCAAAACTAAAGAAAGGAAATATTCCTTTAGCCTCTTACTAGTACCGCCCCTTCTCTTAAATATTGTGTTCCACAACATCCAAATAGTTTCTTTTGATTTAATGTTATCCCTTCCATTCACCATGATTTCCGTCTACTTTAAACTTCTAAAGAATTAGAAGCAATTTTTCCTTTTATATTCTTATATTTCCATTTAATGTTTAGAAATATTATTAGAGTTTTATAAATAATTTAGTGGACTCCAAGAAAAATCATGTTTTAGATTGAACTTGAGTAGATATTAATAAACACCTCGTTAACTCTATATCTATGAATCTTTATGACAAAGCTTCTCTTCCAATTGCTATGTAGTAGTGCTATAAGAAAAAGGTAACTTTATGAAAAGGCCCTTTGGCCAAAATTTTGAAGTTGTCATTAAGTGGTTTTCTTTAGTTCTTGTTCCTTTTATCTTCAGTGTTTTTTTTCATACTTTTTTCTTATCACATCTATGGTCATTGGTTTGAATCAAAGTCCATCATACCGGCCCATATCAACTATGCCATGTCTAGTAAAGTATTGTGTGGTACTGAAGTGCGATTTGATATGAACCAAACCAGTCCAAAATGAGTAGAACTGTCTGTATCACCCAGTAATAATTCATATGCCTGCTGGGAATGAGAAAGTTTATAGGCATATTATCTTGATAAGCGTACATGTGGTACCAACTATATTGTACTGAATTACTAATGTACTGGTATAGTTCTGAGAACAAGCTTTGTGGACTTTGATTTGAATAATTTATACCTTAATTTTCTTTAAGGCTTCACAAGCGCATTATAGGCATTAAGGGAGCTGTTTTTCATGACTAAAAGGAATTATGATTTTCTTCTTTGCTGAGTGTTCAGGATGGAGTCAGTTTTCCGGATGCTGTTGCATGAACAGAAACTTCTGCAAGGAGACCCTTCATACCAAGCTTCTTAGAGCTGTGCAATATCAAAGAAGAGATCTTGTCACTTCTCTTGAGACAACCAGATGGCAAGTAAGGACCATTTGAACCTCTTAGAGATGAAGTATCTTGCGTTAGTTTTGACTTCATTGAGTTTACTCTGAATCTTTTTTCTCCATCTAATTAGTTGGAGGACTTTGAAAGGGAAGTAAATTTAGCTGCATTATCCGATCAGTCAAATGCAAGGGAAAATACAATTTTTAAATTCAGGCAATTTATCCGAGCAATAAGGGAACAAATAGTTCAGGTGGAGAGAAGTGTGGACTTACCACTGGAAGATCTTAGCAGAAACTCTCAATCTATGAATTTAAATGAACAAGATGCAGATGGATTAGCCTTGTTTCTTTCTGGGGGTAATTCCAGGGACCATCATTTGCATTATGACTCTGGAAATAGCATTATGAGAAGGTTTCTTGATTCAGCCACAGAAAGAGATGAAATAGTTGAGCTTAAAACTGAAGAAGTTGAACTCTTGCCTATGAATGGTGTGAAATATTCAGGCCATTGTTATGATTCCTCAAAGGATCATATGCGAGAGAAATTTGGATCAAATTATTTCCAAAGAGAAATAGAAGCACCAGGTTCCATCCAAGGTTCTTTTGAGAAGTAAAGTGGAGGGAGACAAATGCTGCCAGTGGGTCATATGATTTGGAATTTGGTGTTCCAACTGCAAAATGTTATCATCAGAGAAACCATGTAGGGGGGTCGCTTTGGAGGTTCTTGAGTAACTTTTGGCTTGCAAATAAGAGTAAAGGGAGCTTCATTAAGAGGAGGAAGGATGGAGAGGTTATAGATGACTTAACAGTGGATGCTAAAATAAGAAATGTGCCTTCCACTGTCAGCATATCTCCAGAAGAACAGGTATCTTTTTTTATCATTATTTAGATGTACAACTGTTTGAATAATATTTTAGGATATAGTCTGCAAACAATAAGTTTAAAATGTAGATGTTGAATTGTTGCAATAAATAAACTTTCCCTGGATATGCAAATTTTCTCAGATCTTGAAATTACAACCAGTTGTTTATGGAGAAATATTGTATTATCTTTTGATGGTGATAATGAGCTTTCCAGTTTAACCATGCTACTGGTTCTCTATGGGCATCATTAAATATTAAAATGAGAGGTGGGCTGCAAAATATGGATTCTCATTTGTGACATTAGTTCTATTGCATGACTAATGGCCAGCAGACTGTAGGGTAATTACTTAGGTCTGTTACTGCCATGTTTAAATGTCATTAATTGGCATACATGCGGTAAACAAAATGTTCTCCTATTGGAATGCTCTGGGTGAACCATGATGTAACAAGCCTCTATGAATGCTTTCTTGGCATCTTTCTGAGTTGTAATGATATTCACATAATGTTAACTCAAGATTTTGCTTCTGGTCTGCTAATCCATTTTCCTGGTGGAACAAATACTATTTTTTTCACAATTAGCATCCTCTGTTGATGCTTGATAGGATGCCTTTTGACCCTGTAATAGAGCAGCAACATTATTCATTGAAAGGGCCCGTGAATGGAATGAGAACTGGTGTTTATATTTGGCTTGCTTGGTCTAATGAGGAATTTTTGTATTCTTAGTAACAATCAGTGGCTTCTCCCCGAAATATGGTCCTTTGCATTGTGTGGTTCCTGTAAATCGAGATTCTAAGTCTTGGTGGAATGGAGAATGTTCTAGCTGATGGAATTTCAAAACTCATCCATGTAGAGAAAGAAGAAGAAAGAAAAAAGAAAAGAAGGAAAAAAAACGAAAGGAAAAAAGAATGAAGGGAGAAGAAAAAGAAATAAAAGAAACAAAGAAAGAAGGGACAAAAGGAAGGAAAAAAAGAAAGAAAAAAATAAAGAAGAAAAAAGAAGAAGAAAGAAAGAAAAGAAAGAAAAAACAAACAAAGTAAGAAGAAGTAAAGGAAAGAAGAAAGGAAAGAGATGGGTATTTATTGGTAGACTCTATCAGGTAGGCCATCGGAATTATGTGGGATAGTAGGATGTCATGTTCCATGAAAAAATCAAGGCATCCCCATTCCATGGGATTTACAACCTTGTAGTGAATAATTTCTGTATATGCTTTCAGACATGAATTCAGAAGGCCAATTTTGTCCATCCAAATCACAGTGCGCTATATTCATGCGTAATTTTTATTTGACATAAAAATAAAAAACAAATAAGAAACACAATGAAACCAATATCTAAGGATTAAAAATATTGGGAACAAGATTTATATTAATTTTCATATGCACCTTCTATATTTATATATGCATTTTTTTCTCCTAGATTTTTGTAATCCCCCAACCCCCTTCCCCACCCCTCCAAAAAAAAAAAAAACTTTTTCACAAGCACACTAGTAAATAAATAAGGCAAGAAAAGAGGGAAAGAATACTAACAAAACATGCATAGTGCTAGAGTGAAAAGGGACCATCAGTTTTAAAGGGATAAACCCTGAGTTACCATTTAACTTTATTATCTTAGAAAAATTCTTATATATAATGTTATTTAGTCTATTTAAGTGCAAATTGTTATCGAAACTCTGATAAAACTTGAGAAATCCAAAGGCGGTAGTAAGAAAACAGTATCTTGTGCCATTATGCCTTCTAATAATTACTAGCAGACACAAATCTATGAGAGCTGCAGTATCTTATTCATTTTTTCCTTTTAGACTTAGTCTAATCTTTGCTACTCATCTTTTGGACCATACTTGGTTTCTTGCATGTCTGTTTATTTAGTGGGCTTTTTTTTTTTCATTCACCTTATAGTTGCAGTAGTTGTTCTAGTTTCTTCAGTTGCCATCCTCAAATATGAAACTTCCTGTGATAATATTACATCATATGAGAAGAGCACTGACTTCTACTGATTCAAGTTCATATTTAATTGCCTGCATATTTAATTTTTGGATTCAGTATAATTATCTACATTAAAAGGAATAATTGGAGTTTGTAGAAGCAATGAGCACTTGAATCTGATAATGAGATAAATATTGAGAGAATGCTTGTTTTATATGGTGTTCCTTAATCAGTTTAGTTGGATTAAATGGTTGCAAATTTATTCCTGGGTTTTTGGTGATCTGCACTTGTTTATGTTCCATAAAATTCCTGTTTTTATTATTTTTGCAGGGGAGGTACATCTGGATAGGCTGGATTCCCTGTCTTAGAATCTGTGAGGGATCAAGAGCAAAAGACCTAATAAGTGATCCACAATTCTACAGCTGGCTAGAACTATTCGAAGAGATTTCAGAGATCTCAGTATGTTATCCTTTACAACCGATCTCCAATACGCGTAGCATCAGCAATATTGGTTACACTGGCTGTTCTTGGTGAGTGTACTGCTTGTGATTTTGCTTGCAAGTTGCAAGACGTCTCTCCTTTTCCCCATCCAGATTCTTTGTTGACCTCAATAGTTTTAACAGAGTTGAATGCAAGGCAATGCAATACAAATTGATGGATTGAATTATCAATCTTATGTTGTTAAATACATAAGAAGAAGCTTTACAAATGAATTGTTAAATACAAATAAGTATGTACATTCTAAACTATGTATTAGGCTTCTTTTTTATAATAAAAATATGTTTGTAAATATTTAATTAAGCAGTCTGTCTTATAGATTATTTAACAAAATAACCTTCTTTTGGTCCATACCTCATGCATTGACATAGCAGCTTGCCACATAAATAGATTTCTTGTCAAAAAGATGTTTATATCTTATATTATTTTGTCTTGTACCTTTTTATGCATTCCTCCCTTCATGCAGTAAAGTATGAGCAAGCCAACACCAACTTCCTCTGTCAACATTCAACATTAGAGATCTCTCATTCCATGTAATGATGTTAAGGGAGATAGGAGAACAAATGCCACATGGATAGTTCTAAAAAGAGGAGACGGTTGATGTCTTTTTTTTAGGGGAGACTTGGTATCAAATTTGTATAGTGCATTTGAAACTTTAGTTAGGTGTCTCAAGGCTTGCTACCCTAATTGGACAAAATGTTAACAAAGTTATGACTACCTTGTTGGCTAACAAATTGGAAAAACAATGTATAGTCTTCAGCTTTTTAATATCCCCTCAAACTTTACCCTTTTCTCTCCTTTTCCAAACTTTGGCTTTCCCTTCCCTATTTTCTTTCAATATTGGTCCAAAGAGCAGATAAAACCTAATGATCATCCAACATAGAACTTTTTAACCTATAGGGGACTTAAGCTGACTAAGAATGGAGTCTCTGCGACATGAAGAATGGCCACAGTTCAGACAATCATGTGCAAGGAAAGCAATGCAGGCAGGTTAAGCTATAATTAAGGTGGCAAGCAGGAGGCCAATGGTCTGAGGAATCAACTGGGAGGAGAGTAGCAACAGGGAAGAGAGAAGGTTGTCAATTGCCGGAACAACAGGGGGAAGGGTAGAAGGTGGGAGGATGCCAATCGTTCGAAAGAAGAAGAGGGAGTGCAATGAGAAGGATGTTAGGCCGAAATCAGGAAAGCAGCGATATGTATCTGAATCCGATTTATGTCAAACACTTGGATACTTATGAGTTCTTTGGTTACAGCTTTCATGGATTGGTGGGAGTTGAACTCTTCCAACAATAATTTTGAACCTCTATTTTGACATTGTAAGTGAGCATTTGTTCTTTTTAAAGATTGGTGAGGGATAAATGTATTAAACAGATTTTATAAAATGTTATTTTTCTTGCATACATAAGCTAGGAGTAGAGGCTGCTTAAGTTGGCATCTTTAACTCAATGCAAGAATTTGTCAAGTTTTGAAGTTATCAAAGAGCAAATTGACTTAACATATCATGAATGTAAGTTAAATTCATCACAATATTGACATCAAACATTATATTATCTTTGCAACTATAATAATTTTGCTCTAATTAACTGGCTATGATTTTCTGGTTGTGGTTATGAATAAATGCTTATCTAACCCTAGCAGATCCATATACCCTTTTTTCCCCACATTGTAGAATCTATGCGGCCCAGCACCATGTATGTCATAAGATTCTCACATAGAACTCTTGATGATAATTAATCTCCTAATTTCCTGGTTGTTTTTTGGGTGTATTTTTAAATAAATTTTCTTCTACAACATTGATAAGAATGATTGATGTGTACAATGGCTTACGAGAGTTTTAAGATTATTTTAGGATATAAATAGCGTACTATTAGATCACATGAGTGCTGATTCTAATGGGCATTGATCTAGTGAAATGGGAAGCATGTCAGGGTTATTTTAAATATTTTTAATAAAATTTTTAAACCAGTTTTCTCCTAGGTAGTTCTGACTAAATATATATTTATTGCGTATGTTGCGACAGTTGCCCAAATATCAACATCAGACAATAGCAAATAAAATTTATCTATGGAATCCTCCTTATGCATCACTTGGTTTCTATGTTTTCTTAATCCTGTAATTAATGTGGCCTATGCATCCACACAGGCCATAAATTGGCTCCATTGGAAAGTTAGAAGCGTGTTTGGTATTTTGGTTGCTTGTTGAAATATTTGGTGTAGATTTTGAATATTTTGTGGAGTTGGGCTTATGGAATGCTTATGACTGTTTTTCCAGATTTGGAAGCACACCACTTTACTTGCATGCACTGTTCAATATCAAAATGTTCAAATCAAGAAAGGCATCATCAACTGATCAATCAATATTAGTTACCACTTAACAGTAAAGAAATTTCATCAACTTTTATACAAAGATGAAAGCCCTGGACAAATATTTTTTAAAAAAAATTCATTTTACAATATTTCTAATTTATTGGTAAATGTAACTTAATATTTCTTTTTGGTGCCTTTGTAGCTCTTTTTTCCCCCTCTCTGGCTTAAGTAAACACTTGTTTATATGTCCAAATCTGACTCTCCTATTTGCATGTGCAACCTCGATTAAGGTACTAAGGCATGGTGATGGGATCAGTTTCCTGTTTGTGCCTCCTATGTGCTATGTACCTAATTATACATAGTGTTTTGGCATATATACTATTGACTATTTTAAACTGTTCCAATATCTTTTTAAGGCTATTGTTCTCAGATTTTGGTGCTTTTGGTGTGATTTATGAATAAAAGAATTCTTGACTAGAATTGTTTTAGATGTGTTAGATGTGTTTGGTGCATCTGTTTTGCATTTAGAAATGCTGTACAAGGAATTGATGTCTTAAGTAGAGACCAAGAAACTTACCCAAGCCTATTTCTATGTCCATCTAGCACTGTTTTTTCCTTGAGGAAAAATAAAATCTAGTATTTTCGTTACATGCTTCATGAGATAACTTGATATGGTGCGTGAACCAAGGACCTACTGCAACAATCTGTATGTTATGTAAACTTTGTGCCAATATTAACAAATGATAATTCCTTTCTAATATTTCCTGGAAGACACTTCCTGCCTTGTGGTTTATTTATAGTTCATGATTGCTACTCCAAAGAGATTCATAACTCAGGGACTTGGGTTTATGCTCTATTACATCCTAGAATATTCTTGCAAAATTTTCTACTCTCCACATGATTCAAATTTTATGCTTATAAAATTTCAGATCACTGTTCTTTTGATTTTTCATGTCTTTTAACTCTATCTTCTTTCTTGTCAGGCTTCTTGGTATTTCATTTTGCCTGAGGAGTATGTAATTTTGTCATTTTCTTCTTTCCTCCTACACGTGGTTATGAAAAATGCGATCGCATTGTATTCTAATCTCTGTGATGGCCCCTCTCTCTACAAAGTAGAGCAGGCATCCATCACGTTTAGCAAGAACAGAAGCCCATCATTATTATGATAGGTCATGGTATGAAGAGGAGCAGAAAAACTGTCAAGCAGATGCTGCCAGCCATGATCTAGGAATCTATGAATCCTTCAAAATCGGTTGGCTTGTGTATGCTGTGATCTTCTAGTAGTTTATATGTGGCTGCTGCTAGAGAGGGTCATGATGTTTGTCTCGATATGGATTTGGTCAGTTTCTTTTGTATGATAAAATGAAAGAGGATTCAAGTCCAAAGAGATAGTGGGGCTGCTAAAACTATTGATTGGATTGAGTAATGAAATAACTGGCCATAAGTATGTTTCTCCACTTCAATTTTCCGAGGTGCATCTATTCAGAGGCAGCATATCTTCCCGCTATGCAGTTTTCTTCCAAATGTTTTTGTTTGAATGCTTTTTTGGGATATATTATTAGTAAGAGTCATTGAAACAATTACTATCACTATAGCTTATGCATCTTTTCTAGCACCAAGGCTTCTTTTTTTTTTTCCTTTTTTTTTTCTTTTTTGTTTTGAAGTGTTTGTATTGTTATGGCACCAACATAGTACATATTAAAGTTTGTTTTAAAATTTACAAGCTCAAAATGAAAAGAAAAATTATATCCAAACATGACTTTAATCTTATTTTGTATAGTCTTAAAATTCAGAAGATAAAGGAGGATAACCTTTTCATATAAGTACTGGTAGCCTTGGTTTTTAAGATAGATTCAAACTTCAGTTCCAGGGCATCTTGAGTAACTCAGAATTGTTATGAGAATTCAAGTGAGGATTGCATGTTTAGGGATGTCTTTGGTAGAAAAAAGATTTTGGTAATTTAGAATTGTGAGAATAGTCCTTATAATCTTCAGTTATTCTTGATGGTGAAAATTTTGCTCTCATTCATCCATGGATGTAGATCAGTGGCCAAACCATGTAATCCTTATGTGTTGCTCTATTTTACTCTTTTTGGTTTCTTCATTG
This sequence comes from Calamus simplicifolius, assembly GCA_900491605.1. Taxonomy (NCBI): domain Eukaryota; kingdom Viridiplantae; phylum Streptophyta; class Magnoliopsida; order Arecales; family Arecaceae; genus Calamus; species Calamus simplicifolius. The sequence continues at coordinate 508,439 of UESW01004907.1, forward strand.
ATCTCTCACTCTTTTCATGCCTGTTGTCGTACCAAATAACATCAGTGCTTCAATTATCATAACAAGTGATATCAGTTCTTCAACTATCACAGCAAATGTCATCGGAGCTTTCTTTGTACTTTTTTGTTACAATAAGTGGTATCAAAGCCTAATTCTAGTATATGCAAAGCTAAGTTGGTAGTCAGTCAATTGAGAAACTTATTCGGTAAACTAAATTAGTTGAGAGGACTATTCAGTGAACTCAGTTGGTGAATAACTTATTGGGTAATTCAATCATTTAGAGACATATTTTGATGAGCTTAGTTAGTGAACATGTTTATTTGGTAAGCTTAAAAGGCTTATGTGATGAGCTTGATTGGTAGATAGCTTTATTTGATGGGCTCAATTAATTGGAAGGCTTATTTATTAGAGCTTAGTCAGTTAAAAGGCTTATTTAGTGAGCTCAATTAAATAAGAAGCTTATTTAGTAAAGTGAGCTCAACTAAATAAGAAGTTTATTTAGTAAACTTAGTTGGCCGAGAGGTCATTGAGAGCCTTATTTGAAAAGCTTAAAGACAGCTATTGTTTAAGAATTAGATACATTATAAATACTTAATTGGTGCGTGCCAACACTTAAGTTGCATCCTTTAAGGTGTGGAGAATGCGAAAAAATTTTAGCTATCTTTTTTCAGCATCATTTAAGAATTCAAACTAAGATGGAGATTTGCTAAACTTTATTTTGAAATTCACAAACTTAAGAAGGAAATGTTTTCATATCCCAATAGGACTTCAGTCCTATTTCGTATAGGCTTAGAATTTAGAAGGCAAGATAGAATATGTTTTCATATATGTGTAGGATTTTAGTCCTAATCCTTATAATACACTGTATATGCTTTCTCTATATAAGCATAGATAATTGTGGCTTTTATGGTGACTTTTGGCTATGGCCTAGGCCTTAGGAAGCTCTAACCTTATGGCATTTCGGATAACTCAAAGAGTTATTGTGAGAATTCAAGAGAGGATCCTATTAAATGTATGCATCTAGAAATTTGTGAGAAAGAGTGGGAAGAAATTCTAGTAATTCCAAAGTTTGGTGGAGAATAGTCCTTGGTCTCTTAATAATGAAACTTTGCTCTTCTTTGTCCATGGACGTAGGCTAGTTGTCAAATTACATAATCTTTGTGTTTGCTACCTCATCTAATTTAACTATTTTTGGTTTTTTAGTTGATCTTTCGTTCCCTAAGTGCCTGCTATCATACCAAATAGCATCAGTATTTTGCTATTGCAACAAGTAGTATAAGATCTTTTGCTGCCAAATAACTGGCATCAAAGCTCTAAGCACCTTTTGTAACAATAATATGTCAACCAAATGCAAACCAATATATTCAAATGACAAATGACAGAATTTTTAATTTCAATACTCAAAAGTACCTGTTAGAAATTTTCTTTAAACCAAAAAAAAAAACTATATAAAATTCTAAGGTCATCATGTTGATCATTAAGAATATTAACTCAAATACTTATCCATTGATATCAATCGTTGACTATTGCGGAATTATTATGACCATCAAATACCGATGGATGAATGCATGAATGGTTTGCGGTCTTTCTCAACCAAATCACCTTAACTCCTTAATGGAACCACCATCTCTCTTCCTAATAGGAAGAAGAGAAACTGTATTGTGATTTGATATATCGGGGATCATAACCGATAGAATCTTTATACAGTTTTTCATAATCCCCTAAATAGTATCTACTCAATTTAATTCCATATCAATTCAAAAATCAATTGATTACCAGTATTAGACCACATAATTTTAACCCATATCAAATATCTTATATAATTATATGAGAATATATGATGCCTAATACAGAACGTGTAATTTCCTATTGATTTATTTAATATAAAAAAATTAATTTTTTAATAATATAAAAAACATGATTTTCTATCGTTACCTAACACAAAAAAAAATCTGTTTTTCTAACCGTACCGACTCCAAGAGGCCAACAGATGTCATGCGGAAAAGTATTCACTCTTAACGTAATAGTTTTGCAATTCAACAATGCTTTGAATTGACGACTCCCACATGACGTCCCTGCTTTTCTTTGACTTGAGAATTAGAAACTAGAGTAAGTTGAAATCCAACATGCGTACAGATAAAAGAAACACAAACAACGAGTTTATTTGTGGTCCTCATCAAAGATATATATATAAACAATTAAACATTAACATCACTATCATCCATCCCTGATTTGTTTGGGAGGCTACCAAGCACCGGCATGCAACATGATCTAATTATTGTTTGATTTTTTTTGATGTCATTGTCTTTTGAACTTTCAAAGTTATGAATTGCAAGATGATGGAGAAAACTAGCGTAGAGAAGGAATAGCTTAAAGCCCCAACCGAGGGAATCGCTGAAACCGTCAGTGGTGGGCTGGAAGGCTGGAACTTGGTGTGTTCTTGTAGCTGGCCTGTAACGATCCGAGCTAGTAAATCCATGAACTCGATTAGTTACAAGAAGTAAGACAATCAAAGATCACAAAAACTTAGGCTATTACAGTCCAAAAGGATCCAATTAGTATTTGTTCATCTTTATTAATTGATTTATACTATTGGGAGGAGCATCACAATCTATCCTCTTACAGAAGTGGCGTCCTCGTCGCCAGGAGCACATGATGTAGGATTTTAGAGATGACCCTATAGGTTTAAGAAATGACTTCCATCAATGTAGCACTTTACCCTATGGTCCTCATAGATTCAAAAGGTAGCTCTCATCAATGTAGCATTTTGTTTTGTGTGTGATATTTAGTTTCTGCACTTTTAGCTAGTGCATCCGAGCCCATAAATTCAAGAATCCGTTTCATTACAAAGAAAACAGGTAGACAAAGCCTATACCAACTTGGATTATAATAGTCTAAAAAAAATTTAATTTATCTTTATTTATTTTTCTTAACGGGTTATAAAACTATGCAATCAACTTTTATTTTTTTAATATGAAACTATTAAAAGAAGTATCACATGGCCATAGGGATCATTCATACGCCTATTAGCGTATGGTGTGAAAATTTCTAGCATTACTGGCACGTCACCTTTTTTTTGGACGGCAAGGGAAAAAAAAAATGGAGTCGATGTGGATAAAATATTTGCCCACCAATAAATAATTCGATATATTTATCGATGATTTTTTCGTTCATCCAATCATACTCATTAATAATATAATATCAATTATGCTACAGTTGATGACGCTCTTACGTCGCATTAATGCTCTCAGTTCCATAATGACTTCAGAGCAATAAGCTTGAAATATAAAGGTAAGGTCACCTTCTAAGCGTCATTAGATGGTAAGTCTTCTCCAAATCTTGTTATATTTTATTTTTTTAAGTTTGTTGCTTTCATTTATCTCCACATCCATCCGATCAATCCACTCCTCTCTCTCTCTCCATTTACTCTTCATTGCTCCACGTTTCCATTTCGATCCTTCTGTCCTTTCAAACTTTATCTTATATATATATATATATAAAGATACTTACTTTTCTCATTTATTTTATTTTTAATAAACAAATTTAATTTTGTCATTACTAAATATTTTATTAATTGGTAGATTATCTTGCATGTGAAACAACTAAATTCTTCTCATTGCTAAATATTCTGTTAATTGATATAGGTTATCTTGCTTGTGGGACACAACTTAGATAAATAAGTCCAAATAAATGAATCAAATTATATGAATTAATTCGATTAACAATAAATTTAATTATATATTAAATTTAAATTAACAATTAACCCAATTTTATTCCGAATTCATTTATATTTAATTTCTATTCGCCAAATTTTGAGTGATGTTGATGAATCGTTTTCAAAATTATAATCCCTGAAACCAATCCTCTCTCTAAAAAAAAAAAAAAACATAATCAAATTATGAATGTTATAAATGTCTAAAATTTGATAAACTGGGCTCTAATCTAAAAAACGAAAACAAAAAAAAAAAATTATGAAAACGTTTTAGTTAATTATAATATCAGTCAAATTCGTCCGCTCATGTGTCACGAAAATGGAAGGGTGTGACAGGTGCTGGAGGGGCTAAGGTTTCTTCTAGTTTTTATGTTCTGACTGTTGGCACCTGGGTGGGGTCAGGTTGACATACTCATCTTCGGGCGGGGAACGGCTGCACAAATCTAGCGTCGTGTATGAAACATATCTTGACGAAGAACGGAGCTGCATGGGATCTAGCTACGGATCGGCTAAGCCCTCCTTCCCCTTTTTTTTTTTTTTTTTTTTTTTTGTACAAAAAAAAAAAAAGGGAGGGTGTGCGTCCACCAGAGCGAGACAGCGTTGGCATGTAACATGTTGAGTTGATGCACAAAGCCAATTAAAACATGGTGACCAAGACGTTCACGTCACTTTAAAATAGCTTAGAAACCAACACACGTGAATTCTTCCAACCAAACTTATTATAATATCGTTATTGAAATGCTCGTGGCCTGCGTCCACTTGCAGGACTTGTTCTTTTGCTTGAGAGGCCAAGCGACAAGAGTAGTCTTCAACTGACCAAATGCTTCTAATTGTTCTTTTCTCTTTATTTTTTTTTCACAAACGATTTCTTATCTTAATCTTAAAGATTATGTTTTTGGTTTTTTTTTCATAAAAACCCAAAAAAAGAGAAAGAATGTTTGATTTAACTCAATTGAATAATGTGATGTCCCTTCCAATAGTCCCATATTGAATAATTGGGAGTTGGTTAAGTGGTTTATGTGTAGTAAAGCAAGAATGACAAGTCACCAATTGAATCCCTTTTTGAGCTATGGTGGCCCAAGTTGGTATGGACCTTGTCCGTCTTGCTTTCTTGTAACGAAACGGGCCCGTAGGCCCGGATCGTTATAATATAGTATCAGAGCCATGCACCAGTCGGAAGTGCAGGGGCAAAGTGCTCCCATCTTGAACCTGTGAGGGCTACCTCTAGAATCTTGCCTGCCTGGTGACGACGAGGACGTCGCCTCTGTTAAGAGGGGTAGATTGTGATGCCCTTTTCAATAGTCTCACATCGAATAATTGGGAGTTGGTTAAGTGATTTATGTGTAGTAAAGCAAGAATGATAAGGCACCAATTGGATCCCTTTTTGAGCTATGATGGCTTAAGTTGGTATGGACCTTATCCGTCTTACTTTCTTGTAACGAAACGGGCCTGCGGACCTGGATCGTTACAGATAAGAAGTGCAGTCTGAGAGAGGAAAGAAAGGATAAATTCAATGAGCAATTCTTGACTAAGTAAAATGAATGAGTTGAGAGGATAACAACTAAAATATTTATTATAAATTAGTTTTTCAAAATATTTGTTTGATGTTAAAGGGAGAACTTTCACCGCTGAAATAACCTTTTAACTGAATAAAATAAAATACTCAACTCATCTAAACCTTTTTTTTAATTATACGGTATTGGCTACATAAAATCTACTTTTTATTTTGCTTTATTCAGGACTGAATAGAATAAAATATATAATTTTAATCTCAAACGAAATACAGTCTTACAAGTAGATTTAAAAAAATATATATTTGATCATTTGAAAATCTCTGAAGCAAAAGAAGGATGGGGCAGTCCACTAACATATCAATTTGAATATATTATTTAAATAATACAGTGTTTCCCCTTTCCATGAAACAGCCATTGAAGTAACTTTTATATTTTTTATTACATAATATTTATTTAAATAATAGCTATTTATAGCTGTTATAAAAACATCACACTGGTTGTCACATGATTTAAATGACATCATTTATCTTTTTATTTTTTTTAATGCAAATTAATATAGACCACTTCAAAGTTGATTTTTTTTTCTTTTAAACCATGGGCTGTTGTTTGAACTCAGAACCTTGGATAAGGTTTTTGATATACAATAGAATTATCATAATTATTAATCAAAATGATAATATAAAATTATTAAGTTATTCATCATCTCTGAAATTAAAAAAACCTTTTAATCTAGCATCTAAGAAATGCCAAAGAAATGACTCTATATTAAATAAATAATAAAATTCTATATTGTTGTCGTCAAATCACGTTCCTCGAACGTCGGATAACAGAGAAGATCCGAAGGGCCGCTAGGGCAATAGAGGAATCTTCCTACACCTCCTCCCCGATGGGATTCCTGCAAGAAAGTCTCCGAAGACTGGTTGCACCGGTGGGAACCTTCCGACGCTCAAGTAAGTAACTTGGAAACAGTCAAGAAAGAGCTAAAGAAATTAGCTAGAAAACTTGGAGTTCAGAACCCCCTCGCCATGAGCGAGAGGTTTTTATACCTGCTCAGGGGTCCCTCTTACCTCTTCTAGAAGGTTGCTGAGTTGAAGGCATTGCCGTTGGCAAAGAACGGATGGCAGGGCTAGTGGGGGACAAGCCAAGATCGTCCCTAAGGTTGTCAGAGGTATCCTATAATGCCATCCCTCTACCAGGTACGGCATCGCAGGTAGTATGTGGGCCTGGTCAGGCGAGCACCATAATCGGTAGTGGCCATGCGGGGCCGCAGGAGATTGGTGGGCCACGTGGCAGTTGCAAGCGTCTGCCGGGCCACGTGAGGTCCTTGGGTGCCGAGGTCGGGGCCGAGGCCGAGGCCAAGGGAAACTTGGGAGTAACTCGGTGCCGAGACCGAGGAGAACTCGGAAGCTTCTGACTTAGTCTCACCAGGCCTGGTTCTTGTCGAAGATGACAGGCACTTCCCGTTAGCCCGCTACCAATGGGGCCTGATCAGCCACACTAGATGCCCTCCGCCCCTTAGATGATGCGGGTGCACTCCCCGCCTAGCAAAAGGGGCACTATATCGCTCGGTGGCTGATCCCGATGCATTATCAATCGCTGAGTGGTACACATGGCTCCGGGGGCGACAACTCTTTAATGCTGAAGGTGCGGGGCATCGTAACGCCACCGCCTTGCTTGCTCCCACTGCCGAACTTGAAGAGGATCCTCCTTGAAATGGGGGAAACCCTTTAGACTCCGCAAAAAGGCAATCGCCATCATTGAGCCGATGTCACCAGTGTCCTGCCATTGGCCGCGGATTTTGCATTTTGCGCGCCGGGTGGTTGCCGAGGAGACTCCTCCAGTGGAAGGCGTGCGCGTGGCAGGTCAAGTCGGCGGGACAATTTGAAAAAGGGACGTAAAAGGATAATTGCCCCGAACCCAGCTCCTCGCGCTTCCGAAGTCCTTCTTCCTCCCTTGAGCCTAAGTCTCGCCTGAGCCTTCTCCTGCCCTTCTTTTTTTCAGATCAGTCCTCCTGACTTTCTTTGCTTCCTTTCCATGACTTCCTCACCTGATTCGTGGTCCTCCGCTCCACCTTCCGATGACCACTTCTCCTCCTCGCAGCTGCGACCTTCTCCGACCCCCTCTCTTCCCCAGTCTTCCTCTGATTCTTCCGAGGACCGGGTTCCTCTGTTACAATGGCAGGTCACCGGATGGGCTCCAGTCAGGGGCTGTTCGGTCGCCGCTGGTCCTCGACCCAGGGCTAGAGGGGAATCCCCTGAAGGGTCTGTATCTACCATAACCGGCCAAGATCTAGTAAACTTTAGGGCTCAGTATAGGATTCTGGCTAGTGTCTGGCTATTCATCCCTAGCCCTAACGATAGGGTGACTTCCTTCCGACCTTGGAGAGTTGCCTTGTACGAGGTATTCCTCAAGGCGGGCCTTCGGCTGCCTCTCCATCCCTTGTAACCAATCTCCTTGATAGATACTCCCTAGTGCCTGCATAGTTGGTCCCAAATTTTATTTGGACCATTTGTGCATTTCTGGTGCTGTGCCACCTCGAAGGTATAAAAGCCAGGGTCTCCCTCTTCCACGCCTTCTACACCCTCCGCTACTAGTTGGGCTAGTGGATGTTCCACCTAAGCCCAACCGAGCCCTCAGACTGGGTCTTCCTACCTCCATCAAAGGGTGAAAGACCCGATTCTTCTTTACAAACCTTGAGGGGGTGAGGCCGAGCTGGGGGGATCCGGACATGGGTCCGAACAAAAACTAGTCGGTGGTCCGGAGGGACGAGGAGGCGTTCCACCAGCTGTTAACCACCGAGATCCCCCCGCTGCCATGAGCTCTTGTCGGAGGAGAATTTGCGGCTAGAGGGCATCATCCCGAGCAGTGGTAAAGGCCTTTTCCCTCTTTCTTTCTTCCCCCTCCCCTTTTTTTTACTGACCAACCTCTGACATGTGCAGACATGAGGCTACTGGCTCAAGCTGTGAGGAGAGCGGTGGCCAGGAAGAGGAAGGCCACCAACGATGCTGAAGGGTCAAAGAAGGGCCTCGGTCTTGGTCCCTGGCTCTGTCCTCGACCCGATCTTCAACTCGGGTCCCTCGGACCTGCCGGCCCTGGGAGGACCACGAGCCGATTCCGGCGTCGACCTCATCGTCGATACACCCCTAGAGGAGCGGAGGGTCGAGGTGACTCCCCCGCCCATGGAGACGACCCTCTTAGGCACGGAGTCAACTTGCCCGGGAGTCGAACCAACCCGATTGAGGGTTCGCCTATGGGAGAGCAGGTGAGAGAGGAGGGCCCGATGGGAGCAGGGTCGTCGACAGAGGAGAGGCCGTCGGCAACCGTTGCAGTCCCAGCAGCCTCGGATCTGGCCGGGACCACCGAGGGAGGTGGGGCCGGGGCTGTCCCTTCCCATCCCTCCCTTATGAACCAAGGCCGCATGGCCGAGCGGCTGATGGCTCAGGTTTGCTTGCTTGAGTTCCAAGGGGAGCTCCACCATCAGGGAAACTCTTCCTTCTTCCGCGACATCTTCGTGGCCCAACTATGGGTTAGTATCCTTTTTTTCATACAAATTCCTTCACTTGATTTCATATTGATGATGGCTTTCTGGTGCAGTCGGTAAACTCCATAGCCGTCATAAGGGATGTCCTCGTCTAGAGCGAGACGGTGCTCTGCCAAACTCGGTGAGAGCTGGCCGACGCACAGGCCCATACCGAGAGGGCCGAAGGAGCACTAGAAGCGGCCCGCACTGAGTGAGCCGAGGAGATCGAGGAGGCCAAGGGCCAAGCAGCGGCCGAGCCCGAGGAGGCCAAGGGCCAAGTAGCGGCCGAGCTTGAGCTTGAGCTTGAGCTCGAGGAGGCCAAGGGCCAAGGGCCAAGTAGCTCACCAAGATCCATAGTTGGTGAGCTACTGGATGCTGCCAAGGCGATGATCAGCGCTCGGAATCTACACATTGACTCTTTTACCTTCGAGGCTAAAGCAGCCGAGCTGCGGGCCATCAGCACTGAGGAGTCTGCCCAGTAGGCCGATGCCAGGGCGGACGAGAGGGAGGCAGCAGCACGGGTGGCAGAAGAGAGGGTCGTCACTGCCAAGAAGAGGGCCACCGCTGCTGAAAAGAGGGCAGCCAATGCGGTGGATGACTTTCGAAGGACCGCGACCTTCGAGGATGAGTTGGCTGAGGCTTCCATCGGCGCCTATCACCTGGGCTTCCAAGACGGCAAGGAGAAGGTTGGTTGAGTTCTCGGCCTCACAGGCCTCAACAACATCAAGCCGGACGAGGTGCCAAAAGGGTTAGCCACATCATCAGGACCAGCCGATGATGGGTCAGCACCAGCCGGGGCTTGAATATCTTGTACTCTTCTTTTGTTTCTTCTTTCCTATACCGAAGTCCGACTTGAATTGGCATTTTGTGAACCTTTTGATTAGTAATGAAAAGTAAGGAATTTTGTTTAAGTGTCGATCTTTGGGTCCTTTTCGGGTACTTAGCTTTGCTAGAGTATTGGTCCTTGTGAGGTTGAGTGAGCTTGGAGTGACGGCTCGGCCTATGATTGAAGTAGACTTCAAGGCGAGTGCTGGGGCCAGCCAAAAGGCTAGGTTTAGTTCCAGTGCAGGTGTCAGCCTCTGGGGGCCAAGTTGACTTCAGGTCTTGGTATCAATCTGGGTCGGTCTTCAGGTGTCGACGGGGTCGGGCCTTGGTGCCGAGCTGGCCTCACACTAAGTGCCAACCAGGATCGGGCTTCAGGTGTCGAGCTGGCCTCGGGCTTTAAGTGCCGATCGGGTCGGGCTTCAGGTGTCGAGCTGGCCTTAGGCTTTAAGTGTCGATCGGGGTTGGGCTTTGGTGATGAGCTGGCCTCGGGCTTTAAGTGCTGACCGGGGTCAGGCTTTGGTGCCGACAGGCCTTGGGCTTTAAGTGTCGAGCTGGCCTCGGGCTTTGGTGCCGAGCTGGCCTTGGGCTTTAAGTGCCGATAGGAGTTGGGCTTTGGTGTCGAGCTGGTCTCGGGCTTTAAGTTCCAAGCTGGCCTCGGGCTTTGGTGCTGAGCTGGCCTCGGGCTTTAAGTGCCAACTGAGGTCAGGCTTTGGTGCTGAGCTGGCCTCGGGCTTTAAGTGCCGACCAAGGTTGGGCTTTGGTGCTGAGCTAGACTCGGACTTTAAGTGCCGACCGGGGTCGGGCTTTGATGCCGAGCTGGCCTCGGGCTTTAAGTGCGGACCGAAGTCGAGCTTTGGTGCCGAGCTGGGCTCAGGCTTTAAGTGTCGACTAGAGTCGGCTTTGGTGCGAGCTGGCCTTGGGCTTTAAGTGCCGACTGGAGTCAGTCTTTGGTTGAAAGGATGAGATATTTGAACATATCTTTATTAATCGAAGGGAGATGAGATATTCAAGGTTATCTTTATTTCAATAAGCTAAAAGGATGAGGTACTCAAACCTAAGATCAGTTGATTGCATACATCATTGGTAGTATCGGCAGAGGTTGTCCGAATTCCAAGTGCGGGGGAGCAAAGTTCCATCGAGTCTTTCGATTTGGTACACTCCGTGATCTGGTAGGATCCCTCCCAGATGGGAGATAGCTTAACCCCTTCTGTCGTTTTGAGACCTCGGTTCTATTGAGGACCAGGTCCCCCGAGAGGAATGCCTTAGAACGGATACGAGCATTTAATACTTGGCGGCTCTTTGGTGATAAGCAGCCATTCTGAGTCGTGCCTGATCATGTACCTCCTTGACAAGATCAAGGTGGCTCACAGTCGGCTCGGGTTGTCCTCCTCATTATATGACTCCGTCCGATGACTCAGGATGCCAATCTCCATGGGGATGATGGCCTCGGAGCCGAACACGAGACAAAAGGGGGTCTCCCCAGTGGGAGTGCAGGGCGTCGTGTGATAGGCCCATAGCACATTGGGGAGCTCCTCCACCCACTTTCCTTTGAAGTCGTCCAGCCGTGTTCTAAGCCCCTAAAGGATGGTGCGGTTTGTCACCTCGGCCACTCCGTTTGTTTGTGGATGGCTGACTGAGGTAAACCGTTGGTGGATGCCTAACTCGGCGCAGAATTCCTTAAAACGGGTGTTGTCGAACTGTAGACCGTTGTCGGTAATGAGGGTGTAGCCTGAACCGGCAGACAACGGACTTCCATAAAAAAGATCTCACCTTGCTCTCAATGATTTTTGCCAGTGCCTTGGCCTCCACCCACTTGATGAAGTGGTCGATGGTGACGAGTAGAAATCTTCGCTGACGAAAGCCGGGGGGAATGACCTTAGGATGTCCATCCATTGGGCGAAGGGCCATGGGACAGACAAAGAGCTCAGCTGGGAGGTCGGCTATCGCTGGATGTTGGCGTGTCGCTGATAGCTATCGTACCTCCAAACCAGCTCGGCGGCGTCCTCCCTCATCGTGGGCCAGTAGTACCCCTGGTGCAAAGCCTTGTACGCCAGAGCTCTGCCCCCCAGGTGATTCCCGCAGATGTCCTCATGGATCTCACGGAGGACGAAGTCAGCATCTGTAGGGCCGACACACTTAAGAAGTGGATAGAAGAAGGACCTTCGATATAGCCGCCCGTCTAGCATCAGAAACTTGGGTACTCACCGCTTGAGCAATTTGGCTTCCGCAAGGTCTTCGAGAAGAGTGCCATCGGTGAGGTACCGAACATAAGCCTCCATCCACGCGAGCTCTTGGTCGACCAGCAGGACCTTCCCTATGGCCTCGATGCTCGGGATCCCCAGATGCTCCACATATGTCCTCCCTAGGGCTCCCATCGGCCGAGGTGGCTAGACGAAATAGCGCATCGGCTCTAGCGTTCTTGCCCCTGGGGATATAGTTGATACTGAAGTGAGTAAAAAGTGAGGCTTGTGACCAGACCTTGCTCAGATAACAAGATATGATGGTGTCTCGAGCTTCGTACTCCCCAACGATCTGCCCGAAGATGAGTTGGGAGTCAGTGAAGGATTTGAGGCACTCTGCCTTAAGCTCTTGAGCAAGTCTCATCTCAGCTAGCAAGGCTTCGTACTCGGCTTGATTGTTGGTAGCGAAAAAGAAGAATCGAAGGGCGTACTCCACCAACATCCCCTTGGGACTCGCGAGTATGAGGACCGCTCCACTTCCTTGGGAGTTCGATGCACCGTCTACATGGAGGATCCATTCCTCCTCCATCGCCTCGAATGGGATGGCCAATGTGGCTACACAAGCTCTTCCGGCTGCTCCTCGGCCCAAGTGCACTCGATCAGGAAGTCCGCCAAAACTTGGGATTTCATGGCCGATCTTAGTTGAAATGACAATTCGAATTCCCTTAGCTTGACCGCCCACTTTGCCAATCGACCGAAGGTGTCGGGACGAGACAAGATTGCCTTCAATGGCTGGTTTGTGAGCACCACGATCGGATGGGCTTGAAAGTAGGGCCTGAGACATTGAGCGGAGACTATTAGTGCGAAAATAATCTTTTCGGTCTTGGAATACCTAGTCTCTGCATCGTGAAGCACTTCGCTAGTATAGTAGATTGGTATCTGGGCCCCGTCGGAGCCATAGAGATAAGGACTGGGCTGACTACCTCTTGGAAGGTGACAAGGTACAGGAAAAGGTCTTCTCCCTCCATGGGCTTCGATAGCAATGGCAGGGTCGATAGGAACTCCTTTAGCCCTTCAAAATCTTTTTGGCACTCCATCCATTCGAAACTATTCACCTTCTGTAATGCTCTGAAGAAGGGTAGGCACCGCTCAGCCGACCTTGACAGGAATTGACTCAAGGCTACCACCCTTTCGGTCAGACGTTGTACCTCATTTTTGTTGGCTGAAGATCTCATGTCGAGAAGGGCACAGATCATATCTGGGTTTGCTTCGATTCCTCGCTGGGTCACCAAGAAACCTAGAAACTTACTTGCTGTGACCCCGAAAGCACCCTTGCGGGGGTTTAGCCTCATCTGGAATCGGCGAGGTTATCGAAGATCTCTGCCAGGTCAGCAATATGGTTGTCGGTGCGGACACTTTTGGTCAGTATGTTATCCATGTATACCTCCATGTTGCGTCCGATTTGGTCATCAAAGACCTTGTTCATCAGCCTTTGGTATGTGGCCCCTGCATTCTTAGTCCAAATGGCATTATCTTGTAGCAGTAGATGCCCTTCTCGGTCATAAAGGAAGTGGCCTCTTCATCCACTGGGTCCATCTTAATATGGTTATACCCCAAGAAGGCATCCATGAAGCTAGGGTCTTGTGGCCCGATGTGGCATCCACCAACTAGTCGATCCTGGGCAGTGGGAAGCTATCTTTGGGGCATGCCTTATTGAGGTCAGTGAAGTCCACGCACATCCTCAGCTCCCATTGGCCTTGCGGACCATCACCACGTTCGCCAGCCAGTCTGAATAATGCACCTCCCATATATGGCTGGCGACAATCAGCTTGCTGACTTCCTCATCAATGGCCCTTGCCACTCGAGGGTAAAACTTCTTTTCTTCTGTCGGATTGGCCGACACTGCGGGTTGATGCTGAGCTTGTGAGTGATCACCTCTGGTGGTATACCCGGCATCCGAGTTGGCCCAAAGAAAAGTGAAGAGTCGGTCTCCTGCCTCCTCGGGGAGAAGTGCCCCGACTCAAACCATCCTCGCCGGGTCTTCTCCTAGCAGAAATGCCAATAGGTGCTCGATAGGCTCTCCCCTCCTTTCGGCCTCCCTGGGTTCCAGCGACTTCGGCACTGGAGGAGCGACTATGGCCTGTGGACTAGGGGCCATTTGGTAGCAAAACGACACCGGGCTCCTCTCTCCGTGCATCTCCTCGATCCCCCCATCGGTAGGGAACTTGACCCATAGTCGCTTGGTGGAGATGATGGTGTCCAAGAGATTCAGGCTAGGCCATCCGAGGATAGCATTGTAGGCTAGGGGGGCTCGGACGATCAAAAACTTAATGAGGACCGTGCTCTAGCATGGCGATGTCCCGGCCATCACTGGGAGGGTGATCTCCCCTTCCACCTTCACAGAGTTCCCAGTAAAGCCCATCAGGGGCATGGTCATGGGCCAAAAGGAATCAGTAGACAAGCTCATTCGAACAAAAGTATCATAACTAAGGACATCGACTGAGCTCCCACTATCAACTAGAATTCTTTTTACAGGGTATTTCATGATCATCATAAACACATGACGCTATCATCATTAGGATTATCTACCCTCTAGGTCACCTTTCGAGAAAGGGATTACAGTATCTACTCCCTTATCCTCCCATGGCCTCTTGGCCATGCTGCCTGCCCCCCAAGAGATCATGGCCACTGTCTTCTCGATCAGAGCGTTGTCAATGTCGATCTAGATAGGCGAGGGCACTGACAGGCCCGGCACTGTCGGATTCTCCTCTGGACAAACTTGCTAAGGTACCCCCACTGGATGAGGTCCTCGATTGCCTTTTTCAACTGACAGCAGTCTTCTATGTCATGGCCGTGATCTCGGTGGAAGCGGCAGTAGAGGTTCTTATTGCGGGGGGCTCTTGGCTTTAGAGGAGCGGGGTGCTGAAGATATGACTCGCTCTTAATCTCTATCAGGATGTAGGATATCGAGCAAAGGGGGGTGAAGGGCCCCTCTCTCGAGGCGAAGGCCCATGGTCGATTATTGGCCGACAGGGTGGTTCGGGCCTTCTGGGATGAGGCTTTTCAAGCTCCGGATGGGCTTGCTTCTTGCCGGACCCTCCATTGACCTCCCTCCGAAAGGAGTCTGCCTCGTCAATATGGATGTACTTCTGTGCTCGGCTCAGCAACTCGGCGTAGGAGCTTGGGATCTTCTTGTTGAGGGAGTAGGTGAAGCGAAAAGGCGGAGTCCTCGCTTCAAGACCAAAGTGGCCACAGAGTCGTCAAGGTTGTAGACCTCGAGAGCAGCCTCCTTGAACCGAGCCATGAAGTCTCTCAGTGACTCGTCGTTCCACTGCTGGACAAAGAATAGGCTGTCGCCACTCGTGGGATCTTTCGTCATGCATCAAAATGCAAGGAAGGCCTTCTCCAACTGCCGAAAGGAGTTGATGCACCAGGGCGGCAACCGAGAATACCATGCACGTGCGACCGTCCGAAGGGTGGACAGAAGGCGATGTAGAGGAGGGAGTCAATCACTCCTTGGACTTACATGAGGACCTTGTATCTCTCTAGATGGTCCAGTGGATCTGTGGTGCCGTCATATGGGTCTAGCTGCGGAAGGCGGAACCAAGCCGATATCGGTTCCTCCATGTTGTAGCGAGACAGCGAGGATGGCTATCGTAGTCCACCTCCGACTGATTGGTGATTCTGTGGCTGAGCTCCTCCAGCCACTGGTTGTACTCCTCCAACCGTCGCTTGGTCCGACGAGCGATCCGGCTATCGAAGGACCCCTCCCGAAAGATCCTAAGGATGGGGAGGGGCGGTGCCGATGGTGATACGCCCGCTCGGTTTCCCTCCCGTGCCGCCATTTGCAGGAGTCGTCAGAGTGGCGGGAGGGGGATCGAAGCCTCTTAGAGGCCTCCAGGCAATGATGCCGGGACAAGGTGTAGCGGTGGTTAGCCTCCCTCTGAGGAGACCTCATGCGAGTCGATTGCTGACTAGGCTGTTCTGCATTAGCACCTAGCAAAAGTGGCATTGGGTGCTGCTGCTGTTGTAGTTGGTGAACAGCCGCCACAAGCAATTGGACTTGCAGGGCAATGGCATCAATTCGATCGCTCCGGGGTGGTGGCGAAGGAGGAGCCGAGAGGTTGGCCTGGAAAGCAGGGAGACCGGTCTCTTGCTGCTCAAGCTCTCGATAGTGCCCCCCAGCGTGGTTGGTGGAGACCTCTTGAGTGCGCATTACCACTATTTTTACTCAGTGGAGGGATAGAGGTCTACTACTGGCTTCCGAAGGTATTTCGCTTCTCTCCTGACACTTCCCTACCTGGCGCTCAATCTGTTGTCGCCAAATCACGTTCCTCGAACGTTGGGAGAGGACCCGGAGGGCCACTAGGGCGATGGGGGAATCTTCCTATGGCTTCTCCATGATGGGATTCCTGCAAGAAAGTCTCCGGAGACCGGTTGCACCGGTGGGGACCCTTTGATGCTGAAGTAAGCAACTTGGGAACAGTCAAGAAAGAGCTAAAGGAATTAGCTAGAAAACTTGGAGTTCAAATCCCCCTTCGCCATGAGCGAGGGGTTTTTATACCTGCTCAGGGTCTCTCTTACCCCTTCTGGAAGGTTGCTGAGTTGAAGGCATCGTCGTTGGCAAAGGACGAATGGCAGGGCTAGCGGGGGACATGCCACGACTGTCCCTGAGGTTGTCAGAGGTACCCTTGCATGCCATTCGTCTACCAGGTATGGCATCCCAGGTGGTAGGTGGGCCTAGTCGTGTCAGGCGTGCACTGTAACCGATAGTGGCCACGCGGGCCGCAGAAGATTGGTGGGCCACATGGTAGTTGCAGGCATCTGCCGAGCCACATGGGGTCCCTGAGTGCCGAGGTCGAGGCCGAGGTCAGGGCCGAGGTCGAGGGGAACTCGAGAGTACCTCGGTGTCGGGGCCGAAGTCGGGGCCAAGCCAAGGTTAGGGCCGAGGCCGAGGCCGAGGAGAACTCAGAAGCTTCTGACTTAGTCTCACCAAGCCTGGCGCTGGTTGAAGACGGCGACACTTCCCGTTAGCCCACTACCAACGGGGCCTGATCAGCCACAACATATATAATAATCATCATCTATTTAATATCATATACATTAAAATTTAGTGATAAACAAATTATACTTATCTATCTAAAAGATAAAATTATTATTTGAATATCCATTATCCCTATAATGAAGTATGTTGCCTTTAAGCTTCATCAAGGCATCACTTTTTAATCTTGCAACACCCTTTTTCTTTTAAATCATGCTATTATCTTAAAAATTAAACATTTCATAAGAAAAATATACCATCTTTTTTTATTTTACAGATTTAATGCCATCCTAATTCCATATAAGTTTTGTTGTTTGAGCAAAATTGTCCCTAACCTTCTAGGTTAGATTTTTTTTTTTCTTTTTGGCCTTGCCATGTTGGCATGTTGAGAGTTTATAAGTTTAACATCCTTTGTGCACATTTTGATTATTTGCATAAGTTTTAAACGGCAAATTACAAAGACATACATAACATATGAATATATATATATATATATATATTAATAAATAGCTAATAAACCAACTTGTTATAAGGGCACAAACAATTAGATAAGATACTTGTGTGAGACCAAAAATGTTGTTGGCTTCAACATGCATAAATTTTGTAATTCGATTTATATAAGTTTTAACTAGGGTTTACATAAATATTTTTCATCTCAATTTTTATGATTTAATTTCAAAAAATAAAAAGAAATAAAGAAATTGTTGAAAATCTCGTGAGCTTATTTGGAATTTAATGGTGTGCTTAATTTTTAATAATAGTTTTATTTTTATTTTTTATAAAAAATATAAAATACTTATGAAACCATATTTAATTATTAAAAATTAGTATTTTTTAAATAAACATGATTTTAAAATAGTAGACAATTAAAAAAATTTAAAGATATCTTAATTAAAAAATATATATATATATATATATATATATATATATATATATATATATATATATATATATATTTAAAAGAGAGAGAGAGAGAGAGAGAGAGAGAGAGAGAGAGACGAACGTTCTCCCAAGCGCAGCGCAGGCGCCCGCGGTTTTATTTCCTCGTGGGATTCGTTTGGGGTGCGACGCTGGATGGCATCTTTCGGATCCCGTCTCCCCGCGCTATAAATGCTACCTTCCCTTCTCCACCACCACGCGACGCGGGATTAGGGCACGCTCCACCGTCGCCGCCGCTCTCTTCCGTTTGCTGTCTCCGCAGTCACCTCTCTTTCGATCGAGGTAGAGATTTTTTTCCATCTGTCTCCTTTCGATATCCTTTCTCTCTTCTGGTTTATCTGATATAGATTGATCGATTCGTCCTCCCCCTTCTTGTCATGCTTTTCTCGATCTTCTTTTTAATATTGATAATTTGTTCATCAAACCAGAGTCCAGACGCCAAGTAATATCAATATTATAAAAAAAAAATGATTTTTAAGCTGTGCAAATTTACGATGCTGATGGTTTGAAGATGCCGTATGCCAAGGTGCTGATGAGTTCGGTCAGACTTTAATATACGGGAAAAATGATTGCAGAATTATTTTCCTCTGAGCCAGTGATGGTTTTGGACTTGGGAGATTTTTTTTTTTTTTTTAGACTAGACAATTGAAAAAATGAACACCAAGTTTTTGATTATATTAATCAGGGAATTAGTTTCGTCTTACTTGGACATGATATGAGAGGGGTACATTAGTTTTTGCGGTTCCTAGATTGAGAACAGATTATGTTCTAAAATTAAATACGTTAGCCTTGAATTCTCCATCTCTCGCATCTTGTTCTAGGTTTGATGCTTACAATGCTTTTTGTAGCATGTTTGAGATAGTTGAGGATACAGCTTGGACTGCAATAGTTCATGTAACAGTTTCTTTTTTAATAAACTTCTTTTTAATAACCTTCACATGAAACTTTGTCACAATTATTCATGATATTTATTTGTGAGGCCTGGAAACAGTTTCTTATTCCAACCTTTGGTCAGAGGCCTAGAATCAAGAGTCATAGTCTTTTTTCGCCCTCCCAATAATGGAACTTCGAGTGAAGGGTAAGGAGATACATGCTTTTTCCTTTTTCATGAAACTCCAGAAGTGAATTTGCCTTCTCAAGAGAGCAAAATGTTGACCTCCATTTTGCTTATCTATGAAATTCATGTGGCATATATTAGTCTCTCTCTTACCATAAATTGGCTTTTGCCAGGACTCAAAGCTGATGCAAGTACCATATACATGATATGATCTTGTCTCTTATTTGAGAATTCAAGTAGCAGTACTTCTAATGTAGCATCAGAGTAATATATTAGAAATCCTTCCAGTTGGATCTTGGAATAAATATTGTTTGCACCAGGGTTTTCAGAGTCAAATTCATCCTCACTTATTTATCTTTTCCATTTTAGGGACATAGATGGTGGATTCTTAGCTTGTCGTTCCTAAAAGTATATATAGATAGTAATCTATCCTCAAAATTTCCTGTTGATATGCTTTAATTTTCTTAGCCCTTTCAGCAACACAATTTGCATTCGACTTAACCATAGTTGTTAATTCATTTTGCGCTTAGTAAATTTCCATTAGATCATTGGCTATTATTTGGACATGCAATATATATATATATGTGTGTGTGTGTGTTTCTCAGATTCTATGTTGTGCTGCATCCATCACTCTTTCTTTTATTATATTATACAAAATCTTGCATTTTTAAACATCTCATATTCTCATAAGCATGAGATGTGCTGAATTTGGAAAAATCACATTGAAACTCAAATCTAATATGGTCTCTAAAAACTTCTAAGCTCATCTGTTGCATGAGCTGAGCATGTCTTTAAAACTAGTGCTAAACCAAGTCCATCTTACCAATCCCAAATCAGATTATTAACTGTGTATCAGATAGACTTCACATATGAAATGGTTAGATAATTATTGTTGATAAAGTCCCTTATCCTTTTTTATTTTTAGAATCTTCAGGTGAACAATGTCGACCATTACCATCCCTACTGCCTGCATGGTCAAAACTAGCAGCAGATACCAAGGCCCTGCTATGCTGATGAATCGTCCTTTCTCTCTGAGCTCCGTAAATTGGATCTCCAAAGCTTCCAGTCTGAAAATATCCAACCGCTTCAGGGCATCTGCAATGGCTGTCTACAAGGTGAAGCTCATTGGGCCAGGGGGGGAGGAGCATGAATTCGAAGCTCCAGATGACACTTACATCCTCGATGCAGCTGAGACTGCAGGAGTGGAGCTTCCTTATTCATGCAGGGCTGGGGCATGTTGCACTTGTGCTGGCCGCTTAGAATCTGGTAAGGTTGACCAGTCAGATGGATCCTTCCTTGATGAAGCACAGATGGAAAAGGGTTATGTCCTGACATGCGTTTCCTATCCAAAGGCAGACTGTGTCATTCACACTCACCAGGAAAGTGAGATTTATTGATTGCTAAAAATGTTCTTGGGCTTATTATGTATGAAATGTCACAGCACCAACTTGTTTCTGGATTAGCATTTCATTGCCTAGAAGCTTCTATTTCTGCTGAGAAAGGTTCTTGTTAGCTGTTTATTGTTTTATATTCGGTATCAAAATTCTGCTCAGACTGTTATAAACGTGGTTGTTGTGGAGTTTTCCGAGTATCTGATAACACCCAGGTAAATTGGCTGTGTGACATCCATGGCATAGAAATTAATCATACTGTAATAAGTTTATATGACATGTTGAAGTTTCCTCATTTTTTGTTCCTAAACCATATATATATGGGAAGGTAGAAAATGAAGATTGGGGCAACAGCTTGTGGCCTCAAGATTTAAAATAGGTTGGGGGCTCTTGTGACCTTAATCATTATTTTCTGCAAATGTTCTTTGCATGTAAATACAATCTCTCTATTGTCTGTGTCCATAAATGGCCAGATAGACTCTTTTATCTGTCTCTTTATGGTATTATAATGTGGAGCCATCGTACTATGGCATTTTCTAGTGCTGGTTTAAATTTCTGGTAGATCAATTGTAAAGTCTCTTTTCCTATGATTTGGGTAATGTTTTATATTTCTGTTTGAAGAGTTGAGATTGATGTTGAAATTCTCTGGCGTAGCCAGTGTAGTTACCAATCTTCTTCCTCTCTATCAAAACCCATCACTATCGATCTTTGTCCTCAAATCAGGCCACCGGAACGTGGCCACAATCCGTGCTTGGGATCTTGCATATGCCATTGCTCCTTGTTGTTGTTCCGCCTCCGAGCTTCGTTGTCACTGTAATGAGCTGTCAGAGCCAATGAGATAACTTGTCTCTACCATCTGATGCTCTGTTTTGTGAGCATCATCAAGTGAAGATGAGGGCTAGCTTAGGAAGGTACTCTCCTTCCTCATTCTTGGTGGCTGACAGCCAAGCAGTGCCAAATGGAACCAAAAAAATAACAATAAAAAATTTATATCTAGATGTCAATTTTTAAGCTTTGGGAGCCAAAATCAAGTGACGAGATGTCAATGGCTGGTGGTTCTGACCCAAGAGGCGTGGTTGTCTAACAATGGAGAGATTAAGGGTCAATTCTAGATTATACTTGGGGCAATCTCTAGTTATGGTTAATGAATGGTCAGAGAGAGAGAGGAGGAAAGAGGGGGGGGGGGGGGGGTGTGTTGGGAGGGTGGGTGTGGTGGCATGTGTTGGCTTTCCATCGGTCTTGCGACTTTTTCCTCAGAACTTTGAAGTGAGAGTCTCTTAAGAGTCAGATATATATATATATATATATATATATATATATATATATATATATATATATATATATATATATATATATATATATAGAGAGAGAGAGAGAGAGAGAGAGAGAGAGAGAGAGAGAGAGAGAAGAGGAAAGAGGGGGGGGTGGGGGTGGGGCATGTTGGCTTTCCATCGGTCTTTCAATCGACTTTTTCTTTGCAGAACTTTGAAGTGAGAGTCTCTTAAGAGCGGAACCGGACCGTTGACATCATATGCAATATAATGATAACTATTATTACATGGGAATGCATGGAATTAGGGATTCTTGCTGAGCCCAAGCTCATTTTATACTTTGTTGTTTTGTTTTATAGATCCATAGGATGTTTAAGCTCAGTTCTTATGGTTAGCCTGGAGTAAGGAACATGAAGACAAGAGAATCTGGATCATTTGATACTTGTGTCATTGTAATAAAAAAAATATTCGAACTCAAAATCTTTATGTTAATATTGGCTAACTTTTAAATTATATTTAATGATTACATAATTAGTATATATATATATAGAGAAAAGTTTGACCTTGCATATAACTTTTAAGACATTCATAATTAGTATATATATATATAAGGAGAGAAAAGTTTGACCTTGCATATATCTTTTAATCGTCATCATGTGTTCAAGCTTAGTTGGTAGGTTAGGATATGATAATAATGGTATCAAAGAAGTGAGGTTAGAATTTATAGAAAAAAAAAAAGAGCGGATGGAATATATTGATACGAAGGGCTAAGAAAAAAAAAAAGGTAGCAAAGAATAATCATTTCCTTACTAAATACTCTCATGTCAAATCTCTCTTAAGAATTCTCCATGTGTTTTGTTCATATATTGGGTTACATAATTATAATGAGTGCATTTAAAATTGTTCAAAATTATCAAGTAGATTCCCATGCCATTAGAACTTATGAATACATTATTAGCAGTTAGATTTAATATGGATATTGTCATATGTCAAAAATGATTTCCGAATGTATCTAGAATAAGAAACTATTAAAGATTTTTCTTTGCTGTTAGATTTTGAATGAATACATTGTGAGCTATTAGATTTTCTACAATCAAAATGATTTCGAAGGAGAGGAACTATAGTTTTAAGCTGAAAGATCTCATTCATATCCGGAGTGGATAGAGATACTTGAGACTTTTTTTTATGAGACTAAATATAATTGAATCCATTGGGTATAATATTGAAAGCTGAGCTGTTAGATTTGCTATAATTGAATCCATTTATCAAATAGTATATTTTTGTTAGGAAAAGATGCAACGGGTTTGAAAAGAAATAATGTGTGAAAGGTAAAAAAAAAAAAAAGATCATCCATTTCCAAGGATTGATTATTAAAAATTTCCCAAATGACCTTAAGATTGTAAGTTATTGTTTAGGAAAGATTCAATAAATATAGAAAATAATAATACATAAAAAAACATTTAATGATCATCAAAATATATGCTAGTATTAAAAAAAGTTCTAATAGATTTAGAAAGGAATAATATGTCAAAAGAAAAAGAGAACTTAATAATCATCGAATTTAATAATGAGAATCATATTGCATTCTATTGTTAAGGTAAGATTCAGGGAGTCTGTAAAGAAACAACGGAGTAAAAGGAAAAAAGAAAGAAGAAAGTTCAGGCTAATTCAGTTAAGGAAATATATAGCAGGTTTGTTATGTTAAGATTGCATGCTATTTTTGCCAAAAAATTCAGCAGATTTGAAAAGAAATAATATATATAAGGTTCAAGAGATAGGTATGTAGAGAGAAAGAATTGGGACACTTTGATTTAAGGAAATATTTAGAAATAATATTCAATGGATCTGGCAAAGAATAATAAAAGAAAAAGGAATAAAAATGTTTTGGACCCTCAGTTTAAGAAAATATGAAGCGAGTTTGCTAAGATCAAATTATATGTTATTATTATCAAAAGATTTAGTAGGTCTATAAAAAATAACATGTAAAAAAAAAAAAAAAAAAAATTATGACTCTGTAATGGGTCTTGAAAGAAATAATGCGTAAAAGATAAAAAATAATAAAAAAAGTTTAGAACTCTTCAATTTAAGAGCATATTTAGCCGATTTGTTAAGTATTTATCAAAATAGTTAACTAAAAATAGTACTCATGATGTAATCAAATTACAACATACATTGTCCTATGGCATGCATGGCATACTCAAGTTTTATATAATTTTCTTTAGAATTTTTCTAAAATTGAAGACAAAAGAGGTGTCTCTCTCTTATCCAATGAATAGATCTAGGGATGGTATCCTTGCTTGTGGTACTTAATTCGGTTTTAGTTGTGGAAGCAGTCAAATAAAATCATTTATCATATTTTGGTGCATTTGCCAATCAACTATATAAATTTAAGTGAGTGAGTTGTATTGAAAGATTCTTTTTTCTTTTTTTAGGTAATATTTGATTCATAAAAGGTTATCCATGTATAAGTGTATAGGATAGTATTTATCCAGGAAATAGCTTAAGGGATAATCATCTTTTTTAAATAACAGCTTTGCCATCAAGGGATAACTCTAGTTATTTCTGGGATCCCTAGGAAATAAGTTCAGGGGATAACTTATGTTTTTCTCTGATTAAACTTTTTGGTAGTGTTTGATTCATAAAAAGCTATCCCTGGATAAGTGTACAGGATAGCATTTATTCAGGAAATAGCTAAGGAAATAAGCATCATTTTAAAATTACAACTTTACCATCAAGGGATAACTCTAGTTATTCCTGGATTCCTTAGGAAATAAGTTCATAGGATAACCCATGGTTAAACATGGGTTATCCCCTCTGGTTAAACTTTTTTAGAAATATTCCCCATAGTTATAGCTTTTGAGAATAATAGAGAATATCCAGGGGATATCCCTCTATCCTTCATATCAAACATAGCCTTTAGAATTATTTTCCATAGTTATAGCTTTTGGGGATAAGAAGGATATGGAATATCCCTTATCCCATATTTCAAATACAACCTTAGTCTTCTTTTTTTTTTTTTTTTTAACTTTGCTTAATTTACTAGTAAAGCAAACCTTGAAGATGTAGCTATTAGGAGCCAGTGTTTATAGCTCATGTCATTGGATTAACTAGCAAAATTTCTATAGAAGATAAAATTACCGGATTGTCCCTTAAAGTCTCAAATGTGAAATGGTCTGATTAAAGCAAGAGCAAATGTGAAAATGTTGGGTGCGAGACTTTGTGCACTTTCCTTGCATCTCTTATCTTCCATTTTATGCCAAAATAATAAGAACAAAGTGACATTACATGGATATAAGACCAGGTAAAGTGCAACCATCTTGTTGGATATATATGAGGATTATAGATGTCAATTGGCCATGCTGGGCTAGCATGGCATAGGCTCTCATCATATATCGATGGAAAAGTCTTTGTACACTGCTCTCGATGCAGCAAGTCCTATGTGGGCTGCACTGTCTCTCTCTGATTGGTCTACGTAGATTCTACATGGCTGACGATAAGGAACGGTATGGCTCTGCTACGATGTTACGTTCTGATCGTGATGGCCATTAAAAGTGCTTCACCTTTATTTTAAAATTATTGTGCAGACAAAATGCCCTTTCCTTCCAGCCTACTTCTACCGCCATTTTTTCTTGGATTTCATCTGTGCAAGAAAAAACTTTTTCTTCCCCCTTGCTCTGGCTTTCAGATGCTAAGGAATCAGTCCAAGGTTTGAGCAAGATCCTGAGCCCTCGCTCTGAGGAGTCCGGTCGAAAGAAAATATTTCAGCTTCGAGGCTGGAATACTTGGCTACTGAAGTCTTTGTACAAAAACTTCTGGAGAAAATGTCATCCGCAGCACGAAGTAAAAAGTCCTTGTTCCCACTTTTTGTAAAGCTCATTTATTACATCAACTATTTTTTTTCGTTAGAGGAAGTTAATGTGTGACCAAACCGTTTAATGCGCAGGTAACTTTCTTGGACCAAAATAGTTATGACATTCTGGGAGTCATAACTGTTTAGAGTTTACTATTTTGTAGCATGAATGTTATACTGTATAACTTATGAACTGGGGTATCGTCAGAGCGTTTCGGCGGCCTATATTCCCCGTTATTTCCTGTCCATATAGCTCTAGTTACAAATCTACGACACCCGTGCTCTGGGGTATCGTCATAAAAGCTACGACACCCCAGATTTATTGTTAAGAGACCGTAGTTACAAGCCTACGACACCCGTGCTTATAACTGACCATGGAGAGACAATGGGAATGGATATAAAGAAGAGGAGAAGATGGGGGAGGGGCATTCTAAGGAGGGCCAAGAGGCGTGCTTATAACTGACCATGGAGAGACAATGGGAATGGATATAAAGAAGAGGAGAAGATGGGGGAGGGGCATTCTAAGGAGGGCCAAGAGGAGAAGAGGGGGGAGCGACTCCCCAGTTTAAACCTTAAGAGTCCTGGAATGAGTGTCGTCGCCTTAAAGGTATGGTATCGTCAGATGAGAGCTGGGGTGTCATCGTCTTAAAGATAGGGTGTCATCACGCTAAAGCTAGGGTGTCGTAAGAGCCTAAGTCGGCGATGTCGTTGGTCCCCGCCTTAACAGTCCTCGCATGGGTGTCGTCGCGCTAAAGCTAGGGTGTCGTCGGATGAGAGCTGCGGTGTTGTAACATCTTAATTCGGGGATGTCATCGGTCCCTGCCTTAACAGTCCCAGCACGGGTATCGTCGCCTTAAAGCTAGGGTGTTGTCGTGCTAAAGCTAGGGTTTGTAAGAGCCTAAGTCGTCGGTCCCCGCCTTAACAGTCCCGGCACGGGTGTCGTCGCCTTAAAGCTAGGGTATCGTCGCGCTAAAGTTGGGGTGTCGTAAGAGCCTTAGTCGTCGGTCCCCGCCTTAACAGTCCCTGCACGGGTGTCATCGCCTTAAAGCTAGGGTGTCGTCGCGCTAAAGCTGGAGTGTCGTAAGAGCCTAAGTCGTCGGTCCCTGCCTTAACAGTCCCCGCATGAGTGTCGTCGCCTTAAAGCTAGGGTGTCATCGCTCTAAAGCTGGGGTGTCGTAAGAGCCTAAGTCGTCGGTCCCCGCCTTAACAGTCCATGCACGGGTGTCGTCGCCTTAAAGCTAGGGTGTCGTCGCACTAAAGCTGGGGTATCGTAAGAGCCTAAGTCGTCGGTCCCCACCTTAACAGTCCTCGCACGGTGTCGTCGCCTTAAAGCTAGGGTGTCATTGCACTAAAGCTGGGGTGTCAGAAGAGCCTAAGTCGTCGGTCCCCGCCTTAACAGTTCCCGCACGGGTGTCATCTCCTTAAAGCTAGAGTGTCATCGTGCTAAAGCTGGGGTGTCGTAAGAGCCTAAGTCGTCAGTCCCTGCCTTAACAGTCCCCGCATGGGTGTCGTCACCTTAAAGCTAGGGTGTCGTCGCGCTAAAGCTGGGGTATCATAAGAGCCTAAGTCGTCGGTCCCCGCCTTAACAATCCCCGCACGGGTGTCGTCGCCTTAAAGCTAGGGTGTCATCGCGCTAAAGCTGAGGTGTTGTAAGAGCCTAAGTCATCGGTTCCCGCCTTAACAGTCCCCGCACGGGTGTCATCGCCTTAAAGCTAGGATGTCGTCGCGCTAAAGCTGGGGTATCGTAAGAGCCTAAGTCGGAGATGTCGTCATCTTAAAGCTAGGGTGTCATCCGATGAGAGCTGGGGTGTCGTAATAGCCTAATTGTGTTGTCGTATTTCTTCAAGTGAGGTGTTGTATTTTTTTAACCTTGGTGTCCTAATGCTTTGTCGGGATATATTGACAGCTAAATCTATGGATATCATTATTCATGACTATGTGCCTATATTTCCATAGATGATGCTGAAATTATAGATTGGAAAGAAATCGAGCACATTTCTGGTCGTGCACCTTCACCCATCGCTCCAAAAGCAAGGGTTGATATTGTAGTTCCTCAAACTGGAATGGAATTCAATTCAGTAGATGAAGTATATACTTTCTATAATGGATACGCAAAAAGAGTTGGTTTTGGAATCATAACAGTGTGTAGCAGGGCTACGACACCCCGTGCTCATAAGTGACCATGGAGAAGAATCCCCGCGACACCCCAGGAGCAATTCGGCCGAAAATTCTTTGCGACACCCCAGTTGAGACCTTACGACACCCTAGCGACAACGCTACGACACCCGTGCTTATAGCTTTAAGACGACGACACCCCGCTTTAACAGTCACCTCATGGGTGTCGTCGCCTTAAAGCAAGGGCATCGTCAGATGCGAGCTGGAATATCATTAACAACCTGAGTCGAGGATGTCGTCGGTCCCCCCTAACAGTCCCCACATGGGAACCGTCACCTTAAAGCTAGGGTGTCGTCAGATGAGAACCGGGGTGTCGTTAACAGCCTGAGTCGGGGATGTCATCGTTCGTAACACCCCAGTTGAAACTTTACGATACCCTAGCACCAATTCTACGATACCGTGCTTATAACTAACCACGGAGAGAAGGCCCGCGACACCCCACGATGAATTTGGCCGAAAAACAGTGAGGACACCCTAGTTGAATTATTAAGAAACCCAAGTTATAAACCTAAGACACCGTTCACGCTTAGGAGAAAACTTTACCACATCCCAGAATGAAATCGGTCGAAAAATAGTTACGACATCCAAGCTCCCTTATCCTTTGGTCTGGCAGCAAATACAAAAGTTACTAAAATTTCTTTTTATTCATCACACAAAGAAAGACAAGAAAAAAAGAAAGAAAAAAAAGTATAGGAGCCCCCACTGGGGCTTGTCATCTTCTTCGAGCGCTGCCGAGCTTCCCCCACGCTGTGGGGCTAACTCGGCGATCTGGAATTAGAGGGACGCTACTTGCCCCTCCAGCCGGCTGTTGGCCCGATGCAGGAGCTCGATCTCTTTCATTGAAATGGCCAAGTATTCCTCGGCCGCCCTGTGGAGTTGCTCGCGGTTTGTGAGCGACGACGCAAAGACCTCCCCATCGACGGTTACCGTAGTGCGGCTCCGATGGGCCCCCCACAGCCACTGACGCTGCTACTTGGCGCTTCAATCGATCGCCCCTCGCCTCCAGAAGCCATCTCAGTATCCAAAAATTTTGGAAGATCAGCTGAAAAGATGATTAACAATGGCATTCTCCCATCCATATTTAAGCTACTCCTGGCAGATGTTTCGATTGCCCGAGCTATCAGCTCCGGCGCCCCTATCGTGGAAACTTTCCACGTGCCACCATCTCATTAACAATAATATGATAATTGATGATGTAAGTATCTCAAGAAACCTTTTCTAGTTGTTGATTTTAGAATTATATTAATCGGTTTACATTCCATTGGTAGATAATTGATGCCGGCCAGGAGTTTTTGATGAGCAATTGGACAGAGCATCCGGACTGATACCATAAGTGCATCTTTGCATCAGTTTTCATAGCCGTTATGTGTCTGAATTCTCCATTAACTCCTCATGAACTCGCTGCATCATCAGGGGCTTCGATATTTGACGATGTATCCGATGAAGATAAGGCCCAATTCCGGTTTCTATTCACCATAATAAACTTCGACAACTCGCACTGGCATCTTGTTGCTGTCGACATGGAAAGAAAGGTGTTTATGCACCTGAATTCATTAAAACATAATGCCAGGTACAAGGCCAATGCGAAGAAATGGCATACAATTTTTGGCCACATATTCCATATCTACTGTAATAAAGAGGAGGTGATGACTTGGCCGATGGAAGAGATTTCGGATTGCCCAAGTCAACTGACCGGATCGCTGGATTGCGGCCTATACTGTCTGAGATACATGGAATGTCTTGCTCGATGGGACAATCCTGATATGAAGATGGATTTCACGGTGGAGGAAGTAAGAGAATACCGGCGATAATTAGCTGCGATGATATTAAGAGAGGGCCTCAACCAAAAGATCAACGACCTTGTCGCAAACTGTTTTTAATTTTTCATTCTTCTTTCATTGAAAATTTAATGTAATTTATTCATATTAACATTGTTTCATATTGAATACAAATGCAAATATTTTATATTGAGAACATGGTTGTCCTCGATTTATTCATATTTATGCCTTTTCTACTTCATAATTTCTTGAGTTTTCATATATGATGTCGTAAATTGAAAACTAGAATGTCGTAAATTGAGAACAGGGGTGTCGTAGGATTTTTGCCTTTCGGGTGTCGTCGAGCTAAAGCTAGGGTGTCGTTAGCCCAGAGCTGGGGTGTCATCGCGCTAAAAGCATTGGTGTCCTTTCGTGAGAACAGGGGTATCGTAGGATTTTTGCCTTTCGGGTGTCGTCGAGCTAATGCTAGGGTATCGATAGCCCAGAGCTAGGGTGTCGTCGTGCTAAAAGCATTGTGTCCTTTCGTGAGAACAGGGGTGTCGTAGGATTTTTGCCTTTCGGGTGTCATCGAGCTAAAGCTAGGGTGTCGTTAGCCCAGAGCTGGGTATCATCACGCTAAAAGCATTGGTGTCCTTTCATGAGAACAGGGTGTCGTAGAATTTTGCCTTTTGGGTGTCATCGAGCTAAAGCTAGGGTGTCATTAGCCCAGAGCTGGGGTGTCGTCGCGCTAAAAGCATTAGTGTCCTTTCGTGAGAACAGGGGTGTCGTAGGATTTTTTCCTTTCGGGTGTCGTCAAGCTAAAGCTAGGGTGTCGTTAGCCCAGAGCTGGGGTGTCGTCGAGCTAAAAGCATTGGTGTCCTTTCGTGAGAACAGGGGTGTCATAGGATTTTTGCCTTCTGGGTGTCGTCAAGCTAAAGCTAGGGTATCGTTAGCCTAGAGCTGGGGTGTCGTCAAGCTAAAAGTATTGGTGTCCTTTTGTGAGAACAGGGTGTCGTAGGATTTTTTCCTTTCGGGTGTCGTCGAGCTAAAGCTAGGGTGTCGTTAGCCCAGAGCTGGGGGGTTATCGCGCTAAAAGCATTGGTGTCCTTTCGTGAGAACATGGGTGTCATAGGATTTTTGCCTTTTGGGTGTTGTTAAGCTAAAGCTAGGGTGTCGTTAGCCCAGAGCTGGGGTGTCATCGCGCTAAAAGTATTGGTGTCCTTTCATGAGAACAGGGGTGTCGTAGGATTTTTGCCTTTCGGATGTCGTCGAGCTAAAGCTAGGGTATCGTTAGCCCAGAGCTGGGGTGTTATCGTGCTAAAAGCATTGGTGTCTTTCATGAGAATAGGGGTATCGTCGTTTTAAAGCGAGGGTGTCGTTAGGCGAGAGCTGGGGTGTCGTAACAGTGCAAGCGTATTCTAAAATATCAAATCATCTTGGCAGACGAGATGAGCACTTCATTTGGCTGAAAAAGACACCCTAGTTACAAAGCACTTCATTTGCGACCAAGACACCCTCGTTACAAAGTTACGACACCCGTGTTTTATATGTGCTACTGTATTAGTTGACTCAATATATAAGCATCAAACTCGTCCATCAAAGTTTCAGAAGGTGCTACAATTCTTTCCGTATCCTCTCCGATGTTAATTGACCGCATACAAGTCTGCCTGTTGCTTGAAGCAGCTCTTACTTCATTTTGCATTGGTGGAGCATCAACAGTTGCCTTGACCAGATTTTTCCTTATCTTTTTGACTTCTTCTCGACTCCACTCTTTAAACTATTCTCTCTTGGGCAACCTTTCGTCCTAATTTGCTGAGGATCTTGAATTACAAGCTCGGTACTTGGCTTAGCTGCGCAGTTAGCATCCACGACAATTTTGAATATAGGTGTTAGACCATCCAACACTAAATTAAATGCATCTTCAGACATGGAGGCTATCTCTGTGAGCTTCATCATCCGATGACTCAACAAACTATATCTACAATCAATAACATAATGTTATCAAAAACATATATTAAGACATTTCAAATAAAATTGTCACTTACGTGATTTTCATGTGCTTTTATCACAACCTTCAGTATTGCAGTTGAAATCGTCGAATTGTATTTCATGTCCTTGCACCATCTTTTCAAAAAGTATTTATCTGGTAAACGAAATATGTCGCTTTGATGAAGAACCAACAAGGCATGCCTCATAGGTAACCCTTAAACTGAAAGGATCGACACTGGCATTGGACATCCTCAATATTTCTATCGTATGACACGATATATTCTTTGATCATCTCCTTGCCGATTCCATCGACTTCAATCCTTTCATACGACTTTATAGAATATACACAACAGTCATCAGCTTCCTTGATCAATTTAGTATTTGATGCAGCCATTTCAAGGATCTCATTCTGAAATTTTTTGAAAATGCGCCTTGTATACCTTCCTGCAGCTTGTCTCTCAAAAGGTGATGATGTATTTAGGAAAGCAATCGTTTGCAATGTCCTATTATCTTCCTCATTTTCGGTCTCGTACCTTTTCTAAGGCATTTTCGTACTTACCTATGAACTCCGTTAGTATAGTCTTCGAATTTATAAACCCATCGAAGAAGTGATTTATGCCCTTGCTCCTTTGTGAAGATGACATCCCTGTACATAATTTTGTCAAAAAAAGAAGCGTTGAACGCGAACATGAACCAAAGACAATGACATACAAACCTGCGAAGAATGTATCCTTTAGGTAAACTGGGACCCATTTATCCCGACATTCGTAAAGGACATTGAACCAATCTATAGCCTTGCATTCTTTATATTTCTCCATAACATGTGCCAACTTTCCTCGAATGACTGTATGGTCAATGAATCATATATCGCCTCATCGAAATCAACCATAAATTTAGGATTTGCTGTGCAAATATGGCCAATCTTTTTAGGTATCTTCTTCAATATATGCCAAAGACAAAATCGATGTCGTGTGTTAGGAAAAACTTCTTTAACAACAGCCTCAATTGCCTTATCTTGGTCAGTTATTATGATAATAGGTGCTTGACCACCATTTGCATTAAGCCATGACTGAAAAACCCATTTATATGTCTCAGTACTCTCATCAGACAACATGCGCAACCAAGCAAGGTGGACTGTCCATGATGGTTGACCCCGACGAATGGACAAAAAGGCGTTTGATATCTATTTGTCAAGTAGGTCGAGTCAAAGCTTAGAACATCACCGAAGTATGTGCATGCCAATCTTGACCTTGGATGAATCCAGAAGACAGACCTGAGATGACCATTATCATTGAGGTCTAAGGTATAGAAGAAATTGGGATTTCTGAGTTGCATTTCGGTGAAATGGATTACCATCGATTGAGCATCTCCTTCTTTCAGCTTAGACTGACGTTCACGACAAATGAAATTACGAGCATCCTTCTCGGTGAAATTCAATTGTCTTCTGCCCCCTTTTCTCCTTACTATGGCAGAGTATATCTGAGTTGTCGGAACATTCACGGCATGTAAATTGCTGATCTCTGCCTTCTCTGGTGTGCTGATCCTCCTATGCGACCGTAGATAACCAGTTGATGTTATGGACATCCCATGGTTATGTTCTAGAGAAACCTCAACCAATATCCACTTACCACTTGTAGCATTCAGTCTTGCTTTTATGGATGCCATGCAATCAACTTTCTCAGTATCCATATGATTCATTTCTCTGTTTTTCTAGATTTTCCTTGCCTCCAACACGCCAAGTACTTGAAGCAAAGTTGTTTGTTGTTGTTGGTCCTGCTACACACTGTTGTGATTTCAAAACCAACTCTTTTTGCGTATCCATTGTAGAAAGTATATACTTCATCTGCTGAATTGAATTCCATTCCAGTTTGAGGAACTACAGTATCAACCCCTGCTTTTGGAGCGATGGGTGAAGGTGCACGGCTGGGAGTGTGCTCGATTTTTTTCCGATCTATAATTTCAGCATCGTCTGTGGAAATATAGGCACACAGTCATGAACAATGATATCCATAGATTTAGCTGTCAATATATCCTAACAAAGCATTAGGACACCAAGGTTAAAAAAATACGACACCTCACTTGAAGAAATACGATAACACAATTATGTTACGACACCCCAGCTCTCATTGGACGACACCCTAGCTTTAAGGCGACGACATCTCTGACTTAGGCTCTTACGACACCCCAGCTTTAGCGTGACGACCCTAGCTTTAAGGCGACGACACCTGTGCAGGGACTGTTAAGGCGGGGACCGATGACTAAGGCTCTTACGACACCCTAGCTTTAGCATGACGACACCCTAGCTTTAAGATGACATACCCGTGCGGGCACTGTTAAGGCAGGGACCGACGACTAAGGCTCTTACGATACCCCAGCTTTAGCGCGACAACCCTAGCTTTAAGGCGATGACACCCGTGCGGGGACTGTTAAGGCGGGGACCGACGACTTAGGCTCTTACGACACCCCACTTTAGCGCGACGACACCCTAGCTTTAAGGCGACGACACCCGTGCAGGGACTGTTAAGGCGGGGACTGACGACTTAGGCTCTTACGACACCCCAGCTTTAGCGCGACAACACCCTAGCTTTAAGGCGACGACACCGTGCGGGGACTATTAAGGGGGGACCGACGACTTAGGCTCTTACGACACCCAGCTTTAGCGCGACATACCCTAGCTTTAAGGCGATGACACCCGTGCGGGGACTTTAAGGCGGGGACCGACGACTAAGGCTCTTACGACACCCCAGCTTTAGCACGACGACACCCTAGCTTTAAGTCGACACACCCGTGTCGGGACTGTTAAGGTGGGGACCGACGACTTAGGCTCTTACGACACCTCAGCTTTAGCACGACGACACCCTAGCTTTAAGGCGACGACACCCATACCGGGACTGTTAAGGCGGGGACCGATGACATCCATGAATTAGGCTCTTACACACCGCAGCATCCGACACCCTAGCTTTAGCGCGACGACACCCGTGCAGGCACTTTAAGGCGACGACACCCCAACTCTCATCTGACGACACCCTAGCTTTAAGGCGACGACACCCGTTCCGGAACTCTTAAGGTTTAAACTGGGGAGTCGCTCCCCCTCTTCTCCTCTTGGCCCTCCGTAGAATGCCCCTCCCCCCTCTTCTCCTCTTCTTATATCCATTCCCATTGTCTCTCCATGGTCAGTTATAAGCACGGGTGTCGTAGGCTTGTAACTACGGTCTCTTAACAGTAAATCTGGGTGTCGTAGCATTTATGATGACACCCGCAGCACGGGTGTCGTAGGTTTGTAACTAGAGCTATATGGATAGGAAATAACGGGGAATATAGGCCACCGAAACACTCTGACGACATCCCAGTTTATGTTATACAGTATGACATTTGTGCTACAAACAGTAAACTCTAAATAGTTATGACTCTCGGAATGTCATAACTATTTTGGTCTAAGGAAGTTACCCGCGCATAAACGGTTTGGTCACACATTAACTTCCTCTAACGAGAAAAAATAGTTGATGTAATAAAGGAGCTTTACAAAGAAGTGGGAATAAGGACTTTTTACTTCGTGCTGAGGATGACATTTCCTCCAGAAGTTTTGTACAAAGACTTCAGTAGCCATGTATTCCAGCCTCGAAGCTAAAATATTTTCTTTCGACCAGACTCCTTAGAGCGAGGGCTCAGGATCTTGCTCAAACCTTGGATTGATTCCTTAGCATCCGAAAGCCAGAGCGAGGGGGAAGAAAGAGTTTTTCTTGCACGGATGAAATCCAAGAAAAAATGGCGGTAGAAGTAGGCTGGAGGGAAAGGGCATTTTTCTGCACAGTAATTTTAAAATAAAGGCGAAGCGCTTTTAATGGCCGTTATGATCAGAACGTAACATCGTAGCAGAGCCATACCGTTCCGCATCGTCAGCCACGTAGGATCCACGTGGACCAATCAGGAGAGATGGTGCAGTCCACGTAGGACTTGCTGCACCGGGGGCGATGTACAAAGACTTTTCCTATGTCGGTATGGTATGGCTTGCTAGAGTGGAGGGAGGCTTAGCACTGCCATAGACTTAGGTCCAAACAAGCTGAGCCAAGCTATGCTTTGCACATGGATTGGGACTGGACTGAGCCGCTGCACTAGCATACCTAATTTTTTTATTTTTAAAAAAATATCATTTAAATATAATTAAATAAAATAAATTTGATATATGTACCTTTTTTAATGGATGGTCAAGTGGTTTGTGCTCATAGTCGCAGTCGTGTTGTTTTGCCATTATGTTGCTTTGGTCCTCTTTCTTCATCTTCTAATTGCTTGGAGGGGATTAGAAGAGTCTTTAATTTTTATGTTCATCTTTTATCCAACATAACTTGAAGATCGGCAAGCCAATATGCCTAATAATTTTTTATTTTTATTATTCTTTTATTTTAAAAATAATCTTAGAAAAATAAAATAAAATAAACTAGATATACTTACTTTTGGTGGGGCTTGTTGTTGACATGATCCATCATGGACACTCCTCTCATTTAGCCTTTAGGACCATGATAGATTGCACCATCTCTTATTCTTGGTCTTCTACTCCTTTATTCATTTGGAGGAGATTTTTTATCTTAATCATTCTATTAGCCTTATATCATGACTTCTGTATCATATCGGTCCTTGAAGCAATCCAAGCATCCCTACCATATTAGACTTCAATCGGCTTCTATCATCGGGCACCCCTCTTTTAACACTGAAAGTAAATTTTGATGCTACTATGAATACATAGAAGTTAGTAGATCATGGACTTGTTTGTGTTGGTGGGTGTATGTTGGCAGATAGTGGCTACCTAATGAATCAGACTGAGGCTAGAGTTTCACTCTATGTCCTTAAGATAATTTCGTCCCGCAATGGTACTTACGGTCAGTATGATGATTGTCTCCCAGGATACAACAGTCTCCTTTTGATGAAAGCAGCACTACAATTCATCAAAAATATCAACCAAGAATGCTACTCTCTTTTCAATGCACTATTGCTATACTATCCTTACGAAAGTATGCAAATGCCTAAGAGAGGAGAAGACTAGAATTGATTCAGATTGAACTCAATTCGGAATGGCTTGGGATGAATAAAATGCTTAGGTCTAGGGTCCTATTTATAGGTTTTAGGTACCCTTTGGAAGCAACCCTACAATTTAATTTAATTTAAATTCTAAAATCAAAGGATGTGAGGTTAAGGGCTTATCACCCTTGATATACCCTTTAGACATTGTGATCTTTAGATCAGGCGATCGGATAAGCCTTTTCATGGCTTTGATCTGAAGATCAGCCGATCAGATAAGCCTATCCTTATCCTGATAATCCTTTTCATCATCGTGATCTGATGATCACGTTATCAGATAGGCGGTTGCATGTCTTTGATATGCCTTTTCATGATCGGACCGTTGACTTATCTCTAACCGATGATCGAATGGGTGCCTTATCACCAACCGACGATCGGACGGATGCCTTATCACCAACCGTCCTGTTGACTGGTCAACCGATGGTCCTGTTGACTGGTCAACCGATGGGTGTCAACCGTTGGATCGCGATCGCGATCATGATTTGATCACCACATCTCGACCCTTCATCCGATCGATCAAAAGTGCAAAGTGCGCCTACAAAGCGCCCATTGCATCCTTCGCACGCATCACCCTCAAGCTCTCCACTTATATGAGCCTAAGGAACTTAAGCTTCAAGGAAGTGGTTTCCATATAAGTGAACCTTCCTTTCTTATTCTTTCCGATATGGGACTAAATGTCCCCGCAATTTCTTATTCACACACTAAAGGGCGGTGATGGGCTTTCAAGGCCCATTAGGGTATTTAGGCGTATTTTGGCCCATTACCCAACAATCCCCCATATGAATGAAAATTGGACTTAGATCAATGATCATCAAAGATCAGCAAAGGCAAACCCCCACATAAAAGGATTTTAATGCAAATGAATATGCAGACACACTAAAGAGAGTATAATGGGATGAAGTTGTATCAGGATAGGTAGCTTGTGGCTTTGAACCTTCCTTAGTGAGTTGTTATCGAGTTTACTTGCTAAAAGGTGAACATGATGTCTTGAACCTTTCAGCGTTTTGTGTAAACTAAGACAATAACAATCACGCAATTTCTTCCGAGCATTCTTTTGGTTCTCATGGTTGTGTTCATTTTGGCCCCGAACAACTCCTGGTCTCATGAGTGCTTCAGAGAATTAAACCTTAAAATTCTCATAGAATTGGCCCAGTTCACACTCACATAGGTGATTCTTATTAAGAGTATCCTGCTATACCCCACATGAATGTTTATGTCATAAGAATCATTAAAAGCAATGCTTATCCTAGTACATTTAGCAGGTAGCACCAATTATCATAGGAATGAGTAGGATTGTACATCCTTAGTGTTATCAAGTCTCTTCATAATTTAGTTGTCCCTTTTGAACCTAGATCTTGGGATCTCTAGTCAGCTAGGTTGGGTATCCACTATAAAGATTTTTCAGTTATAGGTTTTAAACCCATTCCCCTCGATAAACAGTTTACTTGATCTCTTGGTAATCCCTTTGTTAATGGATCCGCTAGATTTTTCTTTGACTGAACATAGTCAATAGAAATTACACAATTTCAAGTAACTGCTTAATGGTATTATGTCTGCGACGTATATGTCTAGACTTACCATTATACATTTTATTCTGTGCTCTGTAAATTACCGATTGACTATCACAATGTATGCATATTGCAGACACAGGCTTTGACCAACATGGAATATCTTCTAAAAGGTTTCGAAGCTATTTTGCTTCTTCAGCTGCCTTTTCTAAGGCAATAAACTAAGATTCCATAGTGGATCGAGCTATACACGTTTGCTTAAAAGATTTCCATGACACAACACCTCCTCCTAAGGTGAATACATATCCACTTGTGGATTTTATATCTTCTGTGTTAGATATCCAATTTGCATCACTGTATCCTTCTAGTACAGCTGGATATCTTGAATAATGTAATCCATAACTTAGGGTATATCGCAGATATCTTAATACCCTTATTAAAGCTATCCAATGATTTGGACCTGGATTCCTTGTAAATCTACTCAACTTATTGACAGCATATGCTATGTCAGGACAAGTGCAATTCATAACATACATTAAACTGCCAATTATACGTGAGTATTCCAATTAAGATATGGGTTCTCCAGTATACTTAGCCAAATGTAGATTAACATCTACAGGTGTTTTCACCGGGCTAGTATCATACTTTTTATACTTATTTAATATTTTCTCAATATAATGAGATTGAGATAATATTATTTCTTCTGATGTTCTAGTGATTCGAATCCCTAGTATAACATCTGCAACACCCATATTTTTCATATCAAAATGTTTGATTAACATTTCTTTGTTTGTTTAATCATTTTGTATTACTACCAATGATTAACAGGTCATCTACATATAAGCAGATTATCACATACCTTCAGGCAGGGTTTTGGCATATATACATTTGTCACATTCATTTATTTTGAATCCATTTGATAACATGACATTATCAAATTTTATATGCCATTGCTTAGGTGCTTGCTTTAATCCATATAAGGATTTAACAAGTCTACACACCTTCTTTTCTTGTCCTGGAATAATAAATCCCTCAGGTTATTCCATGTATATTTCTTCATTAATTCACCATTCAGAAAAGCAGTTTTAACATCCATTTGATGAATTTCAAGATTGTTAATGGCTGCAAAAGCGATTAACATTCTTATAGATGTTATTCTACTTACTGGTGAATAGGTATCAAAGAAGTCTATACCTTCTTTTTGTTTGAAGCCCTTAGCCACTAATCTAGCTTTATACTTGTCAATTGATCCATCAGCCTTTAGCTTTTTCTTAAAGATCCACTTGCACCCTAAAGGTTTCATACCAGATGGTAAGTCTACCAACTCCTAGGCATGATTATGCATGATGGACTCAATTTCATTATTGACAGCTTCTTTCCAAAAGGGTGCTTCTGGATTAAACATTGCCTCCTTGTATGTCTGAGGTTCATCTTGTAACATATAAGTTACATAATCAGGACCAAAAGACTTTGCAACTCTTGGTTTCTTACTGCGTCTGGGTTCATCTTCAGGATATTCTTCCTGATGACTACTACTAGCAGTATTATCATCATAAGTTCTTTTATTTGAACTTATTTCTAATTTCCTTTTACTTGGAAATATATCTTCAAAGAATGTTGCATTCCTTGATTCCATGATTGTATTTTTCTGTATATCAGTTATATCTGATTTATACACAAGAAAGCGATAAGCACTGCTATTATGTGCATAACCAATAAATATACAATCAACAGTTTTAGGTCCTATTTTGACCTTTTTGGGGTCTGAAATAGCTACTTTAGCTAGACACCCCCACACTCTTAAGTAATTGTAAGATAGCTTCTTTCCTTTCCATAACTCATATGGAGTAATTTCCTTCTTCTTAAGAGGTATCTTATTAAGAATATGATTTGTTGAGAGAATTGCTTCTCCCCATAAATTTTGTGGTGTACCAGAATTTATTAACATAGCATTCATCATTTCTTTTAATGTACGATTTTTACGTTCCGCAATTCCATTAGATTGGAGAGAATAAGGAGCAGTAGTTTGATGAATAATGCCATGCTCTTGACAGAATTCGTCAAAAGGTGCATCGTATTCACCACCTCTATCACTCCTTATGGCCTTAATCTTTTTCCCAAGTTGATTTTCAACTTCATTCTTATAACATTTAAACATTTCTAAGGCCTCATCCTTAGACTTTAGTAGATACACATAGCAGTATCTAGTTGAATCATCAATAAATGTTATAAAATACTTTTTACCTCCTCTAGTTTGAATGGACTTTAAGTCACATAGATCACTGTGAATTAAGTCAAGAGTTTAGTATTTCTTTCAACTGATGGAAATGGTGTTTTTGCTAACTTAGCTTCAACACACACTTCACACTTGTAATGTGGATCGATTTCACGATTAGGTAATAATTCTAATTTCATTAATTTTCGTAATGAATTAAAATTCACATGTCCTAATCTATCATGCCATAGACAAGAAGAGTCAACCATATAAGAAGAAGAAAAGCTTTATTTATTTCAAGGTTTCTGTGTACAATCATTACATTCACCTTGAATAATCCATTATTCAAGTAACCCCTACCAATAAATATCCCCCCTTAGTTAGTACAAATTTATCAGACTCAAAGACCATCCTAAAGCCATGTTTGCTTTAGGAGGGAGCCTGATATAAGATTCTTCCGATGTTAGGGACATGTAGCACATCATTCAGTAGAAGCTCCTTGCCAGATGTCATCTTCATAACGATGCGGCCAAGTCCTTCTATCTTGGATGTAGCGGAGTTACCCATGACCAAATTTCTACCATTGATAGGAGTATATGATGAGAACATACTCTTATCAGAGCAGACATGTCTGGTAGCTCCAGTGTCGATGTACCATTCATTTGCTTTTCAACCATGTTTGCTTCAAATACAACAGCTGACAGCATCATCTCGGATACCTCTTTGGATAGGGTTTCAGTAATGTTGACCTCTTTCCTTTCTTTATCCTTGAAACGACAGTCCTTGGATTTGTGTCCTTGCTTTCCACAAACAAAGCACTTTCCCTTGAATTTATATTTCTTAGGATTGCCCTTCTTTTGTTTAAAGCCTTCGCATGGAAACTTACGTTTCTTTCTTCTTCTATGAGGTTGGCCTTTGGCTCAGCAGGTTGTTCTCCTGTCTTCTTGTCTTGGCTCTTATTGTCCTTCTCGATCCTCAGACGGACAATTAGGTATTCAAGTCCCATCTCCTTTCGCTTATGCTTCAGGTAGTTCTTGAAGTCCTTCCATAGTGGTGGTAGCTTCTCTATGATAGCAGCTACCTGGAATGATTCACTGAGAGACATTCTCTCTGCATGTATCTCATGCAGGATGATCTGGAGCTCTTGGACTTGTTCCATAACAGTTTTATGGTCGACCATTTTGTAGTCTAGGAACCTTCCAACCACAAACTTCTTGTGTCCAACATCCTTTGTCTTGTACTTTTGTCCAGGGATGACCATAACTCCTTGGCAGTAGCAATACTGCTATACACATTGTACATGATATTATCCAGACCATTTAGGATATAGTTCTTGCAAAGGAAATCTGAGTGCTTCCATGCCTCCACCGCAGCAATGACTTGCTTGTCGATCTTCCCTTCCTTCAGGACAGGCGGATCTTCATTTAGCACTCTGACCACCGCAATGGTGCTTACGGTCAGTATGACGATTATCTCCCAGGATACAACAGTCCTCCTTTTGATGAAAGCAGCACTACAATTCACCAAAAATATCGAACCAAGAATGCTACTCTCTTTTCAATGCACTATTGCTATACTATCCTTAGGAAAGTATGCAAATGCCTAAGAGAGGAGAAGACTAGAATTGATTCAGATTGAACTCAATTCGGAATGGCTTGGGATGAATGAAATGCTTAGGATGCGCACGTGCAAAGTGCAAAGTGCGCCTACAAAGAGCCCATTGCGCCCTTCGCATACGCGCGTGTGCGAGGGTGATGCGTAGCATCACCCTCAAGCTCTCCACTTATGGTGAGCCTAAGGAACTTAAGCTTCAAGGAAGTGGTTTCCATATAAGTGAACATTCCTTTCTTGTTCTTTCCGATATGGGACTAAATGTTCCCGTAATTTCTCATTCACACACTAAGAGGCGGTGATGGGCTTTCAAGGCCCATTAGGGTATTTAGGCGTATTTTGACCCATTACCCAACAGTTTGAGGTAATTTTACTCACCATTCTAAATCATCAATGAGCCACAATAATGGACACATCACTTATAAAATTGGTTGACTTTGACACCAACTTAGAAATTTTGATATTTAGATCACAACAAAAGTGCCAGTTAAAGCATATAATTGGACATTTGGTCCATCTGGCTGCACATTGGATTATATTCAACGATTGGATTTAATTGAGAGACAATGCCATAATGGTCTGGTCAATTATCAAGACACAACCACTACCATGTCAAAATTTTCACAATTAAATTAAATCCAACATTTAGACCCGATCAATATATTTGGTTGACATTAATTGAGTCAATTTCAAAGTTTCAGACTTAATCAATGGACCAAATTACCAATAATTAGGTTAAATTCAATATTCAAACTCAACTAGTAAATCTGATTACTAATGATTAGATCAAATGTAACATCTTAGCTTAGTTATTTAGCTTGATTCTTGATCTTCAATCATTCACTAGGTTCAATTAACTTTGGCTCAGATTAAGACATCTAGCCTAATCTCTTAAATCAAGCCCAATTATAGCTATTGCTAATTAAGTCAAATTTGATCTGAATGGTCTCAAGCCATATTTTGATTAAGTAGTACAAGTTAGGATATGATATGTAGTCAAAAAAAAAAAAAAGTATGTGTTATGGAGGTCTTAGAAGGGAACTCAACT
Source organism: Calamus simplicifolius (assembly GCA_900491605.1). Classification (NCBI taxonomy): domain Eukaryota; kingdom Viridiplantae; phylum Streptophyta; class Magnoliopsida; order Arecales; family Arecaceae; genus Calamus; species Calamus simplicifolius. The sequence continues at coordinate 551,115 of UESW01004907.1, forward strand.
ATATGTTATGAAATGTTTCGTATGAAAAAGCATGTATTTCAAAATTTGTGTGATAAATAGAGAATAGAGCATTTCTTATAGGATAAACATAATGTATTCATCGAAGAAGGTGTTGCAATTTTTTTATACATAATCAGTCAAAATGAAAGGCAAAGGGGTGCAATAGATTTATTTGAGCATTCAGCTAAAATTGTTTCTACATGGTTGGAGAGAGTTTTGATTGCTATATGCAAATTGGGAACTAAAATTATTCATCCTAGAAATCAAGATGATGTCCAATCAGAAATTGTTAAAAATCCTAATTGGTTGCCTTACTTTAAGGTATGTAAGGCATGCTAGCACTTATATATAAGCTTTAATTTATAATATTGATTAATTTAATCATATCCATTGTAGTGTTATATTTATTTATTTATTTGATTCATAAAGAATTGTATGCGCATCAACTTCTGTTAACAAGCAAGTATTTTTTGTAATAGAAAGGCCAATCTTACACAAAAGTTAATGGCAGCTTACTCGCATGGCATGCTTTTCACCTTTGTGTGTGCTGGATGGGAAGGGATAGCTTGTGATGCAAGAGCCTTTTACAATGCAATCACAAGCATAAGCAGTGGGGAAAACTCATTTCCAATGCCTTTTTTAAACTTCTTCAATACACAAATTGCTATATATTATTTAATCATGTAGCATTAATTACTACTTATTATTAAAAAATTAATAATTTTACTTGACATTGTAGATCAATATTATATTGTGGATGCTGGATACCCAAACATACCAAGTGTTTTGGCATTGTGGACAAAGATACCATGCATGTGATTTTGGGATTTTCAAAAAAGATTTTCCATTCTAAGGGATATGCATGCTAAATTACCCCCTTAGAAAGCATGGTGACATCCTTAAAGCATGCTACACTGTACATAATTTCATTAGGCTAGAAGCTTAGAAAGATATTTTTTTTTTTCAAGAATACGAACAAGAAAATATGCAAGTTCTTGATAAGTCAAACACCAAAGCAGTTTCTACAAGTTCATCCATTGATGTTATAGTATTTGATAACAAGCAGCTCAAATGGCCCAAGTTAGGAAGGAAACTGTTACATATTTGTAAAATAATTTTATACAAAGTCCTACATCCACAAGTCATGATCGTTAACAGTTATTAATAGTATCATAATGAAAACGATTAGGAGTCATTATATTTAACTTTTTTCTTATTTAACTATTGTGTACTCTTATACTTGACTTGGAGATATTAATATTATTTTTTATAACTATGTTAAGTTGAGCTCTCTGCAAATTAATATGTGTGCTATGAAATATAAATTTTGAAATAAGTATTTATGGAAAAAATTATTAATGCTAAATATATTTTCATACTTTTGAAAAAATAACAGTTAAGAATAATTTATTAGACAAGTTTTCGTTGCTTTTAGAGTTTTTTGCTAAATAGAAAATTCTAATGTTAAACATATTTTCACTATTCTTATTTTCAAAAATTAATTTTTACTCTCGCATATCAAACACATGTTCTAAAAATAAAAAAACAGAAAACAACCTATTTTTAAAAATAAAAATAAAAAAAAAATGTTTTTAAAAATCAAACATAGCCTTAGTCTCTCTTTGATGTTCATTGGATAACCTTTGATGATTAAGGATTACGGTGATGCTAGTTGGGTCATCGATTCTTTTAATCTTAAATATATCTTTTGATTTTTTTTTCTTCTTAGTAATGAAGTTATTGCTATGGGGATAATTCAAGCAAACTATCATTATAGAAAAATCATGAAGGCTAAGTTGATAACTCTAAACACCATCTATAATAAGATAGATTAGATTAAAAATCTAGTATAAGAGCTGCCTTTCAAACCTAAGTGTGTTCCAACCATATTAATCCATTATAATAATAAAATCATAATCGAACTGACTAATTAGAAGAGTACTAATACAAAGATAAACCAGTATATACCGGCTTCATCATAACTTGATAAGATAACATAAAAAAGTTATTTTCTTAAAATTTATCAAATCTAAAAAGAATTTAGCGAATCAATTAACCAAGGAACTATCTAATAGTGAAATCCTAAAACTATCAAGGGGATGGGCTTAAGTCCATTATTTGATCACTAGTAGTGGATATTTGATCTTTATGATTGAAGATAACATAAAAGAGGTTCGATATGATAGGAATGAAGCTGAATGAATGATCATATTAGCGCACAATTTTTTTTAAAAAAAATATTTCTATAATGAGTGCTCTTATAAAGTGATAAGATAAATTTATGGATGGTTGAGTCAAACTCTTAAAGGATCTCGATTAGGTTTGCTTACAAGGTCTCTGTCATAAATACCCTCACCTATATCAGAATTATTGTATTAGGCCACTATTAGGGTTATGCTGTCCATAAGAAATTCTCATAAAATATCAAGATATTAATTGTAAGGCCTTTATTATAAACTGACCATTTAAATTTAATTAATTTATACTATGTATGATTAGTAAAAGTTTAAGTCAAACAGTTTAAGGTATAATCTATTGTGATTTCTTCAAATGTATACAATCAATACTCAATAAAGTTTAAGTTCATTAAACATCTCATTTATATGTCCCAAATGTATGTTATTTTTATTTTGTTTGTTTTAAAAACTTAAAATTTTGTGAGTAATTATGAACCATTTTTAATATTAGGTTTTAAATTATTAAATTTTACTATAAATGAAGTGCTGAATTCACGGCACTCGCCTCGCAAAGCGCTCGGTGGATGAGCGCATTTTTTGGGCCACAAACACAAAAAAAAAAAAAAGCAACGGTTCGTGCGTTTAGAGAACTTGGCGCTCACGCTCATCATGGGAAACATCTCACGCATCATGCAACGCTCGCATCTGCACGGCGCTTGCTGCGGCGTCTCACGTGATGGTCACAAACGCAAGCGTAGAAACGCTCGATTTTTTTTTTCTATTTTTTTTTGCATTACTAATTTGAAACAGCTAGCAAGTTTTTTTTAATTATAAACAAATGATTACACTAGTTTAGTGTGAGTTAATTCAGATAGATTAATATATTGATTAAAAATAAAGGAATAGAGGTCATCCAAATTTTAGGTCCAAAAGTCAGAATGATGAGCCACTAAAGCGATCATCCAATCTGCAATAGAATTGGCTTTCTAATAAATATGACGAATCTCGACTCTATAGACATTATGAAGGGAAGTTGAGATATCATGGAACAGTGGTTGGTAAGGATTTGGCTGCAGCAGTCCTTCTTCTGAAGCCATCGGATTATAGTAAGCGAGTTCCTTTCAATGAGAAGATTATGAGCATAAAGAATCCGAGTATGATAGGAAACACCAGTCCAAGCAGCATAAAGCTCAATCAAAGAAACAAAGGAGTCTAGAAGACTAAGTCCTTCTGTCGCTAATAGTGCTCTATCAGTCCTTCATATAATAAAAGCAAAACTAGCTAGTCTTTCTCGAACACTTCCATCGAAATTGATTTTGACAAACCTTGACGGAAGAGGCTCCCAAAAAATGAAAATCGTATGCCAGTTCGCTGCTAAGGCAACATAAAAACCCCAATGATTAAGCTATCAGGATCAGAAGTATAGCGATGGAGATAGGACTATCAAAAAGCTAGCAAGCCTTTGAAAACATAAAGATTGAGCCATTAGGGGTTAACCAAGCCAAGCTTATAAATAGGCTTAAGTTTTAGCAACGTAGGCAATTCAAGTCTAACGTGAAAGGGCTCGTGTTCAAATCCCTGTAGGCTAGGCCCTGCTAAGAGGAGGCCTTACCCTTTTCATTTTTTTTTATTTTTTATTATTTTTTCTAATTAATTTTTTTAGATATTAAAAGAGTTTTTGAATTATAACTTTGTATCATTGTGCTTATGATAAGGGGTTTAAATTGATCCATATCATTGTATATTGGGAACAATTTACCTATAATTGGCATGAAAAGGTGAAACCTCTAACTTATTTTTTTAATACTTTTATTTTAAATTTTATTCTGCATTTAAACTATTAGCAATTAATTCTAGGCACTTATCTAATAAATGGTGATGTGAGATAGTGGGTGATGGTAGAGACCATGATTGTAATGGTGATGAATAACAAAGAATGGTTAATAATGAAGATGGTTGTGAGTGATGATATAAAAAAAATAATTTTTATTTTAATAAATAATCTAAAGATATTTTTAAGATTTAGTATATATTTAAAAATTAAATTTTAAATTTTTAGTTAAAATATTATATTTGAATATAAAATACTTTTAAAAAGATTTGAAAAAAAATCTTTAAGGGCTCGTTTAGCTGTCGATTTGGATTAAATTTTTTTTTTTCAAAATCAAAAAATTAAAAATGCATTTGGTTGATAAATACTTTTTTGAAATGAACCTAAAAATCTGAATGAAACTGAATGGATTCATTTCAGATGTTTTTCATATTTTATCCTTTTTTTCTTAAAACACTTGAAACTTGCGAATTCGTCTTCTTCCTTCTATTCGTGATCTTTCTTCATGCGATTCATTGCTACTTTTCTCTAAAACAGTTTTCAAAAATATCAACCAAACTTATTCTCGAATACTAATAATTAACGAAATACAACTTAAATTGTTAATATAATTTATATTTTAAAAAATAATATTTTGGATCACGAATCAAAAATAGGGCCTTAAACTTTTTTTTTGTAACTAAACAGTCCTTTGGATTTTTTGTTAGTGTTGCTGTCGGAATCTGAACAATACTTTGGAGATTATTTGGTTCGGCCGGGGCTTGTAAGCTGCCTGAATCCGAACAATACTTTGGAGATTATTTAGTTCGGCCGGGGCTTGTAAGCTGCCTGAATCCGAACAATACTTTGGAGATCATTTGGTTCGGCCGGGGCTTGTAAGCTGCCCGAAGCTGAACAATACATTGGAGATTATTTGGTTCGGCCGGGGCTTGTAAGCTGCCCGAATCCGAACAATACTTTGGAGATTATTTGGTTCGGCTGGGGCTTGTAAGCTACCCGAATCCGAACAATACTTTGGAGATCATTTGGTTCGACCGGGGCTTGTAAGCTGCCCGAATCCGAACGATACATTGGAGATTATTTGGTTCGGCCGGGGCTTGTAAGCTGCCCGAATCCGAACGATACTTTGGACATTATTTGGTTCGGCCGGGGCTTGTAAGCTGCCCGAATCCGAACAATACTTTGAAGATTATTTGGTTCGGCCGGGGCTTGTAAGCTGCCCCGAATACCGAAGTAATACTTTGGAGATTATTTGGTTCGGCCGGGGCTTGTAAGCTGCCCGAATCCGAACAATACTTTGGAGATTATTTGGTTCGGCTGGGGCTTGTAAGCTGCCTAATCCGAATAATACTTTGGAGATTACACGGCTCCCAGCTGCGCCGGGAGCGCTCGGCCATACCAAGCCTTCGTGGGATGCAATTTGGCCTAACTGAGATATATAGCTTTGGCTCAGAGCTCGGCCTAGTCGAGGTATGGAGATTTGGCCCAAGGAGATGGCCCGGTCGTGCCGAGAGTAGATGCGTGAACGACATCTGTTTTCTATTGTGACTTTCGAAAGAACGACCGTAGCGGTCCTGCCGCGGATCGTAAAACAAGATGCCAAAGCTGTAAATAGGGCGAGTCTATAGAGAGCATACTCTATTGATGATATATGCGGAGGTTGTCCGAACTCTACGTCCGGGGAATGGATTTCCCGTTCATGTCCTGGAGCTTGTAGGTGCCGGGACCGATGACTGCCGTTACTTGGTAGGGGCCTTTCCAGTTTGGAGACAATTTTCCTTGCTCCAGCGGCTTGGAGACGGATGCTTTTCGAAGGACAAGATCGCCAGGCGAGAAGGATTTGCCCTTGACTCTAGAGGCATGGTAGCGGGCCACCCTTTGCTGGTACGTGGCCATTCTGATTCGAGCCTTTTCCCTGATTTCTTCCACCAAGTCGAGATTGGTTCGGAGCTGCTCGTCGTTGGTTTCTTCTAAGTAGATTTCCACTCGCAGAGAGGGAAGGCCTATTTCCACGGGGATGATGACTTCCGTGCCAAAGGCCATCCAGAATGGGGTCTTGCCGGTAGGGATTCTCTGAGTGGTGCGGTAGGCCCTAGAACATGATGAAGTTTGTCTGCCCATCTGTCTCGGGCTCTGGTGAGCCGAGACTTAATCCCTTGAAGTAGGGTCGGTTTGTTACCTCGGCTTCTCCGTTGGCTTGCGGATGCCCCATTGAGGTGAGGCGATGGCTGATGCCATGATCCTCGCAGAACTCCCGGAACTTGGGATTATCAAATTGCTTTCCATTATCGGTGATGAGGGCATGCGGGAGGCCAAAGCGATAGATGATGGATCTCCACACGAAGTCCCTAGCCTGAGCCTCGGTTATCTGGGCTACTGCTTCGGCCTTGACCCACTTGGTGAAGTAGTCGATGGCGATAAATAGAAATTTTCTCTGTCCAGTGGCGAGGGAAAAAGAGCCGAGAATGTCCATCCCTTACTTAGCAAAAGGCCAAGCGGAGGAAATAGGGACTAAACTAGTGGAGGGGAGCCTCTGGATGCTGGAGTGCCTCTGGCACGGGTCACAAGCTCGAACGAGGTCATCGGCATCCTTTTGCATGGTAGGCCAGTAATATCTCTGGTGCAGTACCTTGTGCATAGAGATCAACCCCCAGGTGATTGCCGCAGATTCCTTCATGTACTTCTCGAAGAGCATAGTCAGCTTCGGACGGGCGGAGGCATTTGAGAAGTGGCATGGAAAAGGACCGCTTGTACAGCTGATCGTCGACTAGCACATAATGGGTAGCTTGCAATCTCAGCTTCCTCGCTTCCTTACGGTCGGCTGGAAGTGACCTAGTTCTGTCATTCCTTTGGTTCTTGCTCGAGCCAGATGATGAAAAATTATCATGTCCGGTTCCTTCGGAGGATGGATCTATAAGAATTCACCTATCCCAATAACAAAGAAACCTGACTTGAATGATCCTGTATTAAGAACTAAATTGGCTAAAGGAATGGGTCATAATTATTATGGAAAAGCCGCATGGCCCAACGATCTTTTATATATTTTTCAGTAGTAATTCTAAGTACTCTCGCGTGTAATTTAGGCTTAGCGGTTCTAGAACCGTCAATGATTGGTGAACCGGTAGATCCATTTGCAACTCCTTTGGAAATATTACCCGAGTGGTACTTCTTTCCCGTATTTCAAATACTCCGCACAGTGCCCAATAAGTTATTGGGTGTTCTTTTAATGGTTTCAGTACCAACGGGATTATTGACAGTACCTTTTTTGAAGAATATCAATAAATTCCAAAGTCCATTTCGTCATCCAGTAGCTACAATAGTCTTTTTGATCGGTACCGTAGTAGACCCTTCTTTAAGATATTTTAATATTGGATCGAACTAGGATGGCTCGACCTCAATCTGCATCACTCGGTCCGCCTCCGCGATGCTAGGTTTTTTCAAGATTTCTAAGGGGAAACTTTTGCTCGACACTCATCGACTCCGCAGTCGCAAGCCGGGACAACAGATCGGGGCGGCATTTTTGGATATGGGGATCTGGATAACTTCGAATTCAGAGAAGTGAGAAAGCAAGTCCCATACCTGCCGAAGGTACCGAATCATGTTTGGCTCCCGGGCCTCGAATTCGCCCCGCACGTGACCGGCCACCAACTGAGAGTCGGTGAAGGCATTCAGCCTCTTCACTTTCAGATCACGTGCGATTCGGAGTCCAGCAAGCAGGGCCTCATACTCGGCTTTGTTGTTGGAGGCTGGGAAGGAGAATCGAACGCCGTACTCAAAGGTCGTCCCCTTGGGGCTGGTGAGGATCAAACCAGCACCGGAGCCATTGGCATTGGAGGATCCATCGACGTGGAGGAGCCACAGGGCGTCAGATCTTGGATGCTCGGGGGAGTTCGGAGCGGAACCATCTTCCGGGATGGTGCACTCAAGGAGGAAATCAGCTAGAATCTGAGCCTTGATAGCCGGGCGAGGTTGATAACAGATATCATGCTCGCTTAACTCAACGGCCCACTTAGCCATTCTTCCGGATGTCTCCGGACGATGGACCACCACCTTGATGGGCTGATTGGTAAGGACTATCACAGAATGCGCTTGGAAATATGGTCGTAATCTTCGAACCGATATTATCAAGGCCAAGACCAGCTTCTCGATTCGGGTGTACCTTGTCTCGGCGTCCTGGAGAAGTTTGCTGACATAGTAGATCGGCTTCTGGGTCTTCTTCTCTTCTCTGACCAAAACCGAGCCAATCGCGCCTTCAGAGACTGCCAGGTACAGAAACAACATTTCTTCCGGATTGGGGCTGCTGAGGAGGGGTGGCAAGCCAAGATATCTCTTGAGGTCCTCGAATGACTTTTGGCACTCGGAAGTCCATTAAAAATTCTTGGCAGATCGAAGAGCTTTAAAGAAAGGAAGGCTCCTCTCGGCCGACCGAGCCACAAAGCGGTTGAGGGCCGCAATTCTTCCCGTCAGGCGCTGGACTTCTTTGATAGATGTTGGGGGCGCCATTTGCTGAAGCGCTTGAATCTTTTATGGGTTGGCTTCAATGCCTCGCTAAGAAACCATGAAGCCAAGAAACTTCCCCGAGGTGACACCGAAGGTGCACTTCGTTGGATTGAGCTTCATCCGATACCTTCGGAGTGTCGCGAAGCTTTCAGAAAGATCCTCAATATGCTGGGATGCTTCCTTGCTTTTGACCAGCATGTCATCGACATACACCTCCATATTTCGGCCGATCTGCTCCTTGAAGACTTTGTTTACCAGCCTTTGGTAAGTGGCGCCTGCATTTTTCAGACCAAAGGGCATGACACGGTAATAGTAGGTACCTCGATTGGTTATGAAGGCAGTTTTTTCTTCATCTTCGAGTGCCATTCAATCTGGTTGTAGCCTGAATAGGCATCCATGAAGGTCAACATCTGATGGCCGGAGGTGGCATCCACGAGCTGGTCGATCCAGGGGAGAGGGAAGCTATCCTTCGGGCATGCTTTGTTAAGGTCGGTAAAGTCGATGCATATTTGCCATTTGCCGTTCGACTTTTTCACCATAACATTGGACAGCCAGCTTGGATAATTCACCTCCCGAATGAAGTTTGCCTTGATGAGCTTGTCCACCTCTTATTCAATTGCTCTCTGCCAGTCAGGGGCGAAGCTTCTTTTCTTTTGCTTTACGGGCCGGGACATCTCGTCTGCATTGAGACGGTGGACGAGGACGTCCGGGCTGATCCCGGGCATGTCGGAAGCTGACCAAGCGAAGACATCAGCGTTTCTTCAGAGAAAGTCGATCAGCTCCAGTCGGGGCTTCCCTTTCAGTAGCGACCCGATCCCTTATGGTTCGGTCGGGCCGAGCCTCGTCCAGCGGTACCTCCTCCAACTCTTTGGCTGGTTCTCCTCGTTGCTCGGCGAAATCCTCCCGAGCGTCTAGTCCGTCAACCTCGGGCAATCTGGATTGCAGGCTGGTGATGAAGCACTGCCGAGCTATAGTTTGGCTTCCTCGAACTACACCAACCCCTCGCTCGGTCGGGAACTTCATAACAAGATGCGGGATGGAGACGTCGGCTCTGAGGGACATCAAGCCGGGTCTTCCCAAGATCGTTGTAGGGCGACCGGAGATTGGTCACCAAGAAATCTGCATGCACAGTGGTGATGGAAGGCCAGGCAGGTTCCTGCTCGGACCGTCAAGGTCACGACCCCCTCCGGAGTGATTACATCGCCGGTGAACCCCATTAGGGTGGAGTCCACCGCTCGGAGATTCTCCATGATAAGTTTCATCTTCACAAACATATCGAAGTACAAAACATTGACGGAGCTTCCACTATCAATGAGAATTCGGCTTACATCATAGTTATTCAAATTGAGAGATACAACCAGCGCATCATCTGTGGGAACTATATTCCCTGGAAGTCATCGCTGGAGAAAGAATGCTCGTCAGTTCGCGCTTTCTTCGGCGTCGAACCTTCTTCATCGTCCCTCCCGCCTGAAGACCACCGACCGCCTCAATCACATTAATGTGGCCAGCGACCAGAGGATTTGGGGGAGGAAGGAGTTGCTGCTGGGGCTCAGGCCGATGATCGCCCCGTTTCTTGGCTCGGGGGCTCCTCTGAATCGATCCAGTCTACCCCGCTGGATGAGCCTTTCGATCTTGTTCTTCAGTTGCCAGCACTCTTCAGTGTCGTGGCCATGGTCGCGTGGTAGCGGCAATACTTGGCGGGTCTCTCCGGGCAGCATTTCCCCGAAGAGGAGGAGGCCGAGGGAGTTAGCGCTCGATTTCCATAAGGATCTCCGCTCTTGGGGCAGTGAGCGGAGTAAATCGATTGAACCTCCTAGGCGGGCTCCGGGTGCGATTCCTTGGCGGCGGCTGAGGAATCCTTTGGCAGCGAGGCGGGCTTGGCTGACGGGCAGGTCGGTGCTTATCTGAGCCTTTGGGCTCCGTCTTCTTCGTAAGCTCGGCTCGGGCAGCTCTCCGTGATTCTTCGACTCTTGCATATTTGTATGCCAGAGCCATCATGTCGGAGAGGTTCAGAGGGTAGCTGACCTCCAGCGCCAGGTAAAAATCACTTTCCTTCAATACTCCGCCCGCCAGGGCAGACATGGCCACCTCATGATTAAGGTGGTCCACCTCCAGCATGGCCGTGTTGAAACGGTCGAGATACTTCTTCAAAGACTCCCCCTCTCTCTGCTTAACCTCAGAGAGGGAATCGGACCTCCGTCTGTGACGGTGGCTGCTGACGAACTGCTGATGAAGAGGTGGCTCAACTCGTCGAAGGAATTAATAGAACCTGGTTTCAAAGCATTGAACCAGGTTCGAGCAGATCCCCTGAGGGTGGAAGGGAAAGCGCGACAAAGGATCGCATCTGATGCCCTGTGGAACATCATGATCGATCGGAAGCTGCTGAGATGATCGTCGGGGTCAGAGGAGCCATGATAAGGCTCGATGGCAGGCAGTTTGACGTGGGAGGAAATCACTTCCTCCATAATCTTCTTAGAGAAGGGGATGCCCTGCTCCGCTTATTCTGAAGCGGATAGGCCTGCTTGGCGGCGTCTAGCTCTTGACGCATTTCTTAGAGCTGGCGGCGGATATCCCTATCAAGAAAAGCAAAAGGGTAGGACAAGGAGGATACTAAGATGGTGTTGAATCATGGCGAGAGAACACCGGGGAGAAGGATCGGGCCCACCGAGATCTAGGGAGATCTCTGTCGCGGACTCCTTGGGGAGCTAGCTCAACTTCTCTGGGATGGCGAGGGGGGTCCGCAACCTCAAGCGGGCCGGAAGAAGAGGCCACTGGATGAGCGGGGGCTGCATCCTCCTCGGGGGATGAGGAGCAGGAGCAGTCGGACAGGGGCTTTGGGGCGCCCCTGAATTAGGTGGGCCAATGCCTGGACTTGCTGGACCAGTGCGGCTAACTGGTCCTGGGTCACCGGGGCCACCAGTGGCGATGGAGTCTCAACTGGCGGTGGCGGCGGTGCAATACTGCTCGCGGATCAGGCCTTTGGGAGGTAACCTGATCTCGGGCCTCGGAAGTAGCTTTTCTTCAGTTGGCCATGGGAGGAGTTCTCTTTCAGATTGAGATCCTTATCTCATGGATCACAAGTTTATGGGACTTGAGGGCCCTTCCTCTAGCGCCAATCTGTTGCTGCCGGAATCTGTCCTCTGATCCGGGCGCGGTCGGGTTGTAGCACGGGCTCTCCGCCTGGGTGGACCTGCAAAACAGTCCTCACGCGAGAGGCATTGGGGGTGGCCCTCTGCGGAAGACCCTCCGATGCTCAAGTCAGTGAAGATCAGCAATCAACAGAAATGGGAGAAAGCTCTCGCTGAAGAGTCCCTCCAGGGCTATGAGCAGAGCAGAGCGCTAATGGCAGAAGCTAAGGAGAGAGAGAGGGTTCCAGTGAGTGAGTGTGCGCGTACCTGAGGAGTCGGCAGACGACTCTATTTATAGAGGATCACCTGATTCCCTGTGGCGTCGCGGGTCCGAAAGTCGTTAGGATCTGAATCCAGTTTGTTATGAGGCCGGTAGGATTCGTATCTTGTTGGTTAGAGGATCGATGGCTAGGAGAGCTCGTTGATGTCTCGAGATGTGGTGAGGAGATAGGCTTCAGGGCCCTAGGCCATTCTTGCGGGTCCTAGGTCACTCCCAGATATGATTTCTATTTGGAATCTAACGAATTCGGGCTCTCCTGCGTCGAATTCCGTAGAGGCGCAGATATCGCTCGGGCTAGGCCGAGCGATGGGAGAGATCGGCTAGAGGGGCCGAAAGGTGACATAGCTCGGCTGGGGCCAAGAGAGGATATAGCTCGGTTGGGGCCGAGAGACGACATAACTTGGCTGGGGCCGAGAGAGGATATAGCTCGGGCCGAAAGACGATATAGCTCGGCTGGGGCCGAGAGACGACATAGCTCGGCTAGAGCTGAGAGAGATGATTCGCGTCTTGGGAGTCCTTGGTTCGAAGAGGAGCTAAGGCGCCCCGACCTATCGAGGCTGACCTATCTCGGGTGAGCGTCGCATAGTGGACAGGAATCAGGGCTAGCCCTAGCCACCATATGCATGATTATTAACACACATCGATTTTATTCCTCAATAATTAGATGCAGTCGAGCAACCTAACTAGCACCCATCATGCCCCAACTTGCGACTAGTTCCAATTAGATAGCAAGGATTTTTCAAACAACAAACATTGCATCCCAGTCTATCTCATCACTTAAATTAGATCGAGTGCAAATCATGGATCATAATAACTCCATCTTGTCTTGCATCTTTCAGCCAGAGAGCACCATGCATGCATGACCCCACAACCCAACAAACCCAGCATCCCAATAAGAGGAAAATAAGAGTATAATAAGTTGTCAAAAAAAAATCCAATTTTTGAACACGCAACCGACTCCAAAGGAGTCCACTGTTCAGATTTAAAACGGCTCCAGTACTTCACACCAATGTTTTGAAAACCGGTCTAAATCGATTGGTCCAATCAAAAATCTATCGTTAATTTAGATCGATTTTATTATTAAAATTAATTTTTATATAATATAAATTTAAAAAAGTTTTAAATCGATCGGATTTCAATTGATTCAATCTAATTTTTTATTTTTTTAAAAAATATTATTTAAATTATATTTATATTTTATTATTTTATATAATTAAATTAAAATTTAATATAATATTATTTGATTTAATTAATTAATTCATTCGATCAAATCGATTAACTCACAATCCAATGTTAAGATGATCCGATCCAATTTTTAAAACATTGCTTTACAACATCCCTGGCCCAAAAACCCATCTCGAGCGATCCCCTTATTTGAAACTTTGAAGGGAGAGGGAGAGGGAGAGGGAGAGGAGAACAAATAAAAATTATTATTTTATTTAAAAAAATAAATATAAATTATAAATTTATTTTTTAAAATAAAACATGAATAATTAATTATTTTTTTTTATTTCCTTGTATTGAAGGGAGAAACCTTGGTGGGGCCCAATGGCGGGGCGATGAGGGGGGACACACGGCACTCTCTCCGGTTGAACCCCACCTCTAACACCACGTGGCACGATGTAATTTTCCCGGAGGACGGCGAAAATAAGGCGAAAATACCTATCTTGCCCTCTTGAATCCTTGTGGGGAAATTACCGGGGATTCACACATGAAGAATCTCGCAGAAGAAGACGGGGAGATGGGGAAGGGTACTTATTTATTTCTCAGAGGGGGGCAGCGAAGCCGCCCGCCGCCGCCGAGGGGAGAGTGAGAGATTAGAATTATGAAGCTCCTCTCTCGCTTCACCTTCGCTGCGCTTTGGTTGCTATTGCTCTCAGGTACGAAGCTTCTTCACCATAAAAAGATCTCCTTGTTTGGTTTTAGATTTGTAGGAGAATTTGAGAAGCTTGATTTCTTCAGTGTTCAGTTTCTTTCTTGGATGCTAATGTAATCTTATTGGAAGATAGGAGGTGGTGTCTGTGATTCTTGCATTGATCTTTTTCTTTTATTAGCTTTCCTGCAGCAATTCGGAGGTGATATTTAGTTTTTTTTTTTTTTTTTGCATTATTTTAATTGATTTTGCTGGAATCCTGATTTCCTTGGTAAAGGTTCGATGGGTATATAGAATTGAGCGAAGATAGGGAGTTGATTGATATCTAGGCACTGACGATAGATCTTTTGGATCACTGAAACGCTATGTTTTTATTTGAATTGTGTCTGGAATCTTTGGATTTCAGTTCCATTGTTTCGGTTTTTCCCTGAGAAGAAACCAAAAAAAAAAAAAAAAAAAACACTTTGGATCTGCCTCTTGGATCTTCTACAATGTCAATGCAACTTTACCTATTTTGTTTCTCAATGGATTGAAAAGTCCCCCCAACTTTACATCAAAAACACTTTTTATCTTTTATTCTGTCGAATTTCACATATAAATTCGCACCTACCTGCTTTTTAGTTCATTTTTTAATAAAGAACATTAAGTTTGGTCGCCGTGGGAATCCCACTTTTTCACCTTCTTTTCCATTGTCTCTCTAATATTTTATTTGTTCTGATTGGATTTGGTCAAGCACATCTTCTGATTAAAACAATTTAGAGCATAAGTGTTGATCTTTACCTATCTTCTTATAATGTTCATAAAGTGCATTTGATTTTTTTTTTTCCCCTATTTTTCTTGGTGATAAAGTTGTAAACTTTTACATAGCCTTCCCACCTATCTTAGCTTTTCAAATTCCTACTGCTATAGCAGTAAGATATTCTTGGTTTCAAAGGTTAGAGAGTTCTTCCTTTAATATAGAATTCCTGGAACTTAACTGCAAGATTCCTTTATTTAGGATATAAGACAATTTGATTGTCCAATTGGCTGGCATTATAGCTTAATTGATGATAACAAATGATTACTTGGTAAACTGGATCCATGTACTTACAAAAGTATGAGTTATTTTAGAGAGCTCTATGTCAGCATTTTCGGCTGGTGCCAAACATTCTGTTCTTTAGCATCAAATAAAAATAAATAAATAAATAAGAAGCTTTTTCATGGTTTTATATAGACCTAACTAGATAAAGAGTTGTTTACCTGCTTCTTTCTCATACATTTTTCAAGAACTTACTAAATTTGAAGGACAGCGTTCCTGTTCACTCCCATATGATGAAATAAATTAAACAATGGCTGGGTACAGATAAGCAATGCTGATGTTCAGTATTCTGATACCTGGAAATGATTTATTTATCTTAATCTCACAGTGAGTTCAGCTGAAGGAGATGTAATTTTACAGGTCAAGTTCCCCAAACCCTTTGCCTCAAGATTGGAATCAACTATGGGCAAATTGCCAACAATCTGCCTTCTCCCTTCCAAGTCTCTGGCCTCCTCCAGTCAATCAGTATCAGCAAGGTGAAGCTTTATGATGCTGACCCCAAGGTTTTGAGTGCCTTCGCCAATTCCAACGTTGAATTTATAATTGGAATTGGCAATGAGAATGTATTAAACATGACAGACTCTGCAAAAGCCCAGGCCTGGCTCAGACAAAATGTCCAGCCTTACCTCCCACAAACTAAAATCACCTGTATCACTGTTGGAAATGAGGTTTTGTCTGGCAATGACACTGCTTTAATGTCCAACCTCCTCCCAGCAATGCAATCCATATATGAAGCTCTTGTTACCCTTGGATTGGACAAGTATGTGAATGTTTCCACTGCACACTCCACAGCTATATTAGGAAATTCCTACCCTCCTTCCTCTGGCTCTTTCCGTGAAGATCTCGCTCAGTACATTCAACCACTCCTAAACTTCCATTCTCAGATCAAGTCTCCCTTCCTCATAAATGCATATCCTTACTTTGCCTACAAAGGAAACCCAGATAGTGTTCCATTGGAGTATGTCCTTTTCCAGCCTAATTCAGGAGTCACTGATCCGAATACAAACTTGAGCTATGATAATATGCTCTATGCACAGATTGACTCGGTCTATTCTGCGATGAAAGCAAGGGAGCACACAGATATTGATGTAAGAATATCCGAGACTGGGTGGCCATCAAAAGGAGATTCTGATGAGCCAGGAGCAACCATAGAGCATGCTGCAACATACAATCGTAATCTGTTGCAAAGGGTTGCAATGAATCAAGGCACACCACTGAAGCCTTCAGTGCCCGTTGATGTCTATGTTTTTGCCCTGTTTAATGAGGACCTAAAGCCAGGTCCCACGTCTGAGAGGAACTATGGTCTTTTCTATCCTGATGGTACACCTGTTTACAATATTGGTTTGCAACGGTACTTTATAACTCCATCATTATTATCATCATCTTCCAAGCTGATGGTAAGGAATAAGCTAATTTCTGGTAACACTTAACACATACTTCTCCCCTAATTTTAGCAAAATTATCATTACTTGCTTTATTTTGTTGCCTTCTGTCTGCAAAAATAATTGTCATTTAATTTGCTTGGCAACATGCTTTCATCTTTAAATAAATTGGTAGCAATCTAGTCCTGCATTCTTATGTGGCAAAGGCCATGACAGCCATTTGCTCATGAACTCAAAGCTCCATTGCTAAATGCAGGTTGAGAAGGCTTTGACCATTTACACTGACCATTCTTATGTGGCAAACGCCATGACAGCCATTTCTTTCGAAAAAAAAAAAGTAATATTCAAAAAGAATTTTCTTGATGATTTTCATGTGAAAAATAAAGAAAACACAACGCTATTTTTTTTTGAATATTACTTTCTTTTGTTTTACCCACATGAAATTCATGAACCCACACCAAAAGAAGCTAAATCAGAATGTAGAAATTATATTTGGTTAGAATATTTCCAGCTGCATTTGTTGAGATAATCTTCTTGATATTGAGAAGATAATATAGAATAGGACATCCCTTGTCCCTTGTGCTGGAGACTCATCTTTTGTTTTTCCTTGCAGGTGGTGTGGGGGTTGCACATTCTTATAGCGGTCATTGCAGTGTTTATTTAAGCTAGTTGGCATCCACATTGGTAATGGGTGAGTGAAGTCAATGATTAGATATTATTTGTTAGTTGCTTAGTGATTCAAGTTCATCTGTCATGGCTGGACCGGAGAATAAGTCAGTTGAGTGATTCCTTGGCTTTTGACACTTTTTCTTGATCCATTTGTATACATAGCTAGCACCCTAGATTACAAGAAACTGTCTTTAGGTTTGTAAGATGTCCTCATCGGTTAGGTCATGGTCATTTCTTTCTTTTTCTATATATTTCTGTGTTTCTTTTACTTTAGAAATCCAGCCACTAAAGTTCTGGGGTGGTCATTGAGTTCTGTTGGTTTATTAGAATTCAAACAGAAAATTATGATGGAAAGCAGCAACTCACCAACACTTCAGAACCTATCATTTTCATCATTTCAATTGCACATGCATGTACTGTAAGAAACAGTGAAGGTTACATGTTCTTGTCTGCAACCTAACCCAAGCCATCCGTCATATATTCTAAACTCCATTCATGGTCTCAACTTTTGGCCAATATTTTCCCTTCATGAAAAAACAGATGAGTTGATATGTCCACCTGTCAACAAGATATGACATCTTCGGTTTCGGTTGCATAGTAATTCATATTTTCCAGTGGAGTGGGACCGGAATCTTATCATCTCCAGTTTCAGCATCAATGCTTTGGCAAAATCATTGTGTTAACTCTGTCTCACTCAACTGTCATATTTCTTCTGTGGTGCAGGCTCAAAACAATTGGTAAAAAGATTCAGCACTTTGCTTGGGTAGAACTCATTGGCTGCTTGCAAGTGAAGTGGGATGGTTGTTTGCAAGAAGAAAACTGAGCATAAACAGAGCCAGATTCGATATTGAAGGAAAACCTGTATCAGTAATAGAAATAAGGAGCAGTCACACTCTCATTGAATTCATTGGATAATAGAATGTTAATGTATTAGGATCTCTTTTTCAGGTTGTCATCACATTCATTTGGGATGTTGATAAATTTTAAAGCTCAAGTGATTACTGAAACAAGGATTTTTGTAGGTGGCGACATGAAATCAGTCAATAATAAGTGTGCAATCCACTGTGTGATTCTTCTTCTATGTGGCGTTTGAATGATGCGAAATGGGGACCGATAGTTTATAATGACTTGAAAAAGAAGGCTGCTGGGTGCAACGTCATAATCAATCAAGAAATTTGATGCACGCAATTGATAAAACAATATGATAAAAGATGAGGGAAAAATGGTCCATCTTTTGTCCTTTATTGGCATGTTGTTCTCTTATCATTGTTTCAGTATTTAATCAATTGGCAACAAGTGTCAATGTTTAACCAAATGGCATCAAATAGTTTGGTAAAAACAGACACAAAATTTGGAGAAGGAAATCATGGAACGGGCCCTTGGACACGAATAACAACGGCATAAAATCGCAGCAGAAAATGGCATTGTACACTTGTTGGGATGTCACACCACAAAATAGTTGTTTGATGAAAAGAGAGGAGAGAGTTGGGTTTTAATTAACAATTTATAACTTTGGATTAAATCTTTCGTTTTACATGATTCAAATTTCAGATGAAATTAAATTTGGAATCAAATTCTAATTTCAGCAAAATAAATATGTGGAATAGGAGTCCATAATTCTAATTTCGATTCTAATTCCAAAGGGGCCTTAAAATAAAATTTTAATAATTTTTCTTATTTTATCATTTTTTTTATATTTTATTACTTCATAAGCCAAGTATTATAAAACGCATGGAAACGATGACAAATTTCTCCACCAGTGCCGACACTTCAAATACATCTTTCTTTATAATACTTATAAGGCTTTCGATGGCACTTTAATTATGAATATGGTTTTCTTACCATCAACTCAAGTCTTTAAAATAAAATCATAAATTATAAAAAATTAAAAATTTAAACTTCTTTTATATTTATTAAATTGTTATGATTAAATATATTTATAGCACGCATCTATTTTCACTCTAAAGTCAATTCTTTATGCTTTTACTCACTCAAACTATCACATCACAATTCATCACTTAGACTCAATGCATAAATATATCTCTCGGAAGATTAACCCAAACGGCAACCGATTCTAAAAAAAAAAAAATACTAAATCGATATTTAAAATCAAATGTCTGTAATTCATCTAGAATATCAAAATTATTGACTTAAAAAATATAATAGCTGCCAATTTTAGAATTCTAATTAATTACTTCTTTCCTCCTCAGTTAAGTTTCAATCCATTATCTGGAAATTATAAATAAAAATGATATCATTTACAACTCAATAATATTTATGTTATGTGAATTTTGAGTTGGACTGCAGAAGCTGTGATATTATTCCATTTGTTCATCAGGATAGCATGGGGACCAGTCTTCGCATGGCACAGATTCTTTGCAGAAAAACTCTGGGTCCCAGTCATGCACGGCATCAACTAAACGTGCCGGCGAAAAGGAAATGAAAGCCAACAACGATGGCACAACCACCTTTATACCAAATTGCATAGCAGCTAGTGATAATATAAAATATATAATTGAGTTTGGTGTGGAGCTAAACGAAATGCACGTAAATGAATAGAATGATGCTGTGAGGATTATTGTCTTCATCTGGTTTTTATTGGCCAATATAAGAAATTTGCGTTCAATTAATAACTAAATCAAAAATTAGAAAATTAGCATGGTCAAATTTCCAGAACTATACATTGGAGTTTGAACAAAGAAATGGGATCAATTTGAGAAAAGCCATAACATGGCTGAAAGTAAATGATTTTGAGAGCATAGCACATGATGACTAACAACTCTTCACCTAACCCATATATAAAATTATTGAGAGTGAGTAGGCAAGGTTATGGTGATTGAATTAGAAAGGATTTTCTGAAGTGAAAATACAGCCACTAGTAACATAAATTCACTATTGGACATTAAAGCACAATGTGCTGAGCTTTTTTGACATCCACAATAAAGGAAAATTTGAATTAAAATGTCAAAAAAACTTGTAGTTTTATAATTTATGACTATGCTTTCTCTCATGATTGTTTTCTTCACACACCACCTTTATTCTTCACATAGTCATAGATCCCTACCTTATCACTAAGGTTTATTAGAGCCATTTAAGGAGAGTCCAGCTCCAACATAAGTCTTTTTTTTTTTTTTTCGATACAGACAGATGATCACATTAATATAGGGTAAGTCAAACCAATATATCATAGTACAATATTTGGGAAATGACAAGAGGGCAAGGATCGCCCAGCTTCCCGCTCCAAAAATCTGAGTGGTAGGCCATCCTGGAAACAATCCAACTAGCTACTGAATTGGCTTTCCTATAGATGTGCCGAATCTGGGCGCTAGCAACGCCATGAAGTGTAGATCGAATGTCATAAAGCAAGGGAATGATGGGCAAGTGGTCGCTAGTATCCTGATGAAGCCAATGGATAATAGTAATAGAATTTTCTTCAATAATAAGACTGTGTGCGCCCAGACTACGGACGACACAGGAAATACCAGTCCATGCAGCATACAGCTCAGCACAAGGCACCGAAGAATCAAGAAGGCCGAATCCTTCAGTCGCCAACATCGCACCATCCAACCCACGAATCACAAAAGCCGATCTAGCACATCTACCTCGAATACTTCCATCAAAGCTAATTTTGACAAACCTAAAGGTGGAGGCTCCCAAGAAATGAAAACCATGCGCCGGTGCGCTGCCGAAGCAGCAGGGAAGTCCCAGAGGCCAGGGCTAGCAGAATCAATAGCACTCTGATGGAAATGATACTCAGCAGATAAGGAGAAGGCAGTCCAGATAATCCTACAAGCAGGAGTAATCTCGTCAGTGAACATGAGCTGGTTCCGGGATAACCAAATATGATAAGCAGTGTAAGCCCTCGTAGATCTCTTCTAATGAATACCTCTTCTCACATCTTGCCTAATCATGCACAAAAAAGAGCTATAGAGGAATGCAAAACCATAAACCCAAGGGCGATCGTCTGAGATCTGCTATATCTGTCTCGCTCTAGAACAAGAGAAGATAGCATGGTCAACCATCTCCTCCTTAAGGCCACATAACGAGCACATAGGCTAGATGCACATCCCTCTCCCAGCGAGCAGAGAGCAGGTAGGGAGAGCGTCCCATGCTAGCTTCCAGATAAAAAGCTGCACCGTAGGGTGAATAGGTAGATGCCAAATCCACGCCAAATTCCTCGAATGCTAAGGCTATATGGTCTATAAATGTTGAGGAGGTCCCTGATAGGAGCAGGAGACATACAAGATCTCTTCCAAACCCTGATGTCCGCTGTGGGGTCCAGCATGAGGGGAATGGAAAGGATGCGAGGATGAAGCTCGTTCCCAAAGAGACTGGACACCAAAGAAGAAGACCAGGTATTATGATCCTGAGAGATCAAATAAGTGACCCTCATTCCATTAGGAATGTCAGAGCAAACAAAAGTCGGCCATCAAGACAGGGGAAGGCCGGCGATCCATCTATCTTGAACAATATCCACCGAGGCTCCGTCACCAATCATCCAAGATATGCTAGTCAGAATAACCGGGGCATACCGATAAACCTCTTTTCAGAAAAAGAAATGGTTATGGGTAGGCTGAGGAAGAGAGGAAGAAGTCCAGTTGCCGTATTTGGCATGCATAAAAGAGCTCCACAAATAATGCGGAACAAGCAAGAATCGCGTGGCATGCCTAGCAGTCAAAGCCTTCCTCCTAACAGTGAGAAACTGAATCCCAAGCCCACCCTCAGTAATCGGCCTACAAACAATGTCTCGGGCGAAAAGATGAATACCATGATCATCCTACATCGAGGCCCAGAGGAAGTCCCGAAAATATTTTTTATCTTCCATAAGCAAGTCAATGGGATGACAGCATTAGATAATAGTTAGAGAGGAAGAGAAGACAACACCGAGCGTAAAAGAGTAATCCTCGCCATCATAGAGAGCCCTGTGATCTTCCACCCATCCAGGCGATCATGGACCCGCCTCTCCAAGTCGCTAAAATCAGAGTTTCATGGCCGTCTCCCCGTAATCGGTATCCCAAGATATGATAGCCAATCAGCTAGAACAGAAATTCCTAGAATTTGCGAGATAGCCATCCTAACCGTCGGAGTCATCTTTGGACTAAAACAGATCAAAGATTTACTCAGATTAACTTTCTGCCCAGAAGCCCGACAATAAGACTATAGAATGGTCGTAAAAGTGGTAGGATTCCATACAGTAGCCTTTCCCAGGAGAATGCACTGTCAGCAAAATAGAAGGTGAGAGAGCAAGGGCCCGTGGGGACCCGCAGTGTAAGGGACCAGAGAAGAGCCCTGCTGAGCCTGAATTAGGGCCCGAAACAAAGCCTCAGCAGAGAGAATAAACAAGAATGAAGAAATAGGGCATCCCTACCTCAGCCCAACCTTGGAGTGGAAATAATCAGTCTGACCTTCGTCAATAAGGAGAGAGAAAGATGGCCGATGAACACAGGCCATGACCCAGTCAACAAAGAGCTCATCAAATCCAAACTCGAAGAGAGAGTGACATAGAAAAGTCCAGCTCAATTTATCATAAGCTCTTTCCATATCAAGCTTAACTGCCATGAGACATTGGCAACCTAAGGCTCTCTAAAGGTCAAACATGAATTCCTGAGCTAATAGGGTGTTATTAGTGATACTCCATCCTCTGACAAAAGCCCCATGCTTATGAGAAATAAAGCGAGGGATCACTGATGAGGGATGAAGTCGAATGTTGCAATCTAGGAGGAGATAGTAATAATTAAATAAAAAATGAAGTGAAGCTAGGCTACATTTTTATGTAAAAAAGCAAAAATTTTCATAAAGGAATTTGCATGTTAAACTAGAATTGGATGAGAATCCTTCAAAATAGTAAAGAGAAATGATTTTTATGGCTAAGAAAACACACAGGCTAGGGCTTAGTTACTCTAATATTTCAGATCGAAAAATGTTGAAAGAAGGGTATCTGGCCATTAATATATCAGAGTTAAAAGGATTACACTCAAGATGAAGTTCTTGGATGACAAGAAGATTCCTCTAGTTGCAGGACTTCTTATATCTGTTTCTTATCACGAAAGACCTTCTTCTTTAGAACCTAAAATTCCCAGGGATCCTACACAAACCAAATTAGAGTTAAGAACATAAAAATTTGGTGGAGTATTAATGATATGAAGGAAGAGGAAGGAAAGGTTGAAATTAAGATGAAGTTTGACGGATTTGAGGTAGCTTGGCCAGCCTTCATTGTGGAGTCTTCTTGCACCTTGGAAGATAGGATGGGATGGTAGAATGAAATGGAGAATGGCTAATGGATCTTGGCATAGAGATGACTTTCTTGAAGTAGCTAAGGGCTTCTCACCCACTCTCTCTCGAAGGACATTTGCCAATACAAATGAAAGAAAATAAACTCAACTTTCATTCATCATCAATTATTTTTACAAGAGAGCTTGGGGTAGTATTTATAAGCCCCAAGAGACTTTTGAAAATTCGAATTACATGGAGCTTTTCATGGAAAGTTGCAACCTAAGCTAGCTATAAGGGTGGAAGGTTGAAATAACTTATAACTAAGCTTAAAAAGAGGAGAGAAAAATGGACGGCTCCTTTGAATTTGAATTCCCCTTGGTGATGTGGCATGTGGTGATGTGGCTTGATGAGGTGTACACCAAGAGATTGATATGGCACCCAACAATGCTTGTTGAAGTGGCATCCATCTTGGATTGATTTGTTAGAGTGGTTGATGCATCCAATCTTTAAGCTCACTTGCTTACCTTGAATCTAATTCCATACCTCTCTTGGATCCAACTACTAAACTCACTAAATACAAACCAATTTGACCCTACTTGGACTCAAAAATCCAAATTGAAACAAACCAACTTTAATTAGATGACTCAAATTCAAAGAAGTAAAATTATTACTCTATTTATAGGACACATGAAAGAATTAAAGCCATACTGAATTAGATCGAAGCCTCTTTCGAACTTTAGTGTCCGCACCAATCACCGAACACATACGAAAGACTAAGAGGCATGCACATGCCTTATATAAAGTAGTGCATAGGCTAATAGACCGAAAGTGCTGAGGAGTGGAGGAATCAGGGCGTTTAGGCACCAGGGTAATGAAGGTTCGATTTCAATCATAGGGAATATATTTAAACTAAAAATAAGCTGGATAGCCTGTACAATATCCTGGCCCACTATCCCCAAATAGTGACGAAAGAATAGAGGTAGAAACCCAGCAGGCCAGGGGCCTTATCAATACTCAAATTCCATAAAGCTAGCCGAATGTCCTCCACAGAAATCGGTCTAATAAGAAGATCATTCTTCGAAGCAGAGACCCTATAGGGAGACAAGATAGGAAAAATCGGGAATCACTCACCAGAATGCTTAGTCCATCTAGACTGAAAGAAATGAAAAAGCTGATTCCTGACCACCTAGACATCCAACCTCACACCTCACCAGTAAAAGACTTTCTTAGCCTTTGAGAGCTTAGAACTCTCATCTAAACAATCCTAGGCCCTATTCTATAGCTCAATCGACTTAAGCGTCAAAGGGTTTCCTTGAAAAAAAAAAAGACTTTATAGCCCTCTAATGCTCTCTCTTTAGGCACAAGAAAATGAAGCAGGTGAAGTGATGTATTATATTCAAGACGAGCTAAACATTGTTCTTCTATTGATACATGAAGACCAAATTCTAACATCAACATATTGGCACCATCAATAGGAAGTATCGAACAAGAGCACAGCCATGCCACCAAAGTGATGTGACCAAACAATAAGCAATCTTCAAGCATGCTTGAGCTATGAATTGATTGGTTCCTAGCTCTTCACGAGAGAACCAACCAACACCGCTTTAGCACCACCTCTGACCTTAACATTACCACCATCCGGAGGATTAAGAACTTAATATGATGTTACAGTGAATGGACATGGTTATGAACATGATCCAAGATCTAGTCTCTGATAAGGGTCCATGCTAGAAATCATCCTGGAGTAGATCAAAAGGCACTTGGGGCTATCAGTCCTCTGGACCTCAAGCCAAGCCTAATGATCACTCGCATCAAAGAGCTGACACCCTTATCCTAACCAACTTCAAACTAAGTTAGGTGATCATCCATGCCACAGAGCTAATCCTTTTCATCCCAATCGATGTAAGGAGGAACCTCAAAATTGTTTTCCACCTCGAACAACCATATTACTCCAAGGGTACCTTCAATGAGTCAAAGAATGATAAATCATCAATTCAAGGAGATGGATCAAAGGAGTGGGGTCATGATACAACAAGTTCAAACTTGAGGGGCAAGTACATTAAATGATATTGACCTTTGTATCGAACCTCCATTCACTAAAGAGGTCATGGCTACATTACTATACCTCCAATTCAAAATACCTCAATTGGAGTAGTATAACGGCATGACTGACCCAATCGATTACTTGGAGAGTTTCAAGGTATTGTTGCTATTGCATGGACAATTAGATGCCATCATGTCTCAGGCTATTTTAACCTTAAGCAATCCTCCATTAATTCCTTCAAGTAGCTCAATCAATCATTTGTTAACCTTTTTTATCAGCATTTTGAAAACTTTTGCATTGCTGATGACTCTCAAATAGAAAAAAGATAAATCATCAATGGATTACTTTCAATAGTTCAATAGTGCAGCTTTAAAAGTTTGTGACCTAAATACCTTGGTAGCTCTCACAACTTTGATAGGATGCCTAAAAAATACTAGATTTAGTTTCTTATTGGCAAAATAACCCTCTAAAGATCTTAATGAATTACTAACCTAAGTTAAGAAGTACATTAATGCTAAAGAAACTCTCATGACTTGGAAGGAAAATGAGAGGACATCCGTTAAGAAACAAATTGAGAAGGATGACCTAAAACCCAAGAAGTCTTAAGAAAAGCCCAGAGAGCAAGGAAAACCTTATCGACCAAAGAAACCTCAGATATTTGAAAGATACGCACCACTGAATGCTCCACATAGTTAAATACTAATGCAAATAAGAGAAAAGAGCTATATCAAGCGACCCAATAAATTGAAATCAAGACAGGACAACTCAACTCATCTAAGCCTTTTCTAAACTACATGGGGTCGGCTACATGAACCTGCTTCCTCTACTCTGCTCTATTCAGGACCAAATCGATATTTAAATTATAAATAGTTATATCTTTTTTAATTATTTTTGTCCATGTTAGTTTAAGTTACCTCTATCTATCCTTACCATGAATTATCAAAAGATCATTCTTTTTAATTGAAGCATTGAATTATTTAAAATCAAGACCGGACAAGCACAACCAAAATAAATACTATTAGTTTTATCCCAGCCACGGTCATGACATTGATGAGTATCCATACTTGAAGATAAAATTGAAAGCCTTATAAAAAAAGGCTACCTTAGGTAGTACGTATGAGATCATCCTCTTGCAGACTATGATTTTCAACAAGAGCCTCGACCTAAAGGATGTATAGATAACTGACCTTCGGCCGAGATAATTAATGTAATACATTGAGGATTGGCTGCAGGTGGTGAAACTTGCTTGACTCAGCAGGCATATGCTCAGCAACTCTATGCCAAGGAGCCTTCCTTAAAGAAGTCTAAAATTGAAGAGTTAGCCGTAACCCTTTTCAATAGCAGACCTTCAAAGAGTTTAGGTTGTGCATGATGATGCATTAGTCATCACAGTGATTATTACCAACTGCCAAGTGAAAAGAGTACTAATGGATAACAAGCTTAGTAGATTGGCTAAGTGAAGGCCATTATTTCGACTATCATTTCTTATAAAGTTTCCTATCGATTAAGGGATAGAACTCAAAAGAAATCAAGTGGTAGCTCGATAGTGTTATATTATAACACTAAAAAAGACTAGTCGAGATATTGGAAATCCTCAAAATGATAAGTTGGTCAAAGCCATATCAATTGATAATTTGGACCATCGAGATAAGTGGTACCTTTGAGAGAGAATCACTCCAAGTTCATCCAATTAGCTTAATAATATTCGGGCCTATCCAAGGTTAGATAATCAAATTTCTGTAAGGACTCAAACGTATTTGAATGGTCAGCCATTGATATATTTGATATTGATCTAAGCATTATTATGCATCAACTCAAGGTGGATCTGAGCCGTAGATCCATCCATCAAAAGAAAAGAAACTTTGTCCTAAAGCAGCATGAAGTCATTGAAGAAGAGGTAAATAAGCTGCTAGAGGGCAAGTTCATTAGGAAAATGCATTATATTTATTGCTTGGCGAACGTGGCGATGACGAAAAGACAAATAAGAAGTGGTAAATATGTGTTGACTTTACTAAATTCAACAAAGCCTACCCAAAAGATAACTTTTGATGTGGCTGATCACGCTCCATGGGCTTCGGATTAATAGGCTTCATAGTTTTCGGAGCTGAGAAATAATATGGCAGCTAGCCCTGGCCTTGGAGTCAACTTTAGCCTCATTTCTGGCCCCAAACCTAGCCTCGGCCTCAGCATCGAGCCCAGCCTTGGCCTCGGCCTCGAACCTGGCTTCGGCCTCGACCTCGAGCTCAGCCTCGGCCTTGGCCTCGAACCTGGCTTCGGCCTCGGCCTCGAACCTGGCTTTGGCCTCAGCCTCGGCCTCGAACCTGGCTTCAGCTTCGGCCTCGAACCTTGTCCGAATTTGGCTTCAGCTCCATCTCGACTTTCGGTTTCAACCTCAGAACCAACCTCGGACTTAGCTCCCAGCAGCCAAATAAGTGCTTAGAGTGGCCACATGGCCCACTAACCCATGATCTCTAAGATCACAGACAGTTACTGCTATCCATGACGCACGTCTAACAGCTATGCGCCCACCTACCACTTACGGTGCCACTTCTGATGGACGACGTGATTCAACGGTCATCCATGAAGGGAAAGAGGGACTTCCAAAAGGTATAAAAACACTAACTCTTAACAAGGAAGGGGGGGATTCTGAACTACTCTCATCTCTAGTGTTATTCTCTAGACCACTAACTAGAGCGTCGGAGGGTCTCCATCGGAACCACCGGTCCGAAACTTTTGTTGCAGGTTTTCGACTAAAGGAAGTGGTCCTATCATCTTCTTGAAGGCCCATGGAGCTCTTTTCCTACCCGACGCTCTCTGGAAGTGATTTGGTAGCAACAGATTGGCAAGCCAGGTAGGGGCACAGCATAGGCGAACGTTCACTCGACGTACCTACTACCCCTGCAAGGAAGAAGATGGCGGTTACACGTGCGTAGGAGGCCTCTACCAGTCAGGCTGGGGGGGCACCTCCCCCGAGCTGAGCAGCCATAAGCCAACCTCCCTGCTTGCCCCCCATGCAGCCACAGGTCAGCCAAACTGATCGACTCACCATCCTGACCCAGCAAGTCCAAGATCTATGGCGGTGCTTCAGGGGCTGCAAGAACAGTGCTCTGCCACTACGCCACTACCACCTCCACTCCCTGTGCTTCACGCGGGGGATCAGGGGCCGGCCAGTCTCATAATGATAGGACACCCTCGGAGCCCTTCCGTCGCACATCTTCGAAACCCCATCGCTGGGAGACCTTCAAACGACCACGATCTCCTTCGCATCGCTCTGACTGCTTTCCCAAGTGGCGTAGCAGGAAGGAACCCACGCAGGTGCACCCTCTCCACTGGCATCCCTCTGCCCGCTCGTCTTCTGAATCTTCAAAGGGAGATTCTGTCAACAAATGAATTGCTCACTGAGCCGAGCGATGGTTGGATGGGTATCATCAGCGGTTGGAGGAGCTTAGCTATAGGATTACCAACCCCCACGGGGCGGACTATGATCACCGTCCCCCACTATTTCGCCATATTATGGAGGAACCGGTTCCATCCCGATTTTGTCTTTCCCAGTTGGACCCATATGATGGTACCATAGACCCCCTAGATCACCTGGAGAGTTACAAGGTTTTCATGTAAGTACAGAGGGTCACAGATTCTCTCCTCAGCATAGCTTTCCTGGCAACGCTTCGGAAAGCTGCACATGCGTGGCATTCCCGCCTGCCATCGTGCAGTATCAACTCCTTCCGGTAGCTAGAGCAGTCCTTCCTGGCCTACTTCGATGCATGCCGAAGATCCCTAAGGTAGCTGAAAGCCTATTCGCCATCCAGTAGAGGAGCGGTGAAACCTTGAAAGACTTCGTAGCTCGGTTCAAGGAGGCTGTGCTCGAAGTCTATAATCTTGAGGATTCCATGGCCACTCTGGCCCTGAAGCGGGGACTTCGTCCCTCCCGCTTTGCTTATTCCATGGACAAAAAGTCTTCCAGCTCTTATACCGAGCTGCTGAGTCAAGCGCAGAAGTATATCCACGCTGACGAAGCAGACTTCTCTAGAAGGAAAGTTGACAAGGATTCCAGTAAGAAATCCACACATCCGGAGCCTGCTGGAGCGCGACCGAGGAAGTTTGAGCCTCCTCGTCGCCCAGACAACCGACCTCGGGCCTTGGCCCTAAAGGAGCACTTCACTCCATTTCTCACCCAATATCTCATATCTTGCTGAAAATCGAGGGTGAGCCTTATCTCCGACGTCCTTCTCCCATGAGGCCAGGAGTCCTCCACAACAAGGACCTTTACTGCCGCTATAATTGAAACTACGGCCATGACACGGAGGACTGCCGCATGTTGAAGAAAGTCATTGAAGAACTTGTTCAGTAGGGCCATCTGGGAAAGTTTGTCCGAAAAGGGAATCTCACTGCTCCAGGCCTGTCGACACCTTCTGCTTCCCAATGATGACAAAGATAAGATGGCCATGATCTCCTGGGGGGCAGGCAGCAACCCAAAGAGGTAGCATGGGGAGACGTAGACTCTGTAATTCTCTTCTTTAAAAGGAACTTGGAGGGGATAGACAACCCCAATGATGATAGCGTCATCGTGTCAATAACGATAGCTAAACACCTTGTAAAGCGAATCCTTATCGATAGTGGAAGTTCAGTAGATATTCTTTTGTACGAAGCTTTTGTTCGAATGAGTCTGTCTACAAGTCTTATTTGCCCTGTGACCATCCCATTGATGGGTTTCACTGGGGATACGGTAAAGGTGGAAGGATAAATCACTCTCCTAGTTACGGCCGAAACGGAACCACGCGAGAACACAGTTTTCATAAAATTCCTGGTCTTCCAAGTTCCCTTGGCCTACAATGCTATTCTTGGAAGGCCCGGTCTTAATCTCCTCGACACCATTATCTCTACAAAGAGGCTACTGGTACAATTTTCAACCAACAAGGGAGTCAGGAAGATTCATGGGGAACGGAATCTGATGCCCCCCTGTTACCATACTGCCCCTAGCCCTCATGAGGTGACTGCTCCGCTGACACCCAAGCCAATTGACCCCAGAGACTCCGAGAAGAGAGGAGAACCAGGTGAAAGCTTGTTGATGTTTCCACTGGGAAAGGATCCTACGAAGACAATCCGAATTGGAACGCTTCTTCCTCCCGAAGTGAGGGATCGGCTACTTAACTTTTTGTGGACCAACGCGTCTGTCTTCACTTGGTCAGCCTTGAATATGCCAGGAGTGCCGACCGAAGTCATCGCCCATAGACTCAGCATCGATCTAAGGAGTCGATCGGTCCGACAAAAGAAAAGGAGTTTTGCTCCCGAGAGATAAAGAGCAGTGGACGAAGAAGTCCGTAAACTGATCACAGCTGGCCACATACGCGAAGCACATTACTCGGTCTAGCTAGCTAATGTGGTCATGGTTCGCAAGGCCAACGGAAGCTGGAGGATGTGTATTGACTTCACCGACCTCACAAGGCTTGCCCTAAGGACAGCTTTCCACTTCCCCGAATCGATCAATTGGTGGATGCTACGTCATGCTATGAAACCCTTAGCTTCATGGATGCCTTCTCAGGGTACAATCAGATAAGGATGGACCCACCTAACGAGGAGGCCATGTCTTTCGTGATCGAGAAGGGCATCTATTGCTACAAGGTCATGCCTTTCGGATTGAAGAATGCAGGAGCCACATACCAGAGGCTGATGAATAAGGTCTGCAAAGACCAAACCAGGTGCAACATAGAGGTGTACGTGGATGACATATTAACAAAAAGCATCCATGCCGATGATCATGTCGCTGACTTGTCAGAAACCTTCGACAACCTTTGCTGATACTAGATGAAATTAAACCACAGAAGTGCGCCTTTGGGGTCACAGAAAATTCCTGGGCTTTATGGTGACACAGAGGAGAATCGAAGCTAACCCTGAGAAGATCAAGGCCATCATCGACATGAGACCGCCGAATAATAAGAAGAAAGTACAACAACTCACAGGGATAGCCGCCTTGAGCCGTTTTCTAGCAAAGTCAGCAGAAAGGTGTCTACCCTTCTTCAAAGCCTTGCGTAAAGTTGATAGCTTCGACTGGACGATGGAATGTCAAGAAGCGTTAAAGGGATTGAAGAAGTTCTTGTCCACCCCACCCTTGCTATCCAAGCCTAGGGGAGGAGAAGAACTCTTCCTTTACCTTGCTGCATCCCCCGAAGTGGTGAGTTCTGTGCTCGTCCGTGTCAATGCCGACAAGACGCAGAGATCAGTCTACTACATAAGCAAAGGGCTTCACAACGCAGAGATTATGTATTCCAATACCGAAAAGATTATCTTTGCGCTAATCTTCTCTGCTCGGCGTCTCAGACCATACTTCCAAGCACACCCGATCATGGTGGTTACGGATCAACCACTCAGGGCAATTCTCTCTCGTCGTGACACCTCCAGTCGACTAGCAAAGTGGGTAGTCAAGCTAGGAGAATTTGATCTATTTTTTCGATCCAGATCGGCCATGAAGTCCCAGATCTTGGCGGATTTCCTGGTCGAATGCACCTGGATAGAGGAGCAGCTGGAGGAACCTCATGCAAGCCCCTCAGACACTACAACCGAGGGAAGGGGAGAGGACTGGATCCTTCACATAGATGGAGCATCAAAGTCTTAAGGCAGCGGGGCAAGCCTCATCCTAGCAAGTCCGAATGGCATAGTAACAGAGTATGCCCTCCGTTTCCTCTTCTCGGCCACTAATAACAAAGCCGAGTATGAAGCTTTGATGTCAGGAATAAGGCTGGCATGGGAGCTTAGAGTGAAATGCCTCAGAGTCTTCACCAACTCCCAACTTATCTCTGGTCAGATCAAGGGAGAGTATGAGGCTCGAGATCCTATAATGTCCCGCTACTTGAGTATGGTTCAATCATAAGCATCTCCCTTTACTTATTTCAGCGTCAGCTACATTTCCCGGAGGGAGAATGCTCTAATGCTTTGTCCCGGCTAGCCACTTCGGCTGACGGGACCTTGGGAAGAACCTATGTGGAATATCTGGAAACCCCAAGTATCGACATGATAGAAGAGTCCTTGCCAATCAATCAAGATCCTTTCTGGATGGATGCTTATGTCCAGTACCTCACTAATGGCACCCTCCCAGTCGATCCAGCTAAAGCTAAACTATTTAAATGGCGAGCATCCAAATTTCTAGTACTTGACGGACAACTGTATCGAAGGTCCTTCTCACACCCTCTCCTCAAGTGTGTTGGTTCTGCGGATGCTGACTACATTCTTCGCGAGATCCATAAGGGTATTTATGGAAATCACTTGGGGGGCAGAGCACTATCGCACAAGGCCCTGTGCCAAGGCTATTACTGGCCTACCATGCGAGGAGATGCGGCCGAGTTAGTTCGAAAGTGCAATAGCTGCCAGCGGCACGCTAACATCCAACGGCTGCCAACCTCTCAGCTAAGCCCCCTGTTAGCTCATAGCTCTTCGCCCAGTGGGGAATGGATATCTTGGGGCCATTCCCTCCAGCCTTTGGTCAGAGAAAGTTTATGCTCATTTCCATAGATCATTTCACCAAGTGGGTAGAGGCCAAAGCACTCGCCAAAATCACCAAAGCCAAGGTAAGGACTTTTTTTTGAAAGTCTGTTATTTGTCGATTTGGGCTGCCCCACACCCTTGTTACCGACAATGGTAGATAATTCGACAACACTCCCCATCGAGAGTTTTATGCCGAATTGGGCATGCGTAAGAAGTTCACTTATGTCAATCATCCTAAATCCAATGGAGCGCCTGAAGTAACAAATCGAACCATCCTTCAAGGGCTCAGGATACGCCTGGATGATTTTAAAGGATTATGGGTTGATGAGCTCCCGAATGTGCTATGGGCATATCACACGACACCACGAGTCCCCATGGGAGAAACTCCCTTTAGCTTCGTGTTTGGTTCGGAGGCTATCATCCCAGTAAAAATTGGCACTCCTAGTCCTCGGGTACAATCATATGATGAGGGAACAATCTAAACCAATTGCGAGCCAACCTTGACCTTGTTGAGGAGGCCCATGATTGAGCACGACTCAAGATGGCTGCTTATCGCTAAAGAGTTGCAAAATATTATAACACCCAAGTTCGCCCTAGAACATTCCTCCCTGGAGACTTGGTCCTCAGGCAAGCCGAAGTCTCCAAACCCACTGAAGGAGGCAATTGTCATCCAATTGGGAAGGGCCTTATCGGATCACCGATGCACTTCATCGCGGAGCATACCGGATCGAGGAACTGGACGAGAAGCTGCTCTCTCGCATCTGGAATGCGGACAACCTCCATCGGTATTACCAGTAATGTGTACTGACACCATAGACTTGAGTATTACAGACTATTTGAATAACATTTACCTATTCTTACTAATAAAAACATTCTCGAGCAATCTTACTTCTCTAGCTTAAGCTCGGCTCCGCGTCGGCACTCAAGCTTGGCTTTGTGTCGGCATTCAAGTTCGACCCCGGTCGGCACTCCAAGACCGATGTACCATCGGTACTTAAGCCTGGCTCCGTGTCGACACTCAAGCTCGGCTTTCCATCGGCATTCAAGACCGACCCCGATCAGCACTAAGACCGATGTTCCATCGGCACTTAAGCCCAGCTCTGTGTCGGCACTGAAGCTTGGCTCCGCATCGGCATTCAAGCCCGACCTCGGTCGGCACTAAGATCAATGTTCCATTGGCACTTAAGCTCGGCTCCGCGTCGGCACTTAAGCCTGGCTCCACGTCAGCATTTAAGCCCAACCCCGGTCGGCACTAAGATCGATGTACCATCGGTACTTAAGCCCGGCTCTGCATCGGCATTCAAGCTCAACCCCGGTCGGCACTAAGACCGATGTTCCATCGGCACTTAAGCCTGGCTCTGCATCGGCACTCAAGCCCGGCTCCGTGTCGGCATTCAAGCTCGACCCCGGTCAGCACCGATGTTCCATCGGCAGTCAAGCCTGACTCTGCATCAACACTCAAGCTCGACTTTGTGTCGGCACTCAAGCTTGGCTCCGCATCGGCATTCAAGCTTGACCCCGGTCAGCACCACTGTTCCATCGGCACTCAAGCCCGACCCTGCGTCGGCACTTAAGACCGATTCTGCGTCGGCACTTTAGCTTGGCTTTACGTCGGTACTTAAGCATGAGGCTGAATCAACGCTTACAGTTCATCACTTCTGCATTGGTATTGACTTCAATCTTAAGTCAGACTCCAGTCTTCTTTTATGTCTCAATCTCGGACCTAATATCTACTTCGAGTCTCAGACTTTGGTCTCAACTTTGACTAAAGTATCGGCTACGACCTAGCTCATCTTGGCCACTATGGAAGCAAGTATCAATAAATAATAGCCAGATTTCAGAAGACATTCATTTACTGTGAAAGGTTTACAAAATTGCCGACTTCAGCTGGATTCCATTACAAGGAATATAAAAGAAACAACAGAGCATTCACGG